>VMDO01001971.1:50443-138371 GCA_007922755.1 Pedetes capensis
AAACAAGGCAGGGAGGAGGAGGAGGAAGAGTAAGGAGGAGAAGAGGAGGAGGAGGAGGAGAAGGGGAGAGGAGGGGGTTCAGAGTGGGGGGAAGAGGAAGAGAGAGAGAGGAGGGAAGGAGGGAGGGGAAAGGGTAGGGAAGGAGGGAGAGGCAGCAGACAGCTTAGAGGAGGAAAGCAAGGAGGCTGAGCTACTGTGGAACGAATGTCCGACAGCCTGTCTTTAACCACTTGTGAGGCAAGGCCACCTGGAGCCATCGATGGCTTGAGAGGCCTGGACAAGATGTACAACGACTCTGTGAGGAACGTGGCGGTCTAGGAGCCCCCCAGAGAGAGGGAGAGGACTGCAGAGAAAACCCCACAGATGTAAATGCCCAGAAGGAGGGGGCCGACACCCCGCGAATGAGGTGGACTGGTGGGGGTGGAGAGATAGGCCACTGACTAGTGGCACCTGATTCTCGGTCTCCATGCCCAGGCAGACATGCTCTGTCATTGCAGCGACATTGGCTGGTGGACAGTGTGCCCCGGGAGTCAGGGCAGCTGCCTCGTGGTTCCAGCCAGCGGTCACTCCAGAGGGAGCAGACCTGGTGCTGCCCGCTCTTCAGCTTTGCAAGTCCAGCTAAACATCGAGATTCTTCTTGTGACCTCTTGTTTTGTAAATATTGCTTGTTGTTGTTGTCGTTGTTAGGTGCTGTCGAGTCGTGTCCGACTCATAGCGACCCTCGTAGGGTTTTCAATGGCTGACTGTTTCGGGATTGCCTTGGCAGTGGGTTGCCACGTCCTCCTCCCATTTTGTGGTGCTGGGAATCGAACTCAAGACCTCAGAGACTGCAGAGCCGGCGCTCTACTGACTGAGCTAAATTCCAGCCCCCGTAAATATTGGTAACTGAATCAAATTACTTTCAATACGCTTCAGGCCAATCAAAACCCATTTTACAAGCTGGGTGTGGTGTCGCACGTCTGTACTCCCAGCGGCTTGGGAGGCGGAGCCAGGAGGATTGCAAGTTCGAGACTAGAGGAAGTCTATGTAACTTAGCGAGACCCTGTCTCAGGGAGTAAGGAAAAAAAAATAAAAGGGCTGGGGGGGGGGGTAGCTCAGTGGTCCAGCACTGGCAAAGCATGCAGGCATGAGGCCCCGGGATCAACCCCCAGTACCACAAAAAAAAAAAAAAAAATGTTTTACAGACTGGGTGAGGTTGACAAGGCGGAGATCGCGGGGTGAGCCAGTGAGAAGCAACGCTAGGAGCCCCCCAACTTTCTCCAGCCACTCTCCATAGCCACCACTGTCAGCTGGATTCAAGTTTGGGATGTAACAGAAGAAACGGAACACAAAGGAGGGGTCTCACCAAGACCCAGAGGACGGAGGGCCTAAGGGTGCAGAGCCAGGGAGGGAACCACAGATGTCCAGGCCCGTGGACGCAGAGAGAAGCCAGCCAGGAGGGAGACATGAGAAGACAGAGTAAGAAGTGTCGGAGCCCACAGGCACCGCACACAGCCTTTCCCTTCTCTTGCTTGTCCCTCTTGACCTCAGCAGCTGTCAACTTGGTTCTGTTGTTTTGTTTTTTAATTCCAGCTATTCTATAGGAGGGCTGGGATTTAGCTCAGTTGGTAGAGCACTGCTCTGCAGTCTCTGAGGTCCCAAGTTCGATTCCCAGCACCACAAGAATGGGAGGAGGACATGGCAACCCACTCCCAAGGCAATCCCGAAACAATCTGCCATTGAGAACCCTACGAGGGTTGCTATGAGCGGGACACGACTCGACGGCACCTAACAACAACAACATTCTATAGGCAACCGGAAGTGTGAGCCTAGCAAAGCCCCTCTGGTTCTGGGCACCGCTCTGCTTATCCGGCATTGACCCACTGGCCTCAAAGGCAGTGTGTGCACCACCCCTTTCCTGGTGCCACGGAGGACAGTCAGACCCCGGAGGGAGGCCACAGCCACCAGCCCAGGACCTGGGCTCCCACTGCTCGGTCCCACGTGGCCACCTCCCAAGAAGTGCTGGGGCAGCAGAAGCAGTGAGCGGCGTGCACATGGGACAGGACGGTCAGCAGTTGGCAGCAGCTGGAGGGACCAGGGCGCCGGCCGGCCCCAGAGTGCGGGAATCAGGCTTTGGCTGAACAGAGTCCACTGCTGTTTTCCCAGAAAGCAAGCTGGGTGAGCCGCCCTGCAGGACAGGAAGACCAGCAACCGGAGCAAATGCTGGCTCCAAACCTCTCAGGCGTGGTTCGCTTGGCCACCCAACGGTGACGGAGCCCATCGCCACGCCCCTCGGGGCAGAGGGCAGGTGGCAATGTGGGTGGGAAGGGAAGGTGGACAGGGGCTCAAAATAAGACCAAACAATAGCCATGGAGACCAAGATGAAAGGAGAGGCAACCAGAAGGCTTTTTGCTCTTTAGATGAGCTATGCCAACCCATTTAAATTACTTACCCTTTAATTATGCCATCTTAAACATTTAGGACTGCCCACCTGGGCAGCACCTACCTTTAGCAGTAGCGAACCTCTGTTCCTAGCGGAGTTTGACCAGAAGCTCAACTGTCACCCACCAGAAACGTTATTATAAGACTGAGAGGTGAGGCTATATACTTCCTAATTCTTCAGATTGGAATTTAGCAGAACCAGATAGTCCCTGGCAAATGCCACCTTTTCTGGGAAACATGTCACTGAAAGGTATTCAGACAAGCCAGACTGGTAGCACACAGGCCTGATTAGCTTCAAATTAGCCGGCCGGCCCCAGGTATGAAGCAAGGCTTATTTTAAGAAGTTAAATTTACCAGGTGTGTTGGATCACTCAGGTAATCCCAGCATCTCCAGACAATGAGGAGAATCACAGGTTCAAGGCCAGAGGCAGCCTGCACAATTTAGCGAGACCCTGTCTCAAAATCAAAAATCAAAAGAGGGGTGCAGCTAAGTGGCAGTGTGCTTTAAAAAGTATGTGCAATGCCTTGGGTTCAGCCCCCAAATACCATAAAAACAGAAACAGAAAAAAGAAAAAGTTCATTTTGATAATTGTTGTTGTTGTTAGGTGCCATCAAGTCAGGTCCAACTCATAGCAACCCTCATAGGGTTTTCAACGGCTGATTGTTTCAGGATTGCTTTAGGAGTGGATCGCCACATCTCTCTCCCATTTTTGCAGTGCTGGGTATCGAACCCCAGTCCTCAGAGAATGTGGAGCAGTGCTCTACCAACTGAGCTAAACCTTTTGATAACAGTTGTATTTAAAAGCACCAAACTCCCAAACAGAAATGTGGCAGCTTCCATTTCTTTTTTTATCACTCTATACATCTTTGCTCAAGTTGTTTCTAACAGATCGTCTACTAAAAAGGAAGACTCTTTTATAAATCACTTAAACATCCTTGGAAGTCGTTGCGGCTTTGTTACTCAATAGAAGTGTTTTTGTCTAATAGTGTACTAATTCCCGTGCTTGACATGTTGATAGAAATGCAGCACCCAACTCTGCACCTAGACCATAAAAGGGGCTCAATAGATGCTTGCTAAATGAGTTGTATACAAAGCCAAGCATATAGATTGGTGACAGTTATAACAGCATTTTGAGCACTTACTGTGTGGGGGCCAAATGAACAAATGAAGATACTCCTGTATCTCATCCTAATAATAGTTACAGTGTGGTTGTTATATGTAATTGTTTGGATCTAGAATGCCCCCTGAAAGCTCATGTGGGAAAGGCTTGGAGCCTTCAGGAGGTCATGGAGCCTTTAAGAGTTGGGGCCTGGTGGGAGGTCTTCAGGTGGTTGGGGCCATGCCCTTGGAGCGAGTAAGGGACCCCAGCCCCTTCCTCCTCCTCTCTTTTACACTTCTTTGCCACAAGGTGAGAGGCTTTGCTCTACCACATGCTCTGGCCATGCTATAGGCCATCGCCACAGGCCCAGAACAACAGGGCCAACTCATTATAGACTGGAACCTCCAAAACCATGAGCTGATGCAAGCCTGTTCTCTTTATAAGATGACTGTCTGGGGGGGGGGGTTGCAGACCGCCCTATTATCCCATTTCACAGATGGCTCAGCTGGGCTGGTGACTGGCAGAGCCCGGATTCGAGGTCCCGCCTGGCTGACTCCTGAGCGAAGTTCTCAGGTCGGGATAACTGATCTCAGTTCTCTGCTCAGTCGATACATTTTTAAGTGCTGTAGTGTGCAATGTGTTCTGCAGGTGAAAACTCTAAGGAGGTGCACGTAGACAACAGAGAGCAGGCGGAGAAGGCCTCCTCCCCATGGGGTGCGTACACCCCACCTCCCCAGCTGCTTCTGCAACGAGCCTTGGACTCCAACCTCCCCTCCCCCAGGCCCTAAATCACTCTCAGGTCCTTTGTTCTGTCCCACAGCTGCTCAGCAAAGTCCTTGATTTGAAACTATGGTCACAGGTCACAGTGCTACTTAAAATCATTTTGCCAAATGCTCCGTCTCTGCGTGGATGAATATAATGCGTGAGAATTTTAACGGGGAAAATTTGAAGAGCTCGCTTGATGGAGGACAAAGGAAAACCGTCATGGGCTGCACACACAGCACTAGCTCCCACCCGAACGATTCTCTCCTCCAGGAAGCTGCCCAACGCTGGCCCTCCGCGAGCCCTGGCTCAGGCGGGAGAGGGGGCTGGCAGGTCCTGTGGCTGCAGATGCAGGGAGCAAAGGTCAGGGGCGTGTTGGGTTTGTGTAAGTGCGGGCCAGAGGAGCCGGGGTCGACCCTGGGTTTCCAATTTCCAATTTCCTGTGCAACTCACGGACACGCGTCTCCCCTTCCCAGCATCCTTTGATGCCACCGCCCAGAGGGACAGAGGCAGAGGCTGGCGGGGGCCACACATAAATAACCCAGGCAGGCCGCGCCGGCCTTCTCCAGGGGAGTCAAACTCAGAGGGCCACGGGCTGATAGCAGGCCACCGTCCACTCCGCTGGCCATCGGGGGCTCAGAGCCCCAGCCCCTCGCACGCTCCCTGAGCCTGCGTGAAGCCACGCACCCGCCCTTCCTTAGGACAGCCATGTGGCTGGGCTCTCGGCCCCGGGATCCGGTGGACAGGCCATGAGTCAGAAGAAGGCTCTTCCGTCACACCAGGTTGGGCCTCGGCAGCAGACCCCAGCGAGGACTTGCCCCCCTGTCTGAGGCTTTCTCCAGGCTGGAGTCTAGAGAAGTAGGCGGGAGAGTGGAGCAAACCCAGGAGAAATGGTGGTGGGAATGTCGCTCCGAAGTTCCACCCCCAAGCGCCCCCTGGTAACCAGGCCGCCTGGCCAGCTGGGCCCCAGCGTCAGGCCGGCCTGAGCAGGGTCCAGGAATCTGTAAGGAACACGTGTGTCCTGTCCATCAAGGGCGGCGGAACTGCAAATGGTTCTATGGATGTCACATCTGCCTCTGTAGCACACACAGCCAAAACCAACCCTCAGAAAGGGCCTTGTTGGGGGGGACCTCTGCCAGCTGGCTCGGTACCCTTCAAAGGTGCCCCCCGGGCTTGTGCTGAATAGTGAGTGGCCGGCCTGTTGAGCTTGGGGGAGGCTCTGGGCATCCCCTAAAGTGAACTTGAGGAAATGGCTCCTGCCACCTCCTCGGCAGGGCTGGGATGTAGCTCAGTTGGTAGAGCGCTGCACTGCAGTCTCTGAGGTCACGAGTTCGATTCCCAGCACCACAAAAAAGGGGGATGGACCTGGCAACCCACTCCCAAGGCAATCCTGAAACAATAATCCATTGAAAACTGTATGAGGGTCACTATGAGTCAGATACCAACTCGAGGGCACCTAACAACACCACCACCTCCTGGGCAGGTCTTGCCAGAGGCGTCCTCAGCTTTGAACCCAGGGGCAGCAGACTCTGGGGCCAAATGGATCCCAGAGCCACTGCTTCTCAACCCTTCCCAAGCCTTGATGTCCTCACCTGTGAAGTGGACACAGCTCTGGCCACTACGCCAGCTGGTGGTGAAGATGAAGTGCAGCAGCCCCGCTGGGCAGCAGGAGGCTTCAGAGTGACGGCCCCTGGAAGGGGCAGAGAGCGCAGGGAGGAGAGCCAGCCAGGGGAAAGGAGAGGGCGTCTGCACTTCCCTGTCGTGCCCTCACCTCCACGACTGTCGCCTTGGCTACAGGTCGGCTTCCCACCTCCCTGCAGAGGGAAATGGTGCCCGGTCCCCAATCTTCCTCTCCCGCAGGGGACTCTTGACCCCCGAGGACCCCTGAGCACCTGCCTTCTCCCAACCGTTCTGCTGCAGAGAGGAAAGAAACACCTCGGGTTCCCTAGCCTTTGGGTCACACAGTCTCCTACCGCACTCCCCCTGTGCACACGGACAGGGGGCCGAGGCTGGGCGGTTTCGTCACTGAGACTGTCTGGAATTCCTGATGCCCAGCAAGGATTTAGCTCAGTTGGTAGAGCACAGCTCTGTAGTCCCTTAGGTCCCAAGTTCGATGCCCAGCACTGCAAAAATGGGAGCAGGATGTGGCAATCCACACCCGAGGCAATCCCAAAACAGTCAGCCATTGAAAACCCTATGAGGGTCGCTATGGGTGTGACATGACTCCATGGCACCTAACACCACCACCCTCTCTTAGGGCTGGGATTTAGCTCAGTTGGTAGAGCGCCGCTCTGCAGTCTCTGAGGTCCTGTGTTTGATTCCCAGCACCCCAAAAATGGGAGAAGGATGGGGCAATCCACTCCCCAGGCAATCCGGAAACAATCAGCCAGTGAAAACCCTATGAGGGTCGCTATGAGTCGGACTTGACTCTACGGCACTTAACACCAAGAAGCAAGTAAAATTTTCAAAAGCAGCCTGGCCTTGAGCCTGGTGGGTCATGGTCCCTCCACTCTCCAGAAACAATGTGCTGGCTGATTGGCAGCCTCTACCCTGCACCCTTCTGTGGCCCGGCTCACCCAGGGTGACCCTCTCTCCTGTCTTTATGACCCTGCCACCAAAGGCCATTTGTACCCTTGCTCAAACCTCTACCACAGCAGCACTCAGGGCAGAGGCCCCCTGGCCAGTGCAGAAAGGGCCCCTCAAGCTCTCCTCAGGGATGGCAGGCAAATGAAGGAAGAGCTGGTGCCCGGGGGCGCCTGGGTGCAGGACCAGGGGCCTCGCGGCTCCTCTTTCTTCTCACGTTTCTTTGCCTTTCTGCAGATGGCTGCATTTAATGAGGAAGAGCTGTCAGCATGAAGGAAAGGAGGAGTCAGCCCAACCCCCGGGACCCACACCCTTTCTGGTGTGAGGCAAGAACATTCTTCGACTCTAGTCCTTGAAGGGAGGCCCTGTCCACTCAGTGGCACCAAATACAACAAGCAGAGAGGACGTAATCACGTCTTGTACCTCATGCAAGTGACATCCTAGAGAAACTTCCGGAAAGGGAAAACCAAATTGTATTCTATGCAACATAAATGCCATAAGCAGTAAATCATCCTGACAGCTTGCAGTCCCAGTGTGCACTGTAGCCTGCGTGCCCCAGCCGGCCCCCCACATCCGTCCACTCATTGGATCTAGGAACTACCTATGAGCTCAAATGTGTCTGTTTTGTTTTGTTTTTAATCTACCCTCATTTCAGTTGAGACCAAAGAAGTACAGGGACTCCCCCAGGTGACACCATAAGTCACGGAGCTGAGACCCAAACTGTTGTTGTTGTTAGGTGCCACAGAATTGGTATCTGACTTATAGCGACCCTACGTACAACAGGGGAAACACTATTGTCAGTGCTCCTCTGCTGTTCATAGGGTTTTCCATGGCGGATTGATTTTTGGGAGGGGGTTGCCAGGTCCATCTCCCAAGCCTACAGCACCTGGTGTTCCCTGGCGGTCTCCCATCCAAGGACTAACCAGGCCCAGCCCTGCTTAGATCTTCCGAGATCTGACGGGATCAGATACCACGGGGCTATGGCTGCAGGCCAAAGACCCAAACTAGTTCTGTCTAAAGTCAAGGTTGCCCACACCCCCACCCAGGGGTGGCAGTGGCACTATGTGCCACTCAGTCACGATGCCTTTCCACTAAGATGTCAAAATGCCCTGTCAGTTGAGAATCACCACCTGCTTGGACACGGGGAACCAAGGCTTCAGAAAGCAGGTCCATTTCCAAACTCGGGGTTAATGATAAAGCTGGACCAGCGTCAAGGCTCCCCTTCCGTCTCCTCCTTTATCAACATGTGACTTGGATGTGAATGCCAAGTCAAACCCTGCGGAGCCACATCCTCGGGGGGAACGTATTGAAGAGTAAAGCAAAGTTTGCTCCGAGAGCAGAGTAAACACCCTCGCTCTCCACGCCACGCTGCACCCTGAGCTCCCTTCCTGGTGGCACTGTTGACTCAGGCCAGGCTCCTTGATAAGTGGCACACTCTCATGGCCCTGGGCCCAAACTGCAAAGGTGGGGTGAGGGCCCGTGCCTGGGTGGCCCCCGACTCCGAGCTGTCATGGAGACGCTATGCCTCAGCGAGGAAAGCTAGACAAAGGCACAGGTACAAAGCTCCCCGCGCAGTGGCAGCTGCCTGTCCCCGCAACTCTGATTGCGAGGAAGTGGGTCACTCACCAATAAAACCCTGCCGTCCTTTGCCTCTGTTCTCCCCGTAATTAGTGGGAGGGAAGAGGGAAGAGCTGCCCTTTGGGACTCGGGTGGCAGGGCAGGAACAAAGCTGACAAGAGTCAGCTCTAGTCGCACCGTGAGCGTTTTCAAAGAAACAAATAAAAATAGCCCAAAGTGGGTCAGCACTTACAGTGAGGTCAGCGCCAGGAAACGGGGACAGACTTCAAGTCCTGCGCGGAAGGACAGAAGTTCGACTCTATAAATACAAACCCGCACCGTCTTTCCAATCTGGCCCTTGCCGCGCCTGCTGCTTTTCCTTTTCCTCCTCCTCTCTTCCAACGCCCAGGAATGATGGTGAACCCCTGCCCCTTCCTCATGCCACCACTCTCCTCTTCCCTGAGGCTGAAGACAAGACGCTTAGAAAGAACTCACGTGGAGGCAGACAGACAAGAGGCACACAAGGGGTAGTTCACCATCTTTCCGCAATCTCGGCATGTGTTGGTTCGTGAGCAGAGGGCACCCATCCCGAGTGGTTTGCCTATCCCCCCAGGCCATCTCACAGCTCCTCCCGGGGCATTCTTGGGGCTCCATGCACCAAATAACATGACAAGCACGCATACACTTGCGTCCGCGTGGGCAGAAGTTACCAGCAGCCTCCCGCCACTACCACCACAAATCTGTGGCATCTGTGCCACACACACAAAGAATGTGTGCGCAAATATACTCGTGCACACACAGTTCATCCAGGAGACACATGAAACACACAGCGCGCATGTGCATCACACACACGGCCACGTGCCAACGTGGTCTGAACACGTGTACCCACACACACATGGCCCAGCCAGTCCACACAGGCACTCCCAACTGCAAGCATGGTACTCATGCACACGCTTGGCACCGTGCATACACACGACACACACATGGCCCCCATGCACACTTGCAGTACACGTGGCCCTGGAACCGGGGTCTCCGCATTTGTGGATTCAGCCAACTTCAAATGGGAGAAAATGGCGACTGCACTGAACACATTCAGACATTCTTCTTGCCATCCCTCCCTAAGCAATACAGCCCCACAATTCATATGGCATTTATATTGCATCGGATATGACAAGTCACACGGGTATGGCTTAAAATGTAGGAAAAAACACGTGCCGGTCCCATGCGAACATGACACCATTCTACCCAAGAGACTTGAGAAACTTCAGGTCTTAGAACTGATCCCTGTCGACACCCAGGGACCCCTGTACCCCTGTGTACACACAGCATACACCATGGCATCCATGTGCACGTGCGGTAGACACGCACACAGCAGAAAGCAGCTGTTGCTCTCTCTGTAACCCCGGCACTTCAGCACTTAGTGTTAGGACCCACGCTTGGGAGGACAGAGTATTTTGGTAAGAGCCGGCGTGTTCGGTAATTTACGGGAGTCCTGAAATGTACACCGCTTCGCAATACCTTCTTTGAATTCACTGACAAATGAAAGAAACTGTGGGGCTGGGCCAAGTGACATAAAGAACACAAGTGTGCACGCAAAGCACACATACACGCAAACATACATGCTCCAGGTGCGGGGCTGGGCCTGGGGGAGGCTGGGGGCAGAAGCACACGCCACCTTGTCTCCCTCTTTCCCTCCTGGAGGGTCTAGAGGCGGACTGAGGCCAGGAGCTGCCTTCCAGGGCAGGAGGAGGACAGCAACCCCTTCTGAGGCTCAGCTCGGGTGCAGGATGCCTGGGGGGCTTAGTCATCCCCCCACCTCCAGCCAGCAGAATCTGCAGTGTGGTGCTCAGGGAGCAGTGTCCCTCCAGAAGGGCATCTGTTCCCACTTCTCCAGAGCTCAAGGACCCCAAGCGTCTGCCTGCAGAGCCCCCACTGGCTGCAGAGGGTGGAGGCGTCCGAGGATGCAGAGAGGTCACCAAGAGATTCTTAAAGATCCTACCGTCCAAAAACATCTGCTTGTTATGCGTCGGCCTGAAAACTGCTTAACCAAACGCAGACATGCTGAACAAAATCTGGAAGAATAGATGATTTTTTTTTTTAAGTTTGGGGTTTTTGGGGTGGGATTTTGGGGAAGTAGAAAGGAAGCTACCCAGTCAAGATAAACTTCTTAAAACGTGGGCAAAATTCCCTTTTCTACTACTAGGGTTTTTGTATTTTTTTAAAAAAATGACCAAGTCACACAAGAGAGGAAATGAAAAGGGAAATTTTTAGACTTCTCATCTGTCCAGAAAGCCCCGGCTGGGTTTCAGGACCCATCAGGGTAACTGCCGGGCCTGCGGTGGCTGCGCCATCCCAGGAGGCCTTGCGTCAGCAGCCATTATATCAATAAGGAAGCACAATCACCAAACCACAAGCCGGCTTTTTTTTTCCTAATCCCACATGTTGCTTGAGAAGGTTTTAAAACAAGAGACTTTCCTGTTGCTGAAACCTGTGAATCCACAGCTCTTCCAGGTTACTCAAATTATCTCAGCCCTTGCAACAACCACGGACATGAGTTTCAAAGTTGCTTCCCTCAGCCCTGCCCTCCCCTGGATGACAGACGTCCATTTACTCCCTGGAATCCTTATTTACACTATCACGTTGCCAACTGCTGACACAGAAGGAAAAACACTAGTTATACATTAAGCTTTACGCTCCAGCATCCACGCCGGATGCTGCCCCAGTGCACGTCTTTGCTGACCTGCAGGGGGAGGACCACGTGGAAGAGAATTCCGCGGAAGCAGTTCTGTGATCGCAGCAGCGTTACTCACTAGAGCCAGGTCATTTTCCAAACGCATGCACAGACACTTGCAAATTATGCGTAAGAAACCACCGCAATTCACAGGAAGCTATTGTATTTATCATAGGATGCAGAGCAAATCTGCTGAAAATTTTTAACTGTGACCAAAAGGCGTCCCAAACCACCTAGGAGGGTGCTGTCCAGGTTGCTGGAAAAGCAATGAGGGAAAGCATAGGTCCAGGATTCTACAGGGGCTCGTGTGAAAGATGTGTCCTGGCCAGGCTAAATCCTCCGTGGTATGCAAGATTTGTTTTCCCCTTGAGCAAACAGAAAGGCTCGGATGAAAGACTGCATTGTGGAACCGATGAAACAAATCCACAAATAAACCTCTCTTTCCTGTTCAGCTCAGCAGCTCAAGAAAGATATGCCAGACCCAACAACTGCATTTGATAGCCATCTTCTGGTTTAACTTCTGCCCTGGCCAGTGGCCACTTGGCATCGCTCAAGCAATGGCCACAGACTTCATCACGCACTCCCTTGCTGGAAGCATCCGCCCTCCTGGGGCAGATCTGAAGTTAACAGGGGGCTTCCGGGGGTAACGCATGTTCTGTTTTCAGTAACCACCCAATCAGAGTGAGGCTCAACGGACGGGGTGAGCCTTTTTCTGCAGCCACAACCGGTGACCTCTCCGCTCACTTCACAGAATCCACACGGCAGTAATGAATCTAGCAGACACTTATCTAATCTCACATGTTCGGGTCTTTTGGGGTTGGAATCAACGCTTAGCTCATCAGAAAAACACACATCTTCCAAAAAAGAACTGGCTCTCAGTTTGAGCACATGGGCACTTTGTTTATCTTCTTTTTTGACCCTGCATTACAATAAATCTGCCAGCGCTGAAATGCTGAGACGGCCACTCTGACGCCATTGGGCTGCGATTTTTCAAGTTTGAGGGGGGGTTCTTTCCTAACAGCCCAATTCTCTCTCTCAGGAAATGTGGAGCGTGAATGAGGCCACAGCAAAAAAAAGCCTCAGAAGTAAATCTCTCCAGGATTATAACCAGCCTACTGTGGCATGCCTGCAGCCATACCACGGTGGAGTCCAATTTCGTCATATCTCAGAAGCTAAGCAGGATCAGGCCTGGTTAGCCCTTGGATGGGAGACCACCTGGGAACACCAGATGCTGTAGGCTTGGAAGAAGGACCCCGCAGCCCACTCCCCAAAATCAGCCATTGAAAACCCTATGAATAGCAGAGAAGGACTGACAATAGTGTTTCACCTGTTGTACATAGGGTCCCTATGAGTCGGACACCGCCTCGACGGCACCTAACAACTGTGGCATAGGACAATACATCCTTGGAGGAAAATACAAAATAATAATAAGCATAGTAATGATAATTCTGGAGAATTCCAGGTTTCCCACACTGGCCCAATAGATATTTTTCATCAAAACCCTCATTGGCAAATGATGTATTATGCCTCCGTGTAAAGCATCCTGTTCTTCTGCCATTTTTCAAAATAATAACATTTTCTTTCCTCCTTTGAAAAAGCCAGGGCAGCAAAACTAACCTGAAGTGAACTTGCAATTGCTTTCTGACCCCTTAGATGTGGTAACTGGTGCTCTGCGGCCTGCATCTTCCTCCCTGACCTCAACTGAGTTTGCGGGGCAATTGCTCAACCCCGCTCTCGCTTTGGCGGCGGAGACCACGGCTCTTGCATCCCTCCAGGGAGTGGGCATTGCCCAATGCAGGCAATGTTGACTCCCTGTCGATGCCAACACCGAAGCCACACACCAGGCCTGTGCCCCAGGACCGTGGGCTACCTGCCCCCGGCTGTCCCAGGCCTTCTAGCTCCATGCCCACAAGGACACTAGGTAAGAGGAGCTTCTGGTGGGGGACACTGCACGAGGTAGGTCTTCCCATCGCTGGGAGTCCTCCCTGGGGGTCACTAGGAACCCTGTCAAAAATAAGATGTGCGGGTAAACCCATGCTGCCTTGTATTTGTGGCCAGGAAAAGCTCTTCATGTTATAGAGTGCTCTCTCAATTTTGGGGAGGGGGGGTGTTTGCTTTGTTTTGTTTTGTGTGTGTATCCCAGGCTGGCCTCAGCCTCCCGACATCTACTACACCCAGCTCACTTTGTTTATTTAAAACAACACAATACCCTCAAAGGAATTCAATCAGTGCTAGTTTGGGATGTTTATAGAGATTATCTGGAAGGATAGCTTTTGTTGGCTTTTGTCATGAAAAGAAACGTAAGGGCTTTTGTAGTTATTCTTAAAGGCGCGATTTCCCATTGCAAATATTCGGTATTATAAGCAAGTCTTTTCAAGCCAATTCGAAATTTTTATTATGAAATTTTTCAAGCACGTCAAAAGGGGAGCATATGGCACAAAGGATCTCCGTACCTCCATCACCCAAGTCAATATTTCCTCAAACTAGCCCCCATTTGCTTCCTCTTTTTGTTTTTCACGTGTTTCTTTTGGTTGAAACTCTTTAAAGAAAACCCTAGGTCTCAACCTTGTGAAGGTCCCATTTCAATGCGACATAAGAGGTCAGCGTTAGCTGGGTGTGACGGCACACACCTCTGGTCCCAGCAACTCAGTAGGCAGAGGCAAGAGAATCATGAGGTCAAGGCCAGAGCCCGTCTGCTCAACTTAGCAAAACCCTGTCTCAAAGCAAAAAATAAAAACAGAGCTGGGGTGCAGCTTGGTGGTAGAGCATTTACCTAGCATGCACATGGTCCTAGGTTCAACCTCACGGTACTAAAATTGAAAAAAGAAAAAAGAAATCAATTTTGTGGAGATCACTAACAGTACTTTGAAGTGAAGCCTGGGATGACATTTCCAGTGGCTACAGGACACAGATTCAAGAAGTATCAGATCCAAAAGACATTGGGCAGAAGCAGGAAGATGTGTTCTGGAAGACAGAGTCAGCTCATTCAAAAAGAAGCTTAAAGGGCCAGGGATGTGGTAGAGCATTTGCCTGGCGCATAGGAAGTCCTGGGTTTGATTCCCAGCACTGAGAAAAAAGGGGAAGAAAAGAGCTAGAATGGTAAGAACCTTGAATAATAAGTTAAACATAGGGAATATTTCTAAATAAGCCTATGCATGCATGTAATTCTAAATATACATGTAATTAAATCAATAGATTAAATTTTATAATGAGAAGTTTTACTCTGTCACTTGCATTATTAAAAGTTTATATACTCAAGCCAGCCAAAAAAGACGCAAAGCTTCTGTAACCCACCCAATGGGAAACGGGGCACTGCCTCCTATTCAGGGCTGCGTCTATGATGTCTCCAACCCACAGCCTGCCAGCCCCTGCCAAGCTCGCTCTTCCTAACAAGAGCATTTCTCGAGTGTCCACCAGATGCCAGGCAGCGTGCCAACCCCTGAGGATGGACACCCTATGTGCGCGCCAGCTGTGCAGGGGGGTGGCCAACTATCCTCCCATTTTTTTCAAGGGAGAAAGCTGGGACTCAGAGAAAGTGAGTTATTTTCCCAAGGAGACAAAGATGGAGCAGAGCCTGATTTATTTTGCCTGCTGCCCCGGCGAGCCCTTTCACTCTCCCTTTCTCCAAGCAACTGCTTTAGACGGGTCCTAAACCACGTGGCAACATCAGGTTTTCCCATTACATCCTTCAATCACAGAAGACTGGGAGGCTGGGGCGGGTTGAACATGGGCATGGTCACAGCAGAGCCATCCCTCCATTTTGTCAGGGCCAAATTATGTCTCTGGCTGAAATCGGCTACCAATAAACAATGGAGGGCTCTACCCACGGGGGTTCTAATCCTGCAAAAGAACAAAATCAGCCAAAGCATTTGCAGAGAGTCCCGGCACTGGGCAGTTGGGCGGGCTTGAGCCGCCTCAGACGCCCAGGCTGTCGTTGAGTCCACCTCCTAGTGCATCTTGCTGTTCAGACTTCCCCACACCACTTCACAGCTGTTCTCCCCACCTCCTCTAATACTAACTTATCATAAAATGAGGAAAAGAAACACAAGAAACATAGCCCCGTACAGGCACGGGGGTCTAGCACACACAGGCTGGTGATTCGAATAGAAGCAAAAGAGAAACGTGTGGCTCCTTGCCTGGCCCCATGCGTGGCTGCCTGGTGACCCCTGGCAGTTCATTTGACTGTCCTTTACAGCAGCTTCTTTATCATTAAAGTGCAATGTATTGGAGGACCATAACGGAAGTCGCCACATAGTATTTTCCAATTAAGGTGAAAGACGCCGTACAAATGCAACCGGGGCCAGGCTTTAAATAGCCACATATGGTTTGGTGAAACACACGCCAGTGCATCCGCTAGCAGTAAAAACACGCGGGAGTGGAATGATTTGGCTGGAAATGAACTGCAAATTGATAAACATGTAGTTGCTAATGCAGTGTTTATTATTTTTTACTAGGATAAAAATGAACGTGTGCGGCCTCGGCCAGCCAACAGCTTGAACTCTACCATCTGGGTGGTGGAATCAATGTTCCTGGAGACTCAGGTTGCAAGTTTCTGTTGCCAGCTCTGAGTTGATTTGTAAATAGGCTGTGGGTGTAGGGGCAACAGAACCGAGGGAGGCTTTGGGGAAGCACAATCATCCAACCTGCCAGTGCAGCAAGGGGGACCCTCAGAAGGGAGCCGGAACCAAGGCCACCCTGTACGAAGCATCCTCGGGGTCCACATCTCCCAAACACCAGGTTGCCTTCGTTACAGAATTGCCTCCTCCCTGTAAAGCCAGCCCAGCCACAAGCCAGCACCGCACAAGGGGAAGGGGAAAGCACAAGGGGTGCAGCGCTGTGTGGAGCAGGCTGCAGAGAGGCTGGGGGAGGCGAGCCTGAGCGAGCTCAGCCAGGCCACCGGACAGTGCCAGCAGCTGGCCCAGCCGCAGAGCCGGCCTCTCCCCGGGGCCCTTTTCCATCAGCGTTGCAAGCACCTGGATCCATTTACTCTAGATACGGCATCCTGCGCCAGCAGAGGCTGAATTATGACTCATGGAAACCCCCTCTGTTTCAGAGAATCAGGTAGCTTTCAAACTCCGCACAATTCATGGCCCTTTTGGTCAAAGGGAAGAGGGGAAAAAAGGCCAAAGTGCAAGGCTAAGGGCTTGAAAACAGGCTGTTTGGTTTCTAGTCAATTAGAGGGAGTGGGCGGCTGAACTACACGAAATGTTACCCTGTAGATTGCGGTCCTCCTTGACGTCAGCAAGGCCTTTCTCTCTTTCCCTTTCGCCCCTTTCCCTGCTCTCTCCCCTCTCCTTCTCGGGTCCCCTCCCTCCTCCTTGTCTCTTTATGTCAGAGAGACAGATGAAAAAGGGCAGCTCTGGAAAGCAGCTCAGGGCTTTGCAACACAGCTCAAGGTCGCAGATCCCCACATTGGCAAAGACAAAGGCGGTTGTAGGAGGTGGGCAAATTCCCAGGACAAAAATACGTGTGACTCAGAGCGGGAAGTGGAACGGGCTGCTGGAAGGCCGTGGCCCCAGCTGGCTGTGAGGAGTCCCTGCCCCACCTTGCCCCTTAGCAGTCCTGTTGGAGGGAACATCCTATAGGACCCACTCTGTCTGCAGCTGCCCTGGGACAGCATCCTAGAGAGCATGCGCGGTGCTCTGCGGCCACCCATCCTGGCCGCCAGCCTGGCTGCTGGACCAGGTTTTCTCCTGGCTCCCCAGCCTCTTCCACCAGGGCTGTTTTCTCTGCTCACCAAAGACAGCAACAGCTGCCCCATGTTGGAGCGCTATCTCAGGAGGGATTTCGAGGCTAGGTAAGCCCTCCTGGCTGGGCTCTGCAATATTGCTATTTCCCCTTTAAGATTCTCCCCCTCAAGAAAGGGCTGGGGATGTAGCTCTGTGATAGAGCTCTTGCCTAGCATGCACAAGGCTCTGGGTTCAACTCCTAGTACTGCAATAAAAAATAAAATAAACTTTATTAAAAAAAAAAAAAAAAGGCCAGGCGCAGTGGTGCACGCCTGTAATCCCAGCAGCTTGGGAAATGGAGGCAGGAGGATCACAAGTTTGAGACCAGAGGCAGTTTGCGTCACTTAGTGAGACCCTGTCTTGAAAAGTTAAAAAAACGGGCTGGGGGTGCAGCTCAGTGGTCCAGCACTTGCAAAGCATGCAGGCGCGAGGCCCTGGATTCAACCCCCAGTACTGCAAAATAAAAAAAAATAAAAAAATAAAGATTCTTCCCCTTAGCCTGGCAGGCATGGTGGTGCACACCTGTAATCCCAGCCACTCGGTAGGCTGAGGCAGGAGGATCCCATGTTCAAGGCCAGAGGCAGCCTGCGTAACTTAGCAGGACCCTGTCTCAACTTAAAAAGGGGGCCTGGGGGTGCAGCTCAGTGGCAGAGCACTTGTAAAATATACCCAAGGCCCTGGGTTCAGAACCCCCAGGACTGCCAAAAACATAAGGGCCAAGGCCACCCAGGTGGCGCTTGTGCCTCATAGCAGGGTCTTCATAACAGGAGTCCGTTTCACTGTGCACAGCCACAGTGCTCCCCAGGGCTTGGCACTGAGGGAAGAGCCAAGTTTACCGAGCAGTTTTAATGAGCCAAGTGTGTTACACGCATTATCTCTGCTCACACCGACTTGCACGGTAGAGGTCATGGTCCCCACTTTAGAAATAAGGAGGAAGAGGCTTAGAGCGGGTATGTAACTTGCCAAAGTCACACACACAGCTGGTGGCAAAGAGATGGCTCACATCGAGTTAAGAGTCTGTTTCTCTCCCAGGAGGGCAGGTCAGCCTGCGAGCTTACTAGGGCTCACCTCCCCCAACCTCTCTGCAGCTTGCTCCATAGAGCTCTGCACCCCTTGTGCAGAGCTGGGCTATTCCTGTGGGCAACACAGAGGGAGCACCAAACGGCCTCGCAGAGGGCTGGGGCTGTGCATGCGTGTGTGGGAGCGCAGGCCCACACACATTCATTCACTCTCAGCCCAGGACAGCGCTTTAGGCCAGCGAGCCCATGTATCAAAAGCCCGCGTTCAAAACTCACTTCTGCAAAGCTCCTCTCTTTGGTTGGCCAGGCCTGAAGCAAGGGTGGGAAATAAACAAGGGCCATTCCTGAGGGCTGTGATTCTCATGTGGAAGTTCCTGCAGGAATCAAGCTCAACAAACCAAACACCCAAGCCCATCAGAAAGCATCCACGGACATTCAGGGACTGGCACACTTATCTGAAGCCGTTAGGAAGGGAGATCAGAAAGTGGAGCTGGTTTCTGCAAGGCAGAGACCCACCCTTGCCCTGTCTCTGGGGCTGACAAGCCCCAAAGCCTGGACGAGAACAGAGAGAAATGGCTCCCGATGGACCCGCTGGCCCCTACAGCCGGGCCAGAATGGAAATGTGCCTGCAGGCTGAGCGGGTTTTCACACAGGGGCTCTGGGGGTCGAGAAGCACCGCTTTGGTCTCCATCCATCCATAGCTCCCTTCATGTCTGAACGACGCCTCCCCATCGCTTTGCCTGCTTGGCCAAGCCTCTCCCCTTAAGCTAAAGCAGTATCCTGGACATAAGAGGCCTCGGACACCGACTCGGTTACAACAGATCAAACTTCCCCTGCCAGATCAAACCCTGATAGCCTATCAATCATGAGTCACGCACAAGGGAGTGAGCCACCAGGAGGAAGAAAATGGGTGATTCTGATCTGTGGCTGAATCTGAGCAAAGGAGGCGCGTTGCCTAAGCCCTGGCCATGCCGTCCAGCTCCCCATCCAGATCACCGCTTCGGAGCTGTGGAGATGGTATGTAACTGTCGATACTTACAGGAAGCAGGCACTCCACCACCCAAGCCAAGTGGGCTGGATGTCTCCAGCCCACCAAATGAAGTCACACCAAATGAAGACTTCTACCTAAGGGTCACGGCTCTGAGCCCTCACTGGCTGGAGTGGACTGGAAGTCCCCAGGTCACTGAAAAGCATGTGCACGGTCGTGAGCGCGGTTCAGTGGTCTGAAATCAAAGCCTGAGAGGGAAGAGCAAGGGACTGAAGGTATGCAGAGCTGGGTTGGTTCTTCTGTTTGTTTGTTTGTTTTTTGTGGTACTGGGTGTTGAACCCAGGGCCTCGGGCCTACATGCTCTGCAAGTGCTGGACCACTGAGCTATGCCCCCAGCCCTTTTTTTTTTTTTTTTTACTTTTTTGAGACAGAGTCTCACTAAGTGACGCAGACTGCCTCTGGTCTCAAACTTGCGATCCTCTCACCTCCGCCTCCCCAGCCGCTGGGATTACAGGTGTGCACCACGGCACCCGGCGCTGGTTCTTCTCTTTGAGGTTAGTTAGGATGCCTGGTTCTGGGCTGGGGGAAGGGGACAGAGAGATGACGCCAAGAGCCACATCAGCCTCCATTCGCAGCAAGATACCTGAGCGGTGCCCTGGGGCGACAGTGCCATGGCTGGAGCAGGTGCCTGCATCCCACCAGGGCTGCACAGCTGGGGAGTGCAGACCAGGCACACAACACACAGACACGCATCGAGAGGCAGGTGCCCCGGAGCCTGGCGGGTCACACCACCTGTCATCTGAGTACGCAGTGTAGACCTGACTGCCAGCCAGGCCAGGCGCAAACCCTGCGCTCCCCTCGAGCGAGCGTCGGCTGGTTTCCTGGGAGCCTGAACGCTCCGGGTGTTCAGGAGGCCCTCGTCTAAATGCAGCAACTCTCAGGAGAAGGGCGACCTAAGGTCTCATCGAATAAGGGACTGTGCTTGTGGCCCTAAGCACAGCAGGAGGAAGTGAGGCCGGAGGGGCCGGGCACATGGTGGCTCTGTGACAATTGCTGTGCTGGCCATCAGACCACTGGATGTGTGTGTTTGCTCAGATGTCACCAAAGGTGGAGAAGCTTGCGTTAACGCCAACATCAAATGAAGAAATGCTCTGGACTTCAGCAACGCTACCTCCACGTGAGCGGAATGCCTCTGTGCTGTGTAAACCCCATCCCCACAGGCACACAGAAGCCGACCGCAGCCGCCAGTGGCAGGCCCAGCTTGGCCAAGGTCATTTGAGGACCCATTACTATGCAATACAGGATCCGTTGGTCAACACCGAGCTCCTGGAATCCCAGTACCCTTTAAAACCAATGAGCTAAGCCAGCATTGCAAAAGAACCCCGTAGAGGGAAAGCATTATTACTGACTTGTGGGGTGGAAAGTGGCTTGGATCCAAAATAGTAGGGACCATAGAAGAACCAGAATTAGCAAGATTTCTACACCATGCAAGCTTTCCAGTGGGCTTGGCTTCTCCGTAGGCTGGGCAGGTTTGAAGCTCAGAGATGTTCCCAGAGATCACAAGAGGAAATGAGCTCACAGTTCCTGTGGACAAAGACATCGAAGCACAGAGCCATCAGCCAGGCCGTGAACCAAAGGTCAATCCTCTCGTAACAGCTGTGGAGAAACGTGGCCTTGGCCACAGCTTGAGAGAGAGAGAGCAGCAGCAGAGTCAAAATCCATGGTGCAGGGAGTCATTTTATCATGGCACTTGCGAGTCACTGTGTGCCATAAAGCTGGGGTCCACTCTGCCAGCTGTTACAGTGTCCCCACAGCACATCAGACCTCATTCCCGGGCTCCCTGGGATGCTCACACTCAGCAGCTCGGCCGGGCCACGTCTTCTGTCCGTGTGTGCGCACATGAGCTAGTAAGAGCTGTGGGGACAGACATCCAGAAGAAAGCATTGCTTCTGATGCTGTATTAAAGGGCCTCCATCCTATTCCAGGGGGCGGGGGTTTAGCTTAGTTGATAGATAGAGAGCTACTCTGCACGCTTTGAAGCCCTGGGTTTAATTCTCAGCACTACAAAATTGGGAGAAGGTCCTGGCAGGCCACCCCCCAAACAATCAGCCATTGAAAACGCTATGAATAGCAGAGAAGCAGTGACATAGTGCCCGGCATGGCACGTGTTGGGAAGTGTTGTGTTCTGCTGTACATAGGGTCGCTGTGAGTTGGACCCAACTCCATGGCAACTAATGACAATGACATCCCATTCCAGAGCCTCTGTGGTGCAGCATCTGCGGGGAGCCCTTGCTTCATTTCCCCCCAAGTGTCTGCTTTCTGTTGGAGGTGGAGGTGAGGAGAACTGGCACAGGGAGGGGTTTGGGAGGAGAAAAGGGAAGAAGGAAGAGGAGGCCCGTTCCTGTTCTGCTTTCCCGGTACTTCTCCACTTTTGTCTCTTGGTCTTCTAGGATACCTGGCACATGGTGACGAGCTTAGTTGACACGTGGAAATGTCACGCAAGGTCACTGCAGCTGCCGTCAAGGTGCAGCACAGACTGGTGGCTTACACAGCAGAACCCGGCTTCCTCACAGTTCTGGAGGCTGGAGATCGAAGGCCAAGGTGTAAGCAGGGCCAGCTCCTCCTGAGGCCTCTGTCCTGGACTTGCAGGCAGCTGCCTGCTCCCTCTGTCCTCACAGGGTTGTCCCTCGGTACGTCTCTGTCCCAGTCTCCTCTTCTTATAAAGACCCCAGTCAGATTGGCTTAGAGCTCACCCGAACGACCCCATTTAACATGATCATCAACTTAAGATCCTGTCCCGGGCCGGGTGCTGTAACACATGCCTGTCATCCCAGCAACTCTGGAGGCTGAGGCAGGATGATCGAGAGTGCGAGGCCAGAGGCAGCCTGCGTAACTTAGCGAGACCCTGTCTCAAGAGAAAAAGTGAAAAATGGTCTGGGGGTGCAGCCCCGTGGTAGAGCACTTGCAGAGTATGTGTGAGGCCCCGGGTTCAACCCCCTATTACCACATGAAGAAAAAGAAGACCCTGTCCCCCAGTAAGCCACCTCTGAGGTCCTGGGGGTCAGGATTTCCACCACAGCAAGGGTGAAGACGGAAGACAGGGCAGCATACGTGTGGAGCCCCTCCTGTGGGCCTGGCACTGTGCCAGACAGCAGTGACAATGCATCACGTCTCACTGTGACTAAAGGAGGGGAGGAGGAAACCATGGCCCTAGGGCAGGTGAGAGGAAAGCCGGGTGCAGCCGTCATGGGTGACTCAGAGCTGCCCCAGAACCGAGAGGGCTCAGCACACTTGACACCCACGGTGCCAGAAGCCAGGCTGGGTCCCCAGGCAGCCGCCTGCGCTGGCCTCCGTCTAGGATGGCGCTAGAGAGACCGTCAAGGGACAGAGACAGCCAGAGCTACGCGCCCAGAGAAGCCTGCGGGCTCTCAGAGGGAGGGGAGCACTGTGCAGAGAGCCAGGCGCCCCCAGGGGAGACGCAGGGTGGGGAGACCCTCCCCTATCGGCTCCCAGTGCCCAAAGCCGCAGAGCAGAACCAAAATCCCCGCCGAGCAGCCTCCCAGGTCAGCTACACAGGCAGAGGTGCCGGCCACAGGCCACAGCCAGCTGCGGTGGGCCACGGCACCGCCCTGTGCCCATGAACCGAGAGTGAAAGTTTCCACATCCTCCGCCCCATCCCTCAGAAGGGCCTCCGTGATGCACCCGAAACTGCGCCCTTGGGTGAAGGAGCCCCTGAGAACAGAGGCCTGCGGCCCTGCCCTCGCCGCAGATAACCCGGTGACGTCAGCCGCTGTCATTATCTGGGCTGCGAATGTTTACTTCATCTTCAAAGAGCATTCCAGACTGGCATTCAGTGACTAAGGAGAGGTCGGAGTCCCTGTGACATCAGCTCGAGCCGGCAGGGGCAGGCCCGCCCGGCGGTCCCTGACCTCACAGCTGTGCACAGACTCTGCCCCTGCTCCTGTCCCCCACTTCTCCCTGGGCTCCGCACCCACCCTGGCCGGGGGTCAATTCCCGAGTCGCTGCCACTCCCTGAGCCAAGTGCGCACACCAGCAGGCCTGCCCTCGGAGCAGCACCTGCCCGTTGTTTTCCAGCACATTCTCCCTCAGGTCCAGACAGCCCAGTTGCCAGAGCCTCCCGGGAATCTGTCCTTTATGACGGGGGTGCAGAGCGAGAGCGACTACCTGGTATTTCCTCTGCCCTGGGAGGGGTTTTTACGGGGTTTTTATTTGGTTTCACTTTGCCGAGCTTATGAGAATCATTCTTTTGTTCTTCACTGCCATGTCCACCCCCCGAGGCATTCTGCTCAGAAAATCTCGCGCCAGGGCCCCAGGCAGGCGTCTGCAGAAACAGAGCTGAGGAAACCCCCGGCCTGCTTTGTTGTTGCTGTCAAAAATGACTTCAAGTAGGGTCCAACTCATAGCAACCCTGTGTACAACAGAACAAAACCCTCCCTGACACTGTGCCACGCCAGACACTATTGTCATTGCCTCTCTGCTGTTCATGGGGTTTTCAATGGCGGATTGTTTGGGGAGTGGGTTGCCAGGTCCGTCTCCCTAGCCGGCTGCACCTGGTGTTCCCAGGCGGTCTCCCATCCAAGGACTAACCAAGCCAACCCTGCTTAGCCCCCAAGATCAGGTGGGATTGGATGCCACGGTACTATGGTTGCAGCCCCCCATCCTGCTAGGGCCTTTCAAGGCAGGAAATGATGGCTCCTATGGAGCCAGGCCCCACACTGCTGGGCCTGGGGGAAGCAGAGGGGGAGGAGGAGGTCCCACCTCTGTCCTGAGACTCAGAAAGAACCTCGGGGTGCAGGGTGGTGGCCCACACATTCCTTCTGCACTCATCACAGAGCCCAAGTGCCAGCTGCCATCAGCTCAGCTCTTCCGTCATGGCTCTGCCATGGAGCCAGTGATGCCCACCTGCCGGGCAAAGGCGGCTCTCCAGGACTCTGAATTCTTCAGTCCCTCTCAGGCAGTGAAGCCACAGCGTGCCAGTGAAAGCCGCCACCGTGCACATTACCTGCCAGGCAGGGGAAGCCTCTCAAACAGAGGGAAATCAGAGTCCAGAGGAAGCTGAGGTGAGAGAAAAGGGACACCTTTCTCTCTTACAGGTGGTGGTGCGCACCTGTAATCCTAGCGGCTCAGGAGGCAGAGGCAGGAAGATCGCAAGTTTGAGACCAGACGCAGTCTGAGTAACTTAGTGAGACTCTGCCTCAAAAAGTAAAAAAATAGACTGGGAGTGCAGCTCAGTGGTCCAGCACTTGCAGAGCATGCAAGCGCGAGGCCCTGGGTTCAACCCCAGTGCCATAAAAAAAAAAAAAAAAAAAGGGACTCCTGGCAGCTGGGTCAGCTACAGGTATCCTGGGTAGCACAAAGCCCCCAGTAGAAGCGCAGGCTGGTTTGATGTGCATTTCTCTCACCTGTAGCTAAGAGAGGTCCCTCTAACTGCAGGGTGACGATGCTGGCGGCCCTCAAGCTAGACCAGCTGCCCCTCTGCCTGGCGGTGCAGTGGGGAAGGGAGGAGGGAGGGAGGAGGGCGCAGGGGGAAGACGAGCCGGCTGTCCAAGGCAATGGCGGCACCTGGCTCAGAGTCCAGGGCCGTTTCACGGCGGGCCTCCAGGTCTTCATCAGGTGAGCACTGGGCGCCTGCGCCCTCAGGCAGAGACAATTACCTGGACGCTCGGAGCAGAGCACGCTTAGAATGGGGTTCAGATGGCTGCATTGAGGACACGCCATGGGCAGCTCTGGACAGGCCATCACAACTGTCCACGTGGGACTGCGCCAGCCACACACCTGTCCTCTCCTGTCACATCATCAGCCAAAAGGACAAGTGGCCCCCAAGAGGACTGGTTCAACTCCATCGCTCCAGTGCCTGCCTCGGTGGGACCCCTGAGCCCAGACACCCCTCCAGAGACAGCTTCCCAGGCATGGCCTCGAGCCGGGCACAGCCCCAGAACCTCAGCGCAGCACCTCCTTCTGTCCACCGGAGCCCAGGAAGGCCTCAGGTGAGAAGAGCAGCCCAGCTAGGGGCCAGGGGGTGCAGGTGAACCCCCTTACTCATCCAAGGGATCACTGGAGGGCCCGCAGCCTCGGTGCCAGAGCCTCCAAGTTCAAAGAACACAGCTGAAGCCACAGTGCCCCCTGGCACCACCCTGGAAGAGGACCCGTTGTGAGTCAGAGGTGAGGCCAGCAGTCCCTGAATCACCATCCGCTTCCTCCTCCCACCGCAGCACGGCCAAGACCAGCGGCTGCTTCTGAGGGCAGATCAGCGGCCAGCGCTCTGAAAAGCTGATGCTGGCAGGGAGAGCCACAGGGCCCACGCCCACCGTGGACTGCCAGGCCCCGTGTTTCCATGGCCCCCGCCCTATGCGTTTTCCAGAGAAACGCTGCCTGGCTTGTAATGGCCCCTGTCCTGTCCTGTCCTGACCTCGGCTGTGTTATTTTTCACTTCCCTGTTCAGAGACAGCCACACTTTCCAAATGTCATGAATCATCACCACCGAGCAACAGCTATGTAGCAAGGCAGGAAACCACTGTGCTCCAGAGCTGGCCGGAGCAGCTCCCTGCTGCAGCCTCCCCGCCCAGCTGGCCATTGTCACCCAAGGCAGAGACGGAGGCCCCAGCGCAGAGCTGCGCCTCCCTGCTGTCAACCTCCCCGGTGTCTCCCAGGACTTCTGACACGTCCTAGCACGAGGTCACAGGCACCGTTGGACATCTGACTTCTCTTGAGGTTCTCTTGGCTGCACGGGCTGAAGAGAGGCTGCCCTGTGCCGACCCCAGGAGAGAGCGAAGGGGGCGGCTCATTCAAGACCAAGGGCACTTAGATCAGCTGCATCCAGCACAGAACTGTGAATGGGACCCATGGCACCCCCGTGGCCTTGCAATTACAGGGCAGACATCAACCCCATCTCCCAACCCCTTTATTATCAGTCCGCAGACCATTCAGCAAGTTCCCAAACTTGGTCACCAGTGATTCCATAAATCAATCAACAAAGAAATACTATGTCCTCAAAGAGTTATCAGACCCTTTTTCACGGGTCCCCTGGCTCGCCACCTCTCTCAATAAGAAGTCTCTGCCCTCATGGCAGTCTTAGCTTCTCACACAGCAGGAGCTCCGGAAAGGACACCATTATTTCTTCTACTTAACCAAAGACAGCATTATTCAAAGGTAAAGTGGCCTGGGAAATGCAAATCAACACAACAATAAAATATCAGTTTAACCCAGCAGATTGGCCAAAACTTTAAGCACTGACCATGTGGCTGAAAAGGAGGGAAATGGACACTGACCTATACTATTACTGATGTAAAGTATTGCAGATTTTCTGCATGGAGTTTGGCCGTGAGCATTGCAATTATCCACGAGTGCTCTTTGGCTTATTCATTTTCTAGGAATTTATACTCAGCCAAGCAACCAAGGAAAAATGCAGAAAATGTACAAAGACAGGCATCAGAGCACAGTAAACAAATGATAGAGTTGAGACCATGTCGATATGATTGAGCCAGTGAGTTATGGTACATGTAATAAAATACCACACCACTGTTAAAAAATAATGTTGGTAATCTACCGCCAAAGCCATAGAAAAATATTTGCCTGGATCATTTTGACAGATGAAAAGTAAGAGGTCAGATAACGTGTGTAGCTCATTTACAGGAGAGCATCGTGAGCATGTGTGCCTGCGAGAGATCCCTGCCCGCAGGGGTCAGCTCTGCAGAGAGGGACATGGGATGGGATGTTTTTACTTTCTCCTCAGATTTTTGGTATGTCTTAAAATTGTCTACAATAAGTACAAAGCATTTTTCGGATCAGAAGAAAACATCTTTTTCGTTTTCAAAACAAAAGCAACGCAGCCTTGAAAGTGATGTCTCCCCGAGGTGAGTATCTGTCAAGGATAAGCCTGTGTGTTCTCCTTTGGGTAGAAGGTGTCTCCGTGCACATCTGCCAGGAGGCTGGGGCTCTGGGCTGTTTTTCCAGCTCTGTTCAGTAGCCTCCGTGGGGCAGGTTGATGGGTCATGATGGCTGACCAGGGACTGGGGTGGAAGATGGGGGCGTGGCAGAGTTTTCTACTCAGATGTCAAATATCCAGTGTGGTCATTGAGACCCAGATTGCAGAGTTTACAGTTAACTAAGTTAAACACCACAGACCTCCCTGGGGACCAGGCAGATTCAGACGTCTTGTTGTTGTTGTTAGGTGCCATCGAGTCGGTATCCTACTCATAGCAACCCTCATAGGGTTTTCAATGGCTGGCTGTTTCGGGATTGCCTTGGGAGTGGGTTGCCACATCCTTCTCCCATTTTGCGGTGCTGGGAATTGAACTCAGGACCTCAGAGACTGCAGAGCAGTGCTCTACCAACTGAGCTAAATCCCAGCCCCTCGGATGTCTTAGAAACATATAAATACCAACCACCTATCTCCTCAGGTCCAAAAACAAATTTCTAGACTGTTGGAGGTCATAGAAACTGAAAACCAGACAGTTCCTTAGAAATCACCCATTCCTGACCTCTCACTACACAAGGGAACCAAGACCCAGAGAAGTAATGTGGCTTGCTCAAGGTCACACAGCATAAAGGTGACAGAACATAGAGAGCTTGCGTCTCCTGGCCTATAATCTGAAATTGTTTGTTTGTCACAATTAGGGTCATTGCTGTGGGCAGGGGTAGAAGCCAATGAATGTCCTACATCAGCCCAGGCCTGCAGAAGAGCCTGTGTAGTTGCTCACAGACAATCTGAGCCAGCAGGGCATGCATTTTTCTGACAGGGGATTCATATATAGCTATCACTATATTATCAATGGGATCCCTCACACAAGAAAATCTAAGAACTGGTGAACTAGAACATGAGTTGGCACTTTTTAAAAAATGATTCAGGAAATCAGTGGGAAGTGGGATTTGCAGGCACCATCTCTGTACGAACTACTCGATTCTACCCTTGTATTGTGAAAGCCCCCACGTGTCTGTCAGCTTGTGCTGTGGGGGCTTACTTGTTGCTGTGATGCTGAAAGCTGTGCCACTGGTATTTCAGATACCATCAGGGCCACCCATGGTGGACAAGTTTCAGCTGAGCTTCCAGACTAAGACAGACTAGGGAGAAGGACCCAGCAGCCCACTCCTGAAACAATTAACCACAGAAAACCCTATGAATAGCAGAGAAGCACTGTCAAATATGTTGTTATTGTTGTTGTTAAATGCCGTTGAGTCAAGTCCAATTCATAGTGACCCTATGTACAGCAGATCAAAACACTCCCTAATTCTGTGCCAGGCACATGATTTTATTTATGTTTAAGCCCATTGTTGTAGACACTGTGTCTATCCATCTGGTGGAGGGTTTTCTGTTTTTTTTGTTGACTCTTCCAAACATTATGTCTTTCTCCAGGGATTGGTCCCTCCTGACTACATGTCCAAAATATGTAAGATGCATTCTAGCCATCCTTGCTTCCAAGGAGCACTCTGGTTACATTCTTCTAGGATAGATCTGTTGGTTCTTTTGGCAGTCCATGGTATATTCAATAATTGTCTCCAGTACCATAATTCAAAAGCATCAATTATTTTCCTGTTTCCCTTGTTCAATGTCCAGCTTTCACAACCATATGATACAACTGAAAATGCCATGGCATGAGTCAGGTGCACTTTTGTCTTCAAAGTGACATTTTTACTTTTCAATACTCTAAAGAGATCTTTTGCCACAGCTTTTCCCAAAGCAATGCATCTTTTGATTCCTTGACTTCTGCTTCCACGGGTGTTGATTGTAGAACAAAGTAAAGCAAAATCTTGGACAACCTCAATCTTTTCTCCATTTATTGTGAAGTTGCATACTGACCCAGTTGTAAGGATTTTTGTTTTGTTGATGTTTACTCGAAATCCATACTGAGGTCTATGTTCTTTGATCTTCATGATTAAATGTTTCAAATCCTCTTCACTTTCAGCAAGCACAGTTATGTTATCTGCATAGCCCAGGTTGTTCATGAGTCTTCCTCCAATCCTAATGCCATGTTCTTCCTCATAAAAACCAGCTTATCAGATTATTTGTTCAACATATAAATTGAAGAAATATGGTGAAAGGATACAGCCCTGACTCACACCTTTCTCAACTTTAAACCAGGCAGTGTTTCCTTGTTCTATTCAAACAACTGCCTCCTGGTTCATGTACAGATTCCTCATGAGTACAATTAGGTGCTCTGGTATTCCCATTTTTCATAGTGTTATCCATAATTTGTTATGATTCACACAGTCAAATGCCTTTGCATAGTCAATAAAACATAGACAGATGAAAATGAGCCTCCCAGTCTGGAAGGCATTCAAGAAAAGACTGAGGAAGGGTTGCCTCCTCAAAGTAGAGTTGACCTTAATGATGGGAATGGAGTAAAGCCTCTGGGACCTCCTTCGGCTGATGTGGCATGGCTCAAAATGAGAAGAAACAGTGTCTGCAACAATTGGCTCAAACATGAAAAGATCATGTGCGTGGCACGGCGTGGGGCAGTGTTTCTTTCTGCTGTACTTAGGGTCACTATGCGCTACATACGCTGCGACAGCACCTAACAACACTGTGACAGCAGCCACTGACTGCGTGTGAGCAAGTGTGGACCCGGCCATGTTCCAATGAAACTGCTGACAAAAACAGGCTGCAGGGCAGATTTGGCCCAGGCAGTTTTTTGCCAGGCCCTGACCCTGAGGGTCTGATCAGCTTCCTTTCCATTACATCAGACTCTGCAGCCCCTTCTGTCAGGGGAACTGAACAGCAGCCATATTCCAGCCGCGAGGCCAGCCCTGAGCCAGGCCAGCGAGAAGCACATAAAAGGAATTTGTTTCCTTTTTCCATTGAACACCACCAAGTTCTTTGAATTCCTAATTGGAAACTTTCACACACGAACTGAGGTTGCTGCAACTCATTTCCTGCTGCCTGCTTACAGCGTATTTTGAGCAAAACCGTGGTGAACCCAGAAGCCGCCCTTTGGCCTCGCGCTTTCCTGACTCACAGGCGCCCAGGCTGCTGGGGACAGACGGGCACATTCCTCCCTTCCCACATAAAGCTCTGACTTCCTTGCCAAGTGAGTCCTAAAATAAGCTCTCAGGACTGGACACAATTAGGAAGGAACTGGAGTTTTGTCCACCTGCTGCGAGCGAAGGCCTCTCTTCGGTCAATGGAGCAGTGAACACCTCCCACCTGGCCCCAGGTGACCCTGTGAGGGGAGGTGGCACTGCACCCAGCACAGAGGCAGGGTCAGGGCATGGCCTTTGCTCTGGTTTCTTCCCCTTTGTCCTGTTCCACATACCCTGGCTGTCTAGGAGAGGGTGAGAGGCCAGGTAGCTCTCTGCCCTCGGGCCGACCCTCACACACTCACTCTTCCACACTTAGTGGTGCAGTGAGTTAGCTAACAGCGAGAGAAGGTGGAAGACGTGTTTCTCCGCCTGTGTGACTCGGTGATAGGCAGGTTAGCTTAGCCATTAGCAGGCACGATGGAGGAAAAGGGATTCAAAATGGCGCCTGCCGTTCTACCATGAAGAAGGAAGCCACCTGTATCTCTGAGGACACTGGGAGGATATTTTCAGATGGGTTCCCCTACCCTATCCAAACCCTTGAGCCATTTACAAAACAAGGACCCTAGACCCGCGTCACACTAGGAGCCCAGAGCTGGATGCCCAGGGCTGACATCACTAGGTGTGCCCTCATTTGAATAAAACTAGGAGAAACAAGTGCCCGCTCTCGATTTCTCCCTCTCTGTTTTCCTCTCCACTTCTTGCCCTTGGCTCTTCTTTCTCTAGCAAGCACGTGCATGCCTCTCCCTTCTCTCGGGCCTGCCATCTTCCCTAAGATACTGTCAATGGCAGCACAGCAGAGCGATGCAGCTCAGTGTGGACACCTAGCCTCAGGAGCTCCCCTAGTTGGGGCCTCCACTCAGGTTAAGTCAGGCCCTTGGCTTCATTGCAGAAAACAACCTCAGGACAAGTCAGAGAGAGTGAAGCGAAGTTATAGAGCTTATTAAGTACACACTTGAGAATACACGCAGGCCCTCAGAGAGAGAGGTGGGCATCTAACAGGGACGCGAACTTACCAAGAGGTTGTACGAGAAGCAGCAGCAAAAAGGGGGCTGCACATGTGTTCCCTGTCTCTCAATCCTGCCTCAGTTCCTTTTCTAGAAGCCTACTTAACGCTGTCCTCTCTGACTTTACCTTTCTCTGGAAAACAGACACATCCTTGTGCAGTTTCACTCAGGAAACCCAGTGTAGGTTTCTTTGCAGGTTTACCTAAGCTTCTCCAGGTGCCTCACTCTTCTCTGTAATTATTTCTTAATGATGTTCAAATGAAACAGGATAGAAAGGGAAATTTGGGAGACATGGAAAGGGAGAGAGCTTTCACCCCAGGACCTGGTTTGAATCTTATCAGCTGAGAATCAAGAACTATAACACAACTACCAAGAAGACTGCTGTGAGGACTGCCGGCATAGAGACGTTGTTTTTGAGAGACATTTTAAATCATGGAAATGTTAAAATAGCAATAAGCCATGCTTGGGGCCAAAATGTGTGCATCCTTTGAGTTTGACCTTGCTTTCCTCTCTGTAATTCTGTGCTTCTTTGAGACATGTCCAGGCAACTCCCTCGTGACTCTTTTCGGTTTTGTTTTGTTTTGTTTTTTTGAGGGGGTTAGTATTGAACCAAGGGTCTCACACATGCTTTGCAAGGGCTCTAACACTGGGATGCACCTCCAGCCCATTTTTCACTTTTTGAGTCAAAATCTCACTAAGTTACACAGGCTGCCCCTGGCCTCAAACTTGTGATCCTCCTGCCTCCACTTCTCAAGTCACTAGGATTGCAGGCATGAGCCACCATGCCCGGTATGACGCTTTTCTTAAACCTGTACAGTGTACCCTATAATCTCATTTTACTAAAGGAAAGTTTCTCCAATAGGAAAACCTAAAGGGTGGAACTTTTTCCTTTTGATCTTATTGGCACCTCCCCAGCCCATGGCAGGGGCCTTTCTAGGTGGAGCTTGAGGCTCACATCACACTAGGCACCCAGAACTGGGTGCCCAGGACTGACATCCCATGGGGTGTGTCCTGGGTTAAATAGAACTGGAGAGAACACTGTACTAGTCCTCTTTTCTGCTTCTGCTGCTGCTTCATCATCTTGGTAAGTCCATGTCCATGTCTTAGGTGGCCCCCCTCCCTCTCTTCCTCTCCTCCTCCCCTCTCTGTCCCTGCATGTATTCTAAAGTATGTACTTAAACTCTATAAATTTGCTTCAGTCTATCTGACTCGTCCTGAAATTCTTTTCTGTTATAAAGCCAAGGGCCTGGCTTAACCCTGAGTGGAGGTCCCAACTAGGGGAACTTCTCAGGCCAGGCAGCCATGCTGAGCTGCATTTTTCTGCTGTATTGCCAGTGACAATTTGGGGGCTTATCTGGGATCCGAAAGTTGAAGCAAAAGTGGTGAGTTCTCTAACTGCTAAAACATGTCTGCTCCTTTGCTTTATTTTCTGGCAAATATTTTTACTCTTTTTCCAGCTTTATAACTGCTATTCTTTTTCTTGGTAAGCTAAGCCTGAGAGTCTGGGACAATACAGGTTGGTAGCAAGAGCTGTACTCTTGCATAATCCTAAAGCCTCATTTTTCCAGACTCAAAGCAATTATGGCCTGATGGGTTAACTTATTCATTTTCTTCCTCCTCCCCTTCAATGTAGGCTTTCCTCTCTCCTCTAGCCAAAATCTCATAGATGGTATAGACATGGCCGTTTCCCTAAACCTTGCCTCATGCCTCCTTAACTTTAACATTCAGCTTTTGAGGAGATAGAGTTCCTTATCTTGTTCTGCTCACCTCACCCAAATTCCCCTAAGCCCTTTCTTTTCTGTATTCCTATGCATATTTCACATCCAAGACTCAGATTTTGGGAACCCAGGGTTTAGGCTCACCTGCTAACAACAGGTAGATTCTGTTTAGGGTTTAATTCACTTCCAAAACAGTCTTTCCTCTACCTAACTTGTGTGCCACAGACATGACAGTCAGGAGACTCTGAAAGAACTTTTTCTTCCCTGGACATTTTGCCAGGGGACCCTTTCACTCCTACTTTGGCTTTTCATTTTGCACACTCTCTGCCCAACCTCAGCCATACCGTCTGCTCTGCTTTGGAGGGAGGCAAGTTTCCTTATCTTCCTCTTCCCCACGGTGCCTTCCATGAGGCTGAATGTAAATGGGAATTAGCAGTTAACTTCATCTTCCCTGCTCCTGACAGCACAGTCCAGGGATAACTTAGGGATTTAAGCTCTTCTGCTGTGTGGACCAGGCCACCCCCCTTTCTTTAAGCCGCCTCTGCTGCTAGACAAACTCCATCTGGTTTGCCTAAATGATTTCAGCTGCAGTAGCAGCTCTGCCCCTCCCTGCCTTTGCAAGCTCTTTGGGTCTTCCGCAGACTGGAGAAATCAGCCTCCAAATTGTTTGATGTAACATGTATAACTCAGCCCCTAGCTTCTCTGCCTTGGCCATGTTCAGATTCTTACAGTCCCTCTGGTGAGAAATCACTCAAGGAAAGAAGGGCCACTAGCACAGACATGAAAATGTGGGCAAGCTAGCTTTACCAACTTCACAGACTGATGGAAGGCACTCCGGACGTCCATTAAAACTGAGGTCTCCACCAGAGATGGCCCAAAGGAGTGTCTCCCTCAGATCACCCTGGGTGAAGTCAGGGATGTCTGGCTCCCAGGACAGGTTGCCCTCTCTTTTACCAAAACATTCAGATGTTAATTCCTAAGAATCCCCTTTGGGGATGCTAATGAAAATTGGAATAAATTGAATCTTTTTCTTTAAACGTAACCTGGTAGCAGCATAAACTAAATGGTGGAGAAATTGGGCTCTAAGTGGCATTCTTTATTATACAGATCTATTTTGTGAGGAAAATTACTTGAAAATTAGAAAGTGTGAGAAAAAAATCAGCTTAAAATAAAAATTGCAAAAAAGAAAAAAAAAAAGACCCGTTCATTAGTGTGGGCATCTTCCTTTCTGCTGATTAGCTTTTAAATTAGAGGAAGTAATCACCTTAAGTCTCTGAAATAGGCCTCATTATTTGACCTTTCATTTTTACTAGGTGGATACTTAATGGTCCATCATGGAGTCTGCAGTTAAGCTCTTTGTCTTTGAACTGTAAATGAAGAACAAGCCATGCCTTTGAAATACTGGTTTAAGATTTAAGATGGCTTAATACTATTGAGGAAATAATCAATAATACAAGATTTGGGGGGATTTTTCCTATTTTGTATGCGAATGTATTGTTACACGTGCTTATACTTATAAATTGTTTACATATCCTCTCCCCCTAAACATTAAAAATGAACTCTGATCTAATGTCATTGTCATGTGTTCTTTTAGTTTCTTGCTAGTTTAGATTTAATTGGCTGCATGTCATTCTGCCTGCTAGTCTAGCTGTTGACCTACCTCAAGCCAGCTCTGACAAAAAGGTGCAAACACTCAACGGTTAATTATTAAACTGACTTGGGACTAAAGAAAATGCAAAGGGGTCATTTTAAAATTTAAAGTTATAAATTTGGCCAACTAAACAAGTGATCTTAATTTGTTTCATTTTTGTCATCAACACTCTTTAAAATGATAAATTTGTTTTACTATGTTGTTGTTGTTGTTGTTAGGTGCTGTCCAGTCCTGTCTGACTCATAATGACCCTCATAGGGTTTTCAATGGCTTACTGTTTTTCGGGATTGCCTTGGGAGTGGATTGCCAGGTCCTTCTCCCATTTTTGCAGTGCTGGGAATTGAACTCGGGACCTCAGAGACTGCAGTGCAGCGCTCTACCAACTGAGCTAAATCCCAGCCTTTTACTATGTTACTTTGTCATAATAACTAAAGTTTAACAGAGAACTTTTTCAGATTGGCTTATGGATAAGTGAATGTGTGCATAAATCAAAACTGCTAAATTGGTCCAAAAATCCTCTTGATTCATAAGGCTCAAATTTCTGACAAATATCCATGTTTTTATATATAGTGACCACATGTTTAAGATGCAATATCCATGTTTTCTGTCTCAAATAGGGCTTCCTGAAACCTCTTTAAATATGAAGAATTCAAAGGTCTTTCTAAAATCAGCATTTCTGTAAGAAAATAAAACAAGGCAAAAGGAACCATCAAGTGAGAAACAGGGATATAAAAGTTATAGAGATTTTTAGTAGGAAAAGCTTAAAGGGAAAGAGAAATGCTTTTACGTGAATCAGAAGGTTAAAGCATATTGCAGACAGTTAAGAGTATGTTAGCCTGCAGCCATAGCCCTGTGGCATCCCATCCCGTCAGATCTCGGAAGCTAAGCAGGGTCGGGCCTGGTTAGTACCTGGATGGGAGACCACCTGGGAACACCAGAAGCGGTAGGCTTGGGAGAAGGACCTGGCAACCCCCTCCCAAAAATCAATCTGCCATTGAAAACCCTATGCACAGCAGAGAAGCACTGACAATAGTGTTTCCTATTGTACAGAGGGTCGCTATGAGTCGGATACCGACTCTACGGTACCTAACAACAACAACAAAAACAAGAGTATGTTACAAGAAGATTTATGAAAGATGAAACTTATTTTTAAATGATATAATCTTAAAAAGGTTATTTAAAAGGTTTTCTAAGATTCAAATTTTAATATACTGATTTATCTTTCACTTAAAAAAAAATCAGTGTACCTTACTTTGCCCTTGTTTAAAATTACTGAAAGAGGCACAATAGGGTATCTCTGAATTAAAAATAGAAGGAGAGAATTGGCCTAAAAATGGAACTTTAAGCTATATTACAATACTGCAATTAGATCAGTTCTGCAAAAAGGAAAATAAATGGTTTGCAGTCCTTTACATTCAAGTATTTGTGTCATTGTGTCAGAACCTAGAGTTGCAAGGAAACACTTGCTATGTTCATGTATATCTGGGGTATGAGGATGATCCTTTGGAGGCAACCTGAACCCCAAAGAAACGCCTCTCACCCAGAATCCAGGGCATCTTAAAACCTCTTTCAGCAGAACGGCTTAGCCCAGCAGAAGTAACCAGGAGTGGGTTTCTTGTCACTCCAATGATCATAAACCAGCACATATGGTTCCCCTTTGGGAAGTAACAAATGGAGAAGGAATCTTAAGGGTACATATCTCACACTGGGCGCGGTGGCACACCCCTGTAATCCCAACAACTTGGGAGGCAGAGGCAGGAGGATTGCAAATTTGAGACCAGAGAGGAAGCCTGTGTAATTTAGTGAGACCCTGTCTCAAAAAGTAAATAAAATGGGCTGACAGTGCAGCTCAGTGGTCCAGCACTTGCAGAGCTTGCAAGCGCAAGGCCCTGGGTTCAATTTCTAGTACCGCACAAAAGAAAAGTACATGTCTCTTTCTTAATATCAGACTTAGCTTAGTGCAAACAGAAATGGGGACATTTTTCAGAGGATCCATAGACGCTTATTGATGAGTTTAATCCCTAGGCATTTCTCTGATCTAACTCAGACTGATTTACATGGAATCTTGTCCACCTGCTGTGTGCCTAAAGAAAAAAAGCAGAAGTTTGGGAAACTGCTCAGGCTTATATGGACAAAATCCATGCAATAGACAAGAAGAGCCCTTTGAGATCATAGCTGTCCAAATCCAGAGGCCAGCTGACAATGTCTTTAACGTGGTTTTGGAGATTTAATTTCTCTCCTATGCTTTCTTAATTCTTCTTAAATGTCCTATTCCCTTGCTGGGAAAAGATTTCTTTAACCTCAGTGGGTGCAAACCTCCAATTCCTCCAGAACAAAGGCTTTCCTTTATAGGGGCATGAATCACAAAAGATAGTCAAAGATGTTTTACACCTAGAGGCTGTTCATGGCTTTCAAGAGAAAACATCCCAAACTATATCAGGGAACTAGAATTAAAAACAGGCCTAACCTCACAGTCTAAGAAGGCCAAGGTGTCTCCTTCCATGATCAATCAAGGAGACTCAACAGCAAAGAAACACTGGGGACAAAGATCCAGTTCAGGTCCCCCTTCCTACAAAGACAGAAATATAAAAGGTTAAAATGTGTTACAAAGAGGTTTATAAATTGATGGGTTTGTATAAAATTAAATTGGCTATGGATAAAGATTGTAAATCTAAAGCTATAAGGCTTTCTTAAAATATTTATCTACCTTTAATAAGTTACAAAAAAACTCTGCATTTAAGTGATAAGGTTTTTTGTGTTGTCAAGATGTCTGCACTTTCTAATGATTTTGTCAAGCTTTTAACTATTTAGGAAACTGGGTCTTAATTGGGTCATGATTTAGGTAAGTATCTGTTTATGTTAAAGTCTTTAAGGATCACTTTATGACTGTAGCTAAGTGAACAATTATTTTCTTAAGTTATTACCAAGTGTTGGACACCATATATGTATGACTAGAACATCTAAAGGCAAAAGGTGCTACATGGGCAAGCTGTGGCCAAATGCCAAGGTTCAAAAAAGTAATTAAAATCCACTACTCCTTTAAGACTAGTAACACTGGCTTCTGAGTATCAACAACCGAAAGTTGGAAGCCGAAGCCAAAACCAATCAGGATAACATGGCTAAGAGGACAGCCAATATTTTAGCCCTCACCCCAGGTTGGCCAGAATCCATGGAACAATGGAACCCCTCACAAAGGGCCCTATGACTCTGGCAGGCCACCAGTCCTCTTGATCAGAGAGGCCATGGAGACCACAGAGGCTGGCTCTGACCAGTGCACATTGTGCAGAGAGGACAGTCACCACAGAAGGCAATGTCCCCTAGTGCTGCCAAAGACCCCGACGCATCCCAGCAGATGGCACACCTGGTAGAGGAAAGACAGACTGAGGGGACTGACCGGCTCCTCATGGGGCCCCAAGGCAACCCTAGGAGACTTGCCTGACCTGAAATCAAAACAAGTTAATTCTTGGCATCCTGCACGGTCTCAAACACTCAGCACGAAAGGCTAACCAAATCTGGAGTAATTAATAACACAAAACAAGAGGCATTGAACTAAGATCCAGAATAGGCTCTGGAGGCTATGCCAATTATAAAAAGCCACTGGCCAGGACACTGGGAAAGTGTTCGAAAGGCTGACAAAGTCCAACAATCTCCAGCCACCCTGGTGGCATCTAAAAGGCCTGGCCCTACTAGCTCTGACCTTTCAGCTCTTTTAAAGGGGACCTTCCCAAGTATTATGAAGTATCCTAACAGCCATGGAACTCCAGGGAAATATCTTTTTTTTTTCTTTTTTGCAGTACTGGGGGTTGAACCCAGGGCCGTGCACTTGCATGCTTTGCAAGCACTGGACCACTGAGCTGCACCCCCAGCCCTTTTTTTTTTTTTTTTTTTTTTAGCTTTTTGAGACAGGGTCTCACTAAATTACGCAGACTGCCTCTGGTCTCAAACTTGCGATCCTCCCACCTCCACCTCCTGAGCCACTGGGATTACAGGCATACGCCACCACACGGGGTGTGTGTGGGGGGTATCCATAACAACCAGAAGGTAGAATCAAGCCACTGCCTTTACCTAATTCTACACAAGAGACGGGGCTGGGATTTAGCTCAGTTGGTAGAGCACTGCTCTGCAGTCTCTGAGGTCCAGAGTTCGATTCCCAGCACCGCAAAAATGGGAGAAGGATGTGGCAATCCACTCCCAAGGCAATCCCGAAACAGTCAGCCATTGAAAACCCTATGAGGGTTGTTATGAGTCGGATACCCACTCGAAAGCACCTAACAATAACAATAACAACACAAGGAGACAGGTCCAGTCTACGGAGGAGATGGTAATTAAATCTTACCCAGATGCCTCCTGTCCAATATGCAAATGTCTTCTAATGTATGCTAACACCGTCTCAGGGTAGACAGAGTTCTACCCCAACCAGATCTGAAGAGCCAAACTGGTTCTTTTTCCTGAGTTCCCATAGCCAAGAACACCCTGAGGATGGGGTTGCGTTACTGTGCACTGTGAGAAGACTCGAGCTCCCTCTGAGCGAGAGAGGAGGACACCTGAGCTGGCGGTGTGCAGAGATTCCCACGCCCCCAGCCTTCAAGCTCATACCCTCGCAGGTCCCCCTATAGCTCAGTCAGACTGAGACGTTCAATGCCTGGAAGGTGGGGTCTACACCCGTACCCAGCCTTAAGGAGCGTCACGAGCCAGATCTTTGGCCTTCTTCAACCCTTAAGACAAGGGATCAAAATCTGAGAGGCAGGAAACGAGGCAGGATGGAAAAACGGAAATTTGGGGGGCATGGAAGGAGAAAGAGCTTTCACTCCGGGACCTGGTTCAAATCTCGCCAGCTGAGAATCAGGAATGTTGACAGAACTACCAAGAGAACTGTGTGAGGATGGCCTGCGTAGAGACAGCATTTGGGGAGACATTTTAAATAATGAAATTGGTAAATGCCTCCCCCAAATGATGTCTCTATGCCCGCGCATCTCTGGTGCCATTGGTGCTGAATGCTCCCTGCCTCCGACCACCAGAAGCCCACCTGGGACCACGGCTTATTTCCTGCACTGTGGTAGATGCCTGTCCACGTCTTAGCGCTAGGATGTCCACGAACACACCCCTTCGCTGTCCGTGGGAGAGGCGATGGGAGGCAGGAAGATGGGGTGCTGTGGAGCGTGGGTGCCCAGGGCCCGGGTTCCCCACTTAGGAGACGGCCCTCTCTTCCTCTTTCTGCTTTTATCCGGAGTCGGTTCCCAGCCTCCCATGGAAAATCCCGGAGCTGCCACTTCCTGTTTTTGTTGCTCCCTCCCAGCCTGTGAGCCTTTGGCACTGGGGTCCTTTGTCTGTCCCGCTCCTCCTCTTGAACTGGGAAACAACGCAGCGTTGCATCCAGCCCCCCACCCCCACCACCATCACTCAGCCACTGGGGAAGGCAGGGGCGACCCCCAGGCCGGCTGCAGCAAACGCCTTCTCCCAAGGCCCCTGACCAGAACCAGACGCTGAGAAGGCCAAGACCTTGGGGCGCCACCTGTCCATACACTCGCAGTGTGAATTCTAGGAAACAAGTGTTTCAGTCCTGAAACTTCTTGACCTGCTTGAGTTGGGCGCCAGGTGTTCTCCTGCTCTGTTGTGCCTCCTAGACGGCCTGGGGTGCGCCCTCTTCCTTTCCCTCCTTTCTGCTGCGAATCCGCTGGCCCCTCTGCCCCGTTGGCAGGGCCCTGCATTCCGGGAGTATTTAGAAGGAGCAGACGCTGGCCTGAAGCCACTTCTCTCAGGCTCTTAGCCCTGCAGCACCATTTCTTGCTCTCTGTACCCTCTGCTTCCTGCTCCCTGGCAAGGGCGAGATGCAGGGCAGGACCACAGGATGGGGTTGCCAGGGACACCGGTAGAGCCCCCCCGCCAGCAGAACGGAAAACCCAGGGCCCCACCGCCAGCATTCTCTGCTCTGAACACACAACAATCAGCCAGTGGAGGGAGGATTAACCATGACCGTGTTGGGCGGAATTCCCCCATTGACATCTGGCACCAAGAAAGACAAAGGGAAGGAGGAAGACCCAGCCAGAAGCAAGCCCTGCTAAAGCCCGCTGCAGGCTGCGGCCGTGCAAAGGCACTGTCCTGACGCGTTGGTGCAGACAGCCTGGCGCATTCTGCTCTCTTCAAATAAAGTTTCAAAATCGAAATTATGGGAAGGGAAAATCCTATTCCAAGGTCGGATTAAAATAAAATGAAAAAAATAAAATAAAAAATAAAAAACCTAAGAGTGGTGTCAATATAAATGGTCTAGAAAATGCATGCAATTGTTCTGACAAGATAAAAACAAGGTTCACTACAGGAAAAGTTTCTACCTTAAACAGAACTGGAACCCAAGGACATATAGAAAAATATTACCAAGTAAATGATAGAGAAGACTTAGATGGGGGGGAACATACAAGAGGGGGAACCTATATGAATAATGGACATCAAAATGCATATATGGAAATGCCACAATGAAAAGCATGTCAGAATGAATCACATTAAGGTGTACATTAAAAATTTCCAGTAAAAAAAAGAAATATGGATCAGAAATTAATTAATTAATTAAAATAAAGTTTCAAACACGATTTCTCCCTGGTGGATTGTCTCCTGGGGTGACCCTGGGGAACACACCTAACCTCTCCGGGCCTCCACAGTGCTCTCTGCAGAGGCCAGAAGAGGCTGTCCAGAATGGCCAAGAGCACGGTGCTCCCATCTCCGCAAGTCCTCAGGGTTTGTGGAACCAGCGGGGTCCTTGGACTCGAACCTCGAGGAAGGATCAGTCCCATGCAGACCACGGTGTATCTGAGGTATACTCCAGTCTCCAACTTTCTGTCAAGTTCCCCCCGGGGGAAGAGAGTGATTCATTTTGTTAACAAGCCAAGGTTTTATTTTTCCACCTTGGGTTGTATAAACGTCAGCGGGGGAAGAAGCAGCTTCGCGTTCAATGCCAGGACAGTGCCGGCATTTTTAAAAAGTCAAGTGGAGGTAAAACAGAGGGTCCTCCAGGGAAAGCACCAAAGCCTTCGCACCTCCAACTCTCTAATGTCCACCTCCCTCAACACAGGCCTCCTGGGAATGTTTCCCTGGGCTGAAGAATAGTTAAGAACAGTGGGCAGGGGAAACAGCCTGGACCCTCCCGGGTTTCTTATACCCACGGACAAGTCAAACCACCACACCAAGAAAGCTGAGGATGATGAGTTCACACATTTAACTGGATGGTTAGGTGCTGTCCAGTCAAGTCCAGCTCATAGCAACCCTACATACCACGGAAGAAAATACCACCCAACACGGTGCTGTGCACATGATCTTTTTATGTTTGAGCCCATTGTTGCAGCCGTTACGTTTCTTCTTATTTTGAGTCGTGCCACATCAGCAAGAAGAGGTCTCAGGGGCTTTACTCCATTCTCATCATGAAGATCGACTCTACTTTGAGAAGGCAGCTCTTCCTGGGTCACTTCTTGAATGCCTTCCAGCCTAGGGGTCCCAATTTCTGGCACTGTATCTGACAGTTCTTCTCTGCTATTTGTAGGATTTTCAATGGTTAATTGTTTCAGGAATGGCCTGTTGGGTCCTTCTCCCTGTTCTGTCTTGGTCTGAAGCTCAGCTGAAACCTGTCCACCATGGGTGGCCCTGCTGGTATGTGAAACACTGGTGGCACAGCTTTCAGCATCACAGCAACACGCAAGCCCCCACTGCATGACAAGCTGACAGACAGGGTTGCGGGGGTTAAGTGGAGCCATGGTATAAAATTCAGGGCCTGATTGGACACCCACATTCAAAGTGGCATGATCAATAATAGCCAAAAGGTGGAACCCATGAAAATGTCCATCTACAGGGGAACAGGTCAACAAACACAGCATGGACGTGGAATGGAACTTTCTCCGCCTTATAAAGGAAGTTCTGACATGTGCTAAGACGTGGCTGAACCTTGGGGAATATTGTGCCAAGCGAAACGAGCCGTTCCCAAGAGGGCGAACACTGCCTGATGCTACTTATGTGTGGCACCAAAAATAGATTCATAGAGGCGGAAAGCAGAAAGGTGGTTTCCTGGGCTGGGGGAGGGGGAAGGAGGAGTTGTTTCATGATACAGAGTTTCAGTTTTGCAGAATGAAGATGTTCTAGAGATGGTTGGTGAACAGTGTGAATATACTTAGCATGACTGAATTGCACACTTAGAAGTGCTTATAATGGTAAATTTTAAGTTATATATATTTTGCCACACCTGCAGCCATAGCCCTGTGACATCCAATCCCACCGGATCTCAGAAGCTAAGCAGAGTCAGGCCTGGTTAGTACCTGGATGGGAGACCACCTGGGAACACCAGGTGCTGTAGGCTTGGGAGAAGGACCTGGCAACCCACTCCCAAAAATCAATCCGCCATTAAAAACCCTATGAACAGCAGAGAAGCACTGACAACAGTGTTTCCCCTGTTGTATGTAGGGTAGCTATGAGTCAGATATCAACTCAACAGCACCTAACAACAACAACAACAACAACAACATTTTGCCACAATTAAGAATGACTTTAAGGTAAAATTTTTTTAAAAAAAAATATTCAGCGCTCTGAACAAAGAATACTGAGTGCCTAAGTCTTCTTTCATGGGAGAAGAGCCTGGCAATCCACTCCCAAGGCAATTCCGAAACAATCAACCATTGAAAACACTATGAGGGTCGCTATGAGTTGCATACCGACTCGACGGCACCTAACAACAACAACAAGTCTTCTTTAACACATTCAGAAGAGCTCTGCTCCCAGAATGACCAACTGTGCGGTTATTCAGAGTCCACGTTCAGCCTTGCCTCCACGCACCTGTTCTTCTGCAGAAAGAAGCTGGGGCTACCACCTCCTCCACATCTGTGAGGGACACAGGCCAGCTGTTGGCCCCGTGGAAAAACCAGGGTCACAGAGGTTAAGTAACCAGCTCCAGGCTGCGCAGTTCATAGGCTCTGCTCCCAGCCAGAGCTCCTGGGGGAGCTGCCTCCAGATTTATAGCCGCCACAAAGCTCGGAATAAACATGAGACAAACCCAGCATTGGTCTGTGGAAAGAGTAGACAGCGCCAGGACAGCTCTTGTAAAACGAATTCTGAAACTCGGGTCCGCAGACAAAAACAACCCAGAAGGACCTCACATTCTTCTGTGCAAATGAATGTGAAGCAGGCTGGGCTCCCTGCGGGGCCCAGGGTCCCTCCTGCCCCCGGTCTCCCCCAGAGGAGATCCAGCATCCAACAAGCAATTGCCAAATGAGGATGAAGCTCGGAGAGGCAGAGAGGGGCGGGGCCAGAGCAGAAGAGCTCCGCCCACCTGGAGAGGCAGGTGAGCCAGGGGCAGTCATGTGTCAGGGTGCAAAGGCCCAGGACACAGAGGACCACCCTCTGCCTCCCATGATCCATTTCCACTTGGTCCAGATCGGCCCTTTTCCTCCATCTCCCTCCCTGAGGGCTGGGATTTGGCTCAGTTGGAAGAGCACCGCTCTGCAGTCTCTGAGGTCCTGAGTTCGATTCCCAGCACCACAAAATGGGAGAAGAACGTGGCAACCCACTCCCAAGGCAATCCTGAAACAGTCAGCCATTGAAAACCCTATGAGGGTCGCTATGAGTCAGACACGACTCAATGGCACATAACAGCAACAAACTCTCCCTGAAGGCCCCCCAGAGCCCCGCGTCTGCCTCAGTGCCTCCTTGCATTCCTTTCCTGGGCTCCGCAGCCCATGTGGCTTAAACAGAGATGGACTGGCTCATGCCTGGAGGCTGGAAGTCCAGGACCAAGGTGTTGGCAGGGCTGGTTCCTCCTGAGGCTGTGGGGGTCTGTCTCAGGCCTCCCTAGCTGCTGGTAGCCTTGGCCCTTCCTGGGATGATAGACGGCTGCCAGGTCCCAGTGTGCCATCCCACCAGCTCCCTTGGAGGTGTCTCACAGCGTTTGAATTTCTGTTTTTATGAGAACACTGGGCACTAGATGAGGGCCCAGCCCGACAACCCTGTCTCAACCGTCTGCAGAGATCCTTCTTCCAAATGAGGTAGGTTCACAGGCACAGGCTGTGGGGGAAGAGTAGGACTTCAGGGGACACAGTTCAGCCCATAACAAGCCTCATCTTTTTTTTTTTTTTTTTTTTTTTTTTTGGCTTTGCTTTGTATAGCAGTTCCCTCAAAAAAGTTGTCTAGCCCGGTGTGATGACACACCCAGTGACTAAGGAGGCTGAGCCAAGAGGATCGCAAGTTCAAGGCCAGAGGCAGCCTGCATAATTTAGCAAGACCCTGCCTCAAAATCAAAAGTAAAAAAGGGTCGAGGGGTACAGCTCAGTGGTAGAGCACTTGCTTAACATGCACAAGGCCCTGGATTCATCGCCTCCTGTACTGAAAAAAAGTTGTCTACACTGGGGACCACGCCGAGAGCCCTCTTGGTCTTTCACGCCACCTCTTTCTGGGAACTCTCACATGTATACCTCCAGCCTCAGCCTCATTGACAGCACAGACTCACTCACCCAACTACTTGTTTCAGTTAGCTCAGGGCAAAGCCCGTGAGCCATCCTTAACAGTCCTCTTTCCCCCATACTCAGCAAGGATGGCTTAACCCCCAAGCCTGTGGCACATATTGTGGCTTCCTGCCCCTCCTCCCCTCCCATCACCCCTGAAGCACTGAAAGAACCCCCAATTACTCTATCTTCTGCCCACATGCTCATTCCCCATGTGGCAGCCAAACGGTCATTTTAACGCATAGAGTAGACCCTCCCCTTGTGCCCACCTAAGCCTCTAATCACTTGCAGAATAAAAGCCAAATCCCTTTCCATGGCTAGCCACACCCACTTGGCCAGCAATCTGGCTCACCCACCTACCCCTCTGCACAGGTCACCCAGCTCTTGCCACACATGGCTTCCTGCCATTCCTCAAACATCTCAAGCTTGTTCCTACCACAGGGACTTTGCACATGCTATTCCCTCACAGTTGCAATGCTCCTTCTCCCTTACCTGACTGAAGGGGCTCACTTCAGTCTCAGCTTCAATACAGCATCCTTAAGGAGGCTTCCCAGACTACCTATCCTAACTCTTACCCTTCTGAGTTATTACCTGTCACCAACCTAGACTATAAACTCCATGACCAAGGAAATTTATCTCACTCACCAGCATCTCCAGTGCCTGGAACAAATCTCATTAAAAAATCAGAACTTGGTTTCAGGGCCAATAGGGAGACAGACTGTTTCCTTTTGAGTGTTCTCCCTAGCTACTGTGAGCAGAGCCTGGAGGGGTATCTGGTAACTCAGAGAGCTCTGGGGAGAGGCAGTCTGGAGTCCAACCTTTCTGGGGTTTGAAGCAAGTCAGCGGGGCTCTGGGGACCTCCGTTTCCTCATACATTAAAGGATGGTACATTAAGTCCTGCTCTAGAGAATGCTGCGGAGGACTAACGGGTCCGTACCTGCAAAGCTCCCAGGGCCGTGGCTTGCTCACAATACCGAGCTGAGATCTACAGGCGGTGGGCACTTTCCTCTGAATCCCAGCAGAACTACAGCCTGCAAGGTATCCTGGGGGTGTCATCAGATAAGAGCACACGGACTATCAAACGCGGTGGCGCATGCCTATCATCCCAGCGGCTTGAGAGGTGGAGGCAGGAGGATCGCCAAGTTCGAGACCAGAGGCAGTCTGCATAACTTAGGGAGACCCTGTCTCAAAAAGTAAATAATGGGCTGGGGTGCAGCTCAGGGGTCCAGCACTTGCAGAGCATGCAGGCACGAGGCCCTGGTTCAACCCCCAGTCCTGAAAAAAAAAAAAAAGAGCACACAAACTGATATTTGTATGTTCATGCACGTATGAATCCTATACATACACAAAGCATATATATATATACACACATACATATGTATGTATTTTTATGTATATACATACATATACCCCCCACGTGTCTGTTAGCTTGCCATGCTGTGGGGGTTGGTATGTTGTTGTGATGCTGAAAGCTATGCCACTGGTATCTCAGATACCAGCAGGGCCACCTATGGTGGACAGGTTTCAGCTGAGCTTCCAAATTAAGGCAGACTAGGCAGAAGGACTTGGCAGCCCACTCTTGAAACAATTAACCATAGAAAACCCAATGGATAGCGGAGAAGCACTGTCAAATATAGTCCTGGAAAATGAGTCCCCCAGGCTGGAAGGCACTCAAGAAACAACTGGGAAGGAGTTGCCTCCTCAAAGTAGAGTTGACCTTAATGACAGGAATGAATTAAAGCCCCTGGGACCTCCTTTTGCTGATGTGGCAGGACTCAAAATGAGAAGAAACAAAGTGGCTGCAACAATGGGCTCAAACTTTAGAAGATCGTGTGTGTGGCACAGTGTCAGGTAGTGCTTCGTTCTGTTGTACGTAGGGTTGCTCTGAGTGGGATCTGACTCAACAGCACCTAACAACAAACATGCATACACACATATTTTGTGTTGTGGCAAACAATTGGAAACTTTCTAAGAGTCTGTGAGTGACAGGTCAGATCAGAGGTTGGCAAACTAAGGTTTGTGGGCCAAAATCCATCTAGGGCCTGCTGTGTAAGTAAAGTTTTATTGGAACACAGTCACGCCTGCTCATTTACATATTACCTTTGACCACTGTGGAGCTGAAAGAGCAGAGTTGGATATTTTCAGCAGAGACCATCTGGCCTGCAAAACCTAAAATCCTTATTGTCTGGCCTTTTTCAGAAAAGGTCAGTCGACCCCTGGGTTAAATTATGATCCTCTCGCTGCGGCTATTAACGTTTCCTTATAAGTCTGTAACTGTGGCTCTGGAAAAGGGCTCATGATTTATTGCTAAGTAGGAAAATCAGCCAGAGAATGTTGACTTAACTGTGTTTATGTAAAAGGAAAATGTATTTACCTGAATGTGTGCACGCGCGTACAAAAATAGGTATATTTCCTCTAGAAAGTTACGGGAGGAGGAAGATACTAGGGGATTTTCTAAAAATGTCTGTCTTTGTACTTTTTATTATTTTTTAAAAATAAATACATCATAAAGTTCTTTTTATTTGAGGGGAAAAAAAGAAACAGCTGGTGCAGAGCAGACCTCCCTGGCACCTGGGAGCCGGCCGGCAGCCCTGCTTCCCCCAGGGTGCGTGGAGACTCACCCTAGTGTCACCTCTGGTACGCTGCCTGGCAGGTAGAGGCCAAGGCCTTCTCTGCACCCGACTCAGCCCTGGCCTCCACCCACGGGACGCCGCGGAGGCAGCAAGGCTCCAAGCGCCAGGGCCCTGCAGAGCCGGAGCTCAGTGCATAAACATGAATGGCTTATTTTTAGAGAAGCTCAGGCCTGGCCGCCTCTTTCCAGTCCTTCTGACTCTGCCGCCCAAACTGACTCGGCCTCTCGGGAGCGGCGTTGCCTCCCTCGCTGCCACGGGCCTCAGGCAGCCTTAGCAATCCCGACTCCCTGGGCCTGGGTGCAGGCTGCTTCCAGGAAGACGCCAGCTCAGCCTGGGATCCCCACTGCCCTGAGCAAGTATGCGGATCTGATCGAGCGTCCTGTGGTTTCCCAGCCAGGGCTGTGTTCAGATGCGTGACCAAGGACACTGGGCTGCCCACCCACACACCTCCTGCAGCCCGGGGGTGACCTCCGGGACCGTGCCCTCCGCCTTTCTGTCTCTTCCTTCAGCCCACACACAGCATTCCGAATACCAGAAAAGCGAAGGAGGAACCATCGCCTCTGAGTCATGACTGGAACCCTTGTCCTGCTGTGATGAGCAAGGCAGTCACAGGGAAACGGGACACCAACGTGGAGTGAGACCACCAGGTGCCTTTCAGGGAGGCCACAGATCTGCAGTGTGTGGACGCCAGGGGCCGAGGGATGAAGCAAGACCATCTTCCTTCCTGGGCCAGCGTTTCCAGAGTCTGTAAGATGGCAAGGGCATAGATGTCCCTGCCCAGCCATCCCTGTGTGATTGATATTGAGGGTCCACTGTCCCAGAGCAAAGAGCCCAGGGCTGCACACACTCAGATCTTCAGGGGCAAGAGGCCCCGTCCCCCAGGTGGGCAGCCACTCCTCCTGTGACCCCGTCTCCACTTCCTGCCACCTCATCCTGAGCAGCGTGAGAAGCCCCAGTGCCCTAACAAGTCAGAGCCTCTCAGGGTGAGGTCAAGAGCGGGCACTGCCCCCCATGTTGTCGCCTGGCACCGCGCATCAGCCTTTACTCACACCCTATAAAGCTGGAGCCCTAAGGTCAGGCGCCTCCACCAGCGCCATTTGCCGTGGAGAAGGAACCTGTGAGTCACCTCCCCTCCCACCCCAAAGGGCCGCCCTCAGCCCCGGCCTCTGATCCTCAGGCTGCTGGGACTCAGCAGAGTCACCGCGGAGGCTGGCCTCTGCTCGCAAGGTCCAGGGACTCCTCGCCACGGACAGGAAAGCGGAAGCCTCTGACGCGTCCTGAGCCTCCTCCCTGGGGCTGCTCGGCGCTGCCACCTGCGTGACGAGTCACCCCTTCTGTGCGAATGGGCCAGGTGCTTCTTGCCCAGGAATTCCTGAAGTCCATGGTCAGTGGCCCTACCACGGAGAAGAGGCTCTCCAAGGCCTCTTCACCCAGTTCAAAGAACCCAAGACACCTTTAGAGGACTTATCTTCTTGCCACTCAGTTTCTGTGTCTCTCCAGTGGCAGTTGTTGTTGTTTGTGGTTAGGTGCCCTCGAGTCGTGTCCAACTCATATCGACCCTCATAGGGTTTTCAATGGCTGACTGTTTTGGGAGTGGGTTGCCATGCCCTTCTCCCATTTCTTTGCGGTGCTGGGAATTGAACTCGGGACCTCAGAGACTGCCGAGCGGCGCTCTACCAACTGAGCTAAATCCCAGCCCGGTCCAGTGGCAGAGCTGGAGTAAGTCTTCATTAGGTTTCCTTCCAGCTCCATCTCACTAAGTCTGTGGTCATCTGGAGTTCCTTTCCCCCAGGGAAGCCCTGGGCCGGCCTGACCGGAATACCTGTGCCCCGGACTAGAATCTCTCCGAGCCAACCATCTGCTTCCATAGTGGTCAACAGCCCACCACCACCCTCTCCCTGGAGGCTCACAGACCTTGATGACGTGGACAGCGCCACGTGACAATCACGCCTTGGAGGTGACCGGAGCAGAGCCGGGCCCAGAGCCTGGTCTCTTGACTCTGCGGTCAGTGCTCCGTTCCTCGGCTCCACACCTCCCCCGTGTGCGTCCACACAGCTGCGGGAGCCAGGGTGGGACCTCAGCCTGCCACGTCAGTGGGCAGCAGCTGGACGTGAGAGGCAGAAAGGCAGAAAGCCGGGGTCTTCAGCCGACAAGCTCAGCCGCATGGCATTCGCAGCCAGCTGTCCGGCCACCTCTGAACCCGCTCGCTCTCTCCATCCCTTTCGCCCTTCTCAGCCTCAAGTGGTCTGGCGGACACAGGGGCTCTGTTCTGGGCAAACTTAAGAGTTGTCTGTCGAGGTCAGACACACAGAGCTTGACATTCACAAAGGGGCCGAACATCACCTTTCCACACTCCCAAAAGGGGCAAAGGAGCAGCGACTTGCAGACCACTGTGGGGTGGGAGCAGGGGCTCCTGCAGCCCCTCACCCCAGTGCATCATGGGTCAGCACAGAATGGAGGGGGCGTCCTTGCCTTGTTCCCTGAGCCTGAGGTCTCCAGAAGGTGACAGGGGATGTGGGGAGGGGCCGGGAGTGAGGCAGCTGTGTCTTGTCAGCACTAGAAATTGCCCAGAGCACCCGCTCACGCAGCCATCCCTCACCCACGTGTCCCTCGGCCTCTGCGGGGCTCAGACTAGGAAACGCCGCCTTTCAAAACATTTACATTTCTGCCAGGTGGAGATTCATGCGGCTCTGAGTCCCACAGTACACAGGGTTTCATGGAAGATTGAAAGAGGGCCCGGATCCCGCCATGACAAATTAACCGGTCTTGCCAAGTACCATTTAAAGGGAGGAAACAGGGAGAGAGAGAAGCGCCCTCTGCTCTGCCAGGGGTGTCTCTCCTCTGTCAGGACTTCTGCACGTGGCCTTTTTATAACGTCCCTGGCAACCTTCACCTAGAGCCGAATTAAAAGGAAACAGGAGAGCAAGGTCCACCCAGTCCCTAGTTTCTCCAACAAGTCCAAAAAAGGGGTTTCCTAGGCCTACAAACAGGCTTGTAGTGAGAGCCCCAAGGTGTATGGAGGGGCTGTGAGGACAGAGTGCTCTGAGGACCTGCAGAAGAGGATCTCCCACGGGCTCTGGGCTTCCTTCCCAAGGGCCCTCCCAGAGTCCAGTGTGGACGACACATTCACACGTGTGCACCCCATGCCCTGCCCCTGCAGGGTTAGTTATTTTGCCCTTTACAAGCCAAAAGACAGCTCTCCATGTCTCTGCTCACTAAGCACTTCTGCCGGAAGCCCGAATGCACCATTTCCACTGGCCCATGTTGTTCCATTTGGAAATCACATTAAACCCTGCACACTCGATGCACATGTGCACATTACTGACTGCTGTGCATTTGCACCGGTGGCCCCGCTCCTGAAATACGTTAGGATTTTTTTAACCGTAGGGAAGACCTGAGAAATTCTGTGAGTCTTGGTGACTGTTCATCACAGATGCTATAGCAACAGCGACCACAATGAGATGGGTCTTCCCTGACTGTTGGGGACTCAGAGCGTGGAGGAGCTGGGGCAAAGGTGCAGGAGGGAGGGAGAAGGTGAGGAGCCCACACCCAGCCATAGGCACCCTGACAGCTGGGGTCAGTGGTCAGGGAAGACAGTGAGTGATGGAAGTTAACCTAGAGCCACGAGGTTTTGTCTAACACCGAATCACACTACGCTTCTGGTACTTGCCAAGGTCCTCCAGGAACTGGTGTTCCTCCCACCTGCTACGGTACATTACGGGTACCTGAGTGGTCCCTGAGAAGGAGAAGGGGATTCCTGTATGTAAATGGCAGAGAGCCCAGCACAGGGACAAAGAGCTGTGAAAGGCTTAGTTCTACAGGCCCAGTGGAGGCTGAGGTCGGAGGATTCCTCAAGCCCACAAGGTCAAGAGCAGCCTGGGTAATACAGGGAGATCCCATCTCAAGAGAAGAAAAGACAAATGTGACCGTCCTACCGTACCGATGGGGCTTTTGCCACTGCCTCCATCCTCCCACGGCACTGCCTTGACGCACCTGGTTTCCTTCCAGTGAGCGCAGCCTGCCTTGTGCTGCTGTGATCCAAATCACGCAGAGGACCAAGAGGCGACTTTCTATCATATCTCACGATCACAGCTGTTAAACAGACTTTTGGATTTTCCCTAAGTACTTCTAGTTTGGGTTTTGATGCTGGCCTGATATTACACTTTTATTTCCCTCATCAACATTCAGTCCCATATCATGTGTTTGTTTGTTTGTTTTTGGTGGTACTGGGGGTTAAACCCAGAGCCTCTCGCCTTCATGCTCTGCAAGTGCTGGACCACTGAGCTGCGCCCCCCAGCCCATTTTTTTACTTTTTGAGACAGGGTCTCGCTAAGTTACGCAGACTGAGTCTGGCCTCGAACTTGCGATCCTCCCGCCTCCGCCTCCCGAGCTGCTGGGATGACAGGCATGGGCCACCGCGCCCAACAGTCCCATATCATGTGTATAAACTGCCTCCAAATCTATAATCAAAAAAGTAGTAATGGGTGGCCTCTGGGAAGTGGCACGGGGTGGGCCTAGGGCTGCCTGGAGACTTTAAATGCTTTTAATGCTCAACCACATGAACAAATACCTCATCAAAAAATGCTCAAGCCAGGCCCAGTGGCTGGCACCTGTCATCCCAGCAACTCAGGAGGCAGACGCAGGAGGATCACAGGTTCAAGGCCAGAGGCAGCCTATGTAACTTACTGAGATCTTGTGTCAAAATTTTTAAAAAATTTTTCAGTGGGGTTGGGGGAGTAGCTCAATGGTAGAAAGCTTACAAAGTATGCGTGAGGCTCTGGGGTCAACCCCTAAGAATCCCCCCCCCCAAAAGAAACCTCTTGAAACAATCACTAGGTGTGGATCAGTGGTGGAGCACAGTCTAGCGTGAGCAAAGCCCTGGGTTCCATCTTGGCATGGGAAAGAAGGGAGGAAGGAAGGGAGAGCGCGAGGGAGGGAGGGAAAGGGATGATAAGACTATCATGGAGAGCCTGTCGGACAGGGAGAGACGGGGGAAGGGAAGCCCCTGCAGCTGGAGTTAGAACCCCAGAGGGAAACAGAGCAGGTTAGAGACCACTCTTCAGTGACATGGGTGGTAGATATGGGACGTAACCACCTTCCATCCATCTCAGCCAGGAAAAAGTCAGCAAAAGGCTACAAAACCCATCAAAACACTGGGGGTCAGGGAAGTGAGAAAGTAGAACTGCTGTGTGCTATTAGTGAATTTTAGATGGCACAGCCACTATAGAAATGGTACAGCAAGACCTCAAAAAAAAAAAAAAATGAAGAACAAAATTACCACCTGATCCAGCAATTGCGTTTCTGGGTATAGAGGCAGAATGGACTGAAAGCAGGGTCGAAAGGGATATTTGCACATCCGTGTTCATAGCAGCATTATTCACAATAGCCAAAAGCTAGAAGCAACTTGAGGGTCCAGTGTTGGATGAGTGGATAAACAAAACATGCCACATACGCCCCGTGGCATATTATTCGGTCTTAAAAAGGAAGGAAATTATGCCACGTGCTGCCACATGGATGAATGCTGCAGATATGAAACCAAACAGTCATAAGAGAGAGTGGCGTCCAACCCCACGTGGGCGAGGTTTCCAGCACAGTCCAAAGCACAGAAACAGAAAGTAGAAAGGTGGTTGCCGGGGAGAGCCGGGGTGAGCAGGCTGAGGGCTTAGCGCTTCATGGGGCAGAGTTTCCGGTTTGCACAATGAAAAGTGTTCCAGCCCAACCGTGTGAACGTGTGCAACTCTGCCCATCTACACTGAGAAAGAGTCGCACGGCCAATTTTATGCTATGTGTGTTTAACTGACTTTTTTTTTTTTTTTAACTTTTGGAAAAACACTTTACCAATCAGGGTGTGTGTGTGTGTGTGTGCGTGTGTGTGTGTACATGCGTGTGCAGGCATGTGCGTGTTAGGTGCTTGAGGGCTGGAAGAGACAGTGGGTGGCGACGTGCTCAGCCAGGTTTACGGCAAGGGCAAGATGAACCCGTCTGAATGACAAATGCCTTGGCCAGCGCTAAGCAACGCTCAGGGGTTTACTTGGCTCCAGAAGCGTCCTGAGCCTTCTCCAATGGTGCCAGCAACCCGGCTCCCATGTGGTATCATGAGCTTCCTGAGAGACACAGGCGCTATCTGCCCTGAAGGCCTGCAGGTGGCTTCCGACGCCTTCCTGGCTGGGGTGGAGCGAGGTGCCCCTCACCTCTCAGCCTGCATCTGCCTCGTCGTTTAGCCCACAGTGCCTGACATACGTCCGTCAGCCCAGCTTCCAGCTGCACACAGGACACCAAGAGGTGAGCAGGGCTGTCACCTTCTGCAGGCGGCTCCTGGTCCAGCAGGAAGCACGGAGAGCCTGACGAGCCAGGTGTGAGGCGACGGGCAGGCATGGGGAACTCTGGGGACACGTGGCCTTGGGTCACCAGCCTCAGCTAGAGGATATAAAGGGCGCCCCCAGAGGTGGGGGCAACCACACCCCAGCTGGGATCTATGATCCAGTGGAAAGTGGGGGTTATCCCTGTAACACCGTGGGGACCTGGGGAATAAGGACCTGGGCCCATTCAACAGAACAGCACCACCGAGGTCTAGAAGCAAGCATGGGTGCGGCGCGGTGCAGGAAGGATGAGAAATCGCTCCAACCGAAGCACAGGGCCCAAAGGCCAGCGTGGTGGGGCCTCCGGAGAGGTGAGCAGGAATCAGGCCCTGAGGGTCTCGTCACCTGTCAGGAAGCCATTGGTCACCATGCCATGGACAACTGGCAATGACTGAAAGAACCCAAATACAAGTCTCACGGGCCATCTGCATGCTTGAGCTGAACCTAGCAGGGCACGCTGAGCTGCGGGAGCGTCCAGCCAGATGGGGGAACGTGGGTATTAGCACCCGTAAGTACTGCGGCAAATTAGCCCAGACTTGGCAGCTGGAAGTGGCGGAATCTGTTCTCCCACTGCTCGGAGAGCCTGAAGCCAGCTCCACGGGCTGAGTGGAGGCCTTGCAGCTGTCCAGCGAAGGCTCGCTCCTGGTTTCCTCCAGCTTCTGGTGGGTCACAGCTGTGTCCCCCACCCTCTGCCTCCACCCGCTGGGCAACTTCCCTTGCCTAATGTCCTTCTGCCCGTGTCCTGTAAGAACGCTGCATCTCGTGATGTGGAGGACCCACCTGCGTAACCCTGGGAATCTCAGCTCAGAGTCTTTAGTTTAAACCCTTGCACACCGTTAGGGGCTGTGACACGGTGCCGTCACTGCAGAGAACAGCATGGCACCGCCTCAAAGGAATTGAAAATGGAATGACGACACGATCCAGCAATCCCCTTCTGCATACGTATCCCAAAGAGCTGGAGGCCGGGTGTTAGAGATAGTTGCACATACATGTTTGTAGCGGCATTATTCACAACAGCCACGAGGGGCAAGCAACCCAAGGGTCCACGCCCGGCACGGAAAGGCAGAACGTGGCAAACAGGTTCAATGAAGCGCTATGTAGACGGAAACGCGAAGGAACGCTGGCGCCTGCTAGGACAGGACTGAAGCTTGAAGACGTGTGGTAAGGAAAACAAGCCGGACACAAAAAGACGGGAAAAGATTGCACTTACCTGAGGTCCGCAGAGCAGTCACACTCACGGAGACGGAAATCCGGTGGCGGCTTCCGGGCCTGGGGAGAGAGGAGAGTGGGAATTAGTGTGGAACAGAGACAGAGCTTCAGTCGCAAGATGAGAAGCGCTCTGGAGAGGGGTGGTGGGGGTGGCTGTGCAACCCAAGCCTGTACTCGATGCCCCAGAACGATACTCTTGAAAATGGTTACGATAGTAAGTCCTGTATTGTGCTGTAGTCGTTAGGTGCCATTGAGTTGGATCTGACTCACAGCAACTCTCACTACGGCAGGACAAAGCACGACCCAACAGGGTGCCATACGAACGATCTTTTTAGGTTTGAGTAAACGTTGCAGCCACTGTGTTTCTTCTCATTTTGAGTCATGCCACATCAGCAAAAGATGGTCACAGGGGTTTTATTCCATTCCCATCATTAAGGCCGACCCTACATTGAGGAGGCAACACTTCCCCAGTGTTTCTCAAATGCCTTCTGCCCAGGGTGCTCATTCTGTGGCACTATATCTGACAGTGCTTCTCTGCTATTCGAAGGGTTTTCAGTGGCTAACTGTTCTGGCTAATTGCGTTGTATATTTTACCACAATTTAATCTAATCCCATCTGCAAACACTCTCCCATGTAAGGTACTATTCAGTTTCCAGTAATTGGTACTTGACATCCTGGGTCACTGTTCAAGCCATTACAACCAGATAGGAGATGGTTACAGTTGTCAGAGGAGAGGCTGGGTGGCTTGGGCTAGAGACAGACCATGGAGACTCTGGGGCTGCCATGGCTAAGGCTTGGGGGCAGTGAGGGAGGAGTCACACTTGGCGCCCTGGCTTCAGACCGGGATAGTTTCGTGGAGCCCCAGAAGGCTGAGAGCAACACAAATGGAGGGGGGGGAAGGGCGTGGGCAGGGCTGACATGGGCCCAGACCCAGGTGCAGATTCTGGCCGAAAGATGGGCCATGGGCGAGACCCGCCTCCAGCTCAAGACCCTGAAGGAAGATCTTGGCTCCAAAGGGATGGAAGGGAGCCTGGGCCACACCCTAGGTCAGCCAACCTCAGGGGTCCCCTCCAAGAGTGGCCGCAGACTCCTGGACCAGGTAGGAGAGCCCCCTGCCACTCGCTCACAATCCCCATGGATCTGCTCGCTGCTCTGCAGAAGAGAAGGCAGGCAAAGTCCACGCAGCCCTGACGGGCCCCACACGGCAGCTCTTAACGTCATCCTTGAAAAACCCTCACAGGCGGGAACTTGCGCCACGGTTCCCATTTTTTGAAGGAGAAAAACGAAAGCACAGAGCAGCTAAATCATTTCCCAAGGTCACATAGCCTCACAGAAGCAGAGCCTGGGTTTGCGCCACTGGGGGTTGAACCCAGGGCCTCGCGCCTGCATCCTTTGCAAGTGCTGGACCACTGAGCTCCACCCCAGCCTTTTTTTTTTTTTTTTTTTTTTTTACTCTTTGAGACAGGGTTTCCCTAAGTTATGCAGACTCCCTCTGATCTCAAACTTGCGATCCTCCTGTAGCAGAGCCTGGGTTTGAACCCAAGCACCCTGGCTCCTCTTACCGGCCAATACCGGCCAATACTCAAAGCGAACTTTTTTTTTTTTTTTTTTTTCCAGCAATGCTGGGGGCGTTGAATCCAGGGCCTTGTGCATAATTTGCAAACACTACCACTGAGCGGCACCCCCCAGCTCCTTTTTTACTTTTTATTCTTTTATCTTGAGATACAGTCTTGCTAAGTTGCACAGACTGCCTCTGGCCTCAAACCTGTGACCCTCCTGCCTCCACCTCCCGTGTCGCTTGGATTACAGGCATGAGCCACCGCGCCTGGCTGCCTCTATTAACAAAGTCCCATCGCCAAACCAACTCCAAAACTAGCAGCAGAGATCCTTATAACTAACTCAGCTGAAGCAAGTTCCTCATAGACAATGGACCGGGTGACAGGAAACAGACCATGGGATGCCACGAGCAGCCCCAGGACACGGAGCATCGTTGTCCCCACAGCTGTGGCCATTTGCTCCAAGAGTCAGCCAGCAGGCAAGGAGAAGTGGGCAAAGGCAGAGCATGGCAGAGAATGGCGGCCACTTCCAGAGCCCCACTGTCACCCCAATGGCAGCCGGCTTCCCTTCTGCAGCCAGCGCAGGGAGTAGACACCAGGCAGGACCTGCAGCCACGTGGGCCAGGCCAGGTAGAAGTGGGTGGAAAACAGGAGAGGACAGAAGCCGAGAGGAGGCTGGGGGGCCCAGGAAGGGGTTGAGGACAAGCAGAAAGGGAGGCTGGAAGAAGCCTGGCAAAGAGGTGGCAGTGCCCAGCAAGGGCGGGACGCTGGCTCCACTGGGTGCCAGAGCCTAGGAAGGCTCAGGTGGCTGAACCATGCTGGGTGACCGAGGCCTTCCGTGGGTCCCCCTTCCTTCCAAGCCCCACCCCGACCTCACGACCCCCTTCACTGGGGCCTGGCCACCAGGATGCTGTGGGGAGGAGCAAGAGCTGGGAGGGTGGCCCCGCCATCTTTCCCCCTGGATCTGGAGGAAAAACCTTTAGAACAACAGCTGGAGAATCAAGTCACAAATGACTGAAATAAATGGTGTTTTCCCAAGCGCCCGAGACCATGCGTGCGGGTTCTCTGACGGTCACCCAAGTCAACTCAGCCATATCTTCCTCTTCTAATATTTTCATCATGGTGCCAGGCACATCAGAGGAAACTTACTCTTTGGGCCCTTCTGCAGGAAATGGCTCAGCAGTGTGAAATTCACTCACATCCCTGTGTAGCCATTGCCCCATCCACCTGCAGAGCCAGCAATGGGTCCCTTTCATCCTGCAGAGCCAGCAATGGGTCCCCATACAAAGATCGCCCTCTGCCCCTCAGATGTTGTTGTTAGGTGCCATCAAGTCCAACTCATAGAGACCCTTATAAGGTTTTCAATGGCTGACTGTTTTGGGATTGCCTTGGGAGTGGATTGCCAGGTCCTTCTCCCATTTTTGCGGTGCTGGGAATCGCACTTGGGACCTCAGAGACTGCAGAGCGGTGCGCTACCAACTGAGCTAAATCCCAGACCCCTCCCCTCAGAGGGATCTCTTGAAAGTGTCTTCCCATGGAAGATCCCCACATCTTTTTTAAGAACACAAAATATAAAGATGCAGCCTCCACTAGGGCTCCTTCCCCTGCAGAATGCCCACGAAAGCCATTTTTATATTTGCTATTGTTTTAAACTAGGGAACGAGGGGACGCCCGAGCTTTGGTCCCCAGACCAGAAAGCCTGTGGGTGCCTCACAGAAGGCAGGGGGTTTTAGTGAGCCCCACGGACGCTTCACTCCGGGGTTCCCCCGCCCCCGCCTCTTCCTTCTCACCTCCTCCGTCCGCCCTCAGCCTGGCCCGGCTGTCTGCCTGCCGCCTCTCCACTCTGTTGAGGAGTGGGGGTCAGCTTGAAGGGAGTCCCCATTCTCTCTCACCCAAAGCCTTTTCAAAAGCTCCTGAGGAGTTTTCAGGGCCCCATCTTCAGAGCTCTGAGGTGAGGCCCAGAAATCTGCATTCCTCACAAGCCTCTTTCACACCCACCCCCACATGGTCACCCAGCAGCTCACGCACTCGGGGGCCCCAGCCAGCCGCTGCGATGTTCAGACCTCGCTGCCCCCAGACAGCTTCCCACCCCGAAGCCGCCTGGCAAAGTGACACAGAGAAGAAAGCCGTTAGCCCCCAGAGAGCGTTATTTTTAATGAAAGTGGTCGGTTTTGAGTCACAGTGATGCAACGGGGTCACAAATGAGTCATCAGGGAATCGCCCACAAAGAGCCCCCAGATGATCTGCAGACAAGCGCCCGCGTCTGCGTCCCCGCGCTGGCCTCACTGAGCGGCTGTCACACCGGAGTGGTCTGGGCCATCAGCTGCCAGGTCAGCTCAGAAGGATGCTGTGTTGTCACCCGCGGGATTCCCCAGACTGATGCGCCACAGTTGCACCCACAGAGGGAGGGGCTCCGTCCATCAGCGCATGGTTACATCACAGCCGCTGGCCTCCAGGCAGCGGCTCACAGATATGGAGGAGAGATAGAGGCGCGGGCCCCCCGCTGCCCCTGACTCCTCCCTGTGCCCTCAGCCCCTCCTGGCTTTCTAGAGGCAGCACAGGATGGCCAGGCTGCCAGTTGCCCAGAGCTGAGCTGGGCGCAAAGAACCAGGCATGAGCTCTACTTCCCCCCATTGCCAGCCCGGGGAGGAGAGGCACCATTTCCCCTCCTTCCCCTCAGGACCTCCAGAGTATGGAATGAGGTGCAGCAGGGGCTAGAGGGTCAACACACATGCAAGGACACCTCATCTCTCAACCCATCGGGGGGCCATCCTGCTGCCCAGGTGCAGCCCTCAGGCGCTCCAGGACATGCCACTGGTGCCCTTGCTGGAAAGAACTCGGGAGGCCCCGTCAGGAGGGCAGCAGGGCTCCTCGCTTCTGGCGACTGCCCAGAGCTGCCCCCGCTGGAGCGAGAAGCTGAAGCAGACAAAGTCCCCGACAACCCAGGGAAAGCAAGGTCAGGCCAGCAGGATAGCGAGCCAATGAGCGGTGCAGCCACCCAGAGTAGCCTCGCCAGCTGGGGCGCCATGCCTGGAGAGCAGGGTCCACTATGCATGAGGCCGCACCTCATGTGCAAGAACTTGGGGATGTGGGTGAGGAAAACCCCTAAAGGAGGCAAGGAGCTCACTAGATCCGCAAGGAGAGGCAGGAGGCGAGGAAACGGCCCAGCAGAGCTGGCTGAGTCCTTCCTCCATACATTGTGGCACATGACCAGGCCCGTGGGACAGAGGAAGTGGGAAAAACAGAAGCAAAACCAGGCTTTGAGAGTCAGATCTGGATGTGACTGGCAGCCTCTTCCTTTGCTGGTTCCAGATCCTTGGGTAAGCTGGACATAGTGCCAGGGGCTCCTCCCAGGACTGTGGCGAGGATCCATTGAATCGCGCCCGCGTGCGCTCTCTACCGTGCTGCTGCAGCAGATGCGGGAAGCGTTGGTGTCCTGTGGAAGCTGCAAAACCAGCCCCAGATTCCTGCTATTTGAGTAAGCGCCAGCCTTGGCCAGGACCTCACTGCTCCTTCCATCCCTGATGGGTCTTTCCGGGCCTTCTTGGAATCTGAGCCAGTCTGCATCTTGCTTTGACCAACAGAATTTAACAAAAGTAACAGTGTCTGGGAGACACCATAATCTAGCACATGGGAGGCTAAGGCAGGAGGATCACAAGTTGGAGGCCAGCCTGGGCTACATAGACACCTTGTTCCCACAAAAAGGGAAGGAAGGAAAAATAGAAGGAAAGATGGAAGGAAGGAAGGAAGGAAGGAAAAAGGGAGCTATTAATTAATCAATTAGTTAATTAAAAGCATGCGCCCAACTCCCCAGTACCATGGAAAAACAAAAACGTAGAGTAGGAAGACTTGCTAATTATCAGCCCAGGCTGGGAGTTAATTAATTAATTAACTAATAAGTAAGCAACAGGGGAAGTGTGTAACTTCCAAGTCTAGGTCTTGTGGCTTCTGCTTTTGTTCCCTGGAATGCTGCCCTGGGGCCACCATAAGGAAGCTGGTCTAACTACTGGAAAAGGAGATACCAGTGGGTTTAGGGGTGCTGTACCCCAATGTTACTGCCTGCCCTAAGGAGTTCCCCTTCTCAGGACCTCCATTCAGGGGAGATACCGGGTCCTTGGCTCCCTCACAAAAAGAATTTTAGGACAAGTCTGCAAGAGTGAAGCTGTGTGAGGTTGATTAGGTGAAGGAAACGGACAGTACACGCTTCAGAGCGAGCGTGGGCGTCTAGAGAGAGAGGCTCCCTAGGTGTCTTCGCAGCAGGTATATAATTTGGGGCTTTTGAAGTTAACATTGCTCAATGGGGTCCCAGCAGATGTGTGGTATAGATTTACAGATCAGAAAAGGAACATTGGTAAAATGCCTAGATTGGGATCATTGAAGAAATTCCTACTGTATCTTTGTTATTGTTGTTAGGTACCATTGAGTCAGGTCTGACTCATAGGAACCCTATGTACAACAGAATGAAACACTCCCCGACGATGTGCCATGCCCAGTACTATGGCAGAGCTTCTCTGCTATTCATAGGGTTTTCAATGGCGGACTGTTTCAGGACTGTTCCAGGAATGGGCTGCCACATCCTTCTCCCATTTTTGCAGTGCTGGGGATCGAACCCAGGGCCTTGGAGTGCAGAGAGCAGTGCTCTACCAACTGAGCCAAACCCCTGCCCCTTACTATATCTAGCCTTGAGGAAATTACCTTGGCCTGTTAAATTACAGCCCATGACCTGGTCTGGGGAGATGCTTAGAGAAGCACTGGTCTCCGTGCAGACCGTCCTCACGGCAGCTTTTTCTTTCTGCTTGTGCTGGACTCCTCAGCAGCTACGACTCAGCCCAGACTGTGGGATGAGAGAAGCCCTTCCTCCCCATGTCCCCCAAATTCACCCTGTCATTCCATCCTGCCTCAGAGAGACCAAATGGAAGAGTAGTGAATTCCCCTACACTGACCACCAGCACCGGCAGCCAGCACTGGGAGGGGCCACCTTGAACCTTCCAGCACGCCGAGTCTCCAGCCAATCACAACCACGTGAGGAAGCCCAGTCAGAACCGAAGAAATGCCCAAAAGACACGGAGAATCTCGGAAACCAGTAAGTCCTTGTCATTTCGAGTCACTAAGCCTTAGGCTGGTTTAGTGTGCAGCAAATTCTTACTGAAATGCCTTCCCTAACCCCACCTCTAAAATATCTTCCCCCTGGGCACTCTTGGATTTCCCCCAGCCATTCACACCCCCAGGTCATTTAATAAAAATATAACCAAGAAGTGCCGGGCACGGTGGTGCACGCCTGTAATCCCATCGGCTCAGGAGGTGGAGGCAAGAGTATCACAAGTTTGAGACCAGAGGCAGTCTGCGTAATTTGGCAAGAACCTGTCTCAGAAAAAAGTAAAATAATGGCCTGGGGTGCAGCTGAGTGGTCCAGCACCTGCAGAGCATGCAAGCACGAGGTCCTGGGTTCAACAACCAGTACTGCAAAAAAAAAAAAAAAGAAGCAGCAGCAGCAGCAGCAACAGCAGCTAGAGCGGCCGGGGCTATGACAGCCTGTCAGGAAGTCTTTTCCATTCCACCTGTTATCATAATTCATCAATCCATTAAGCAGCATCTCCTAACCTGGGCTGATAATTAGTGAGTCTTCCTACTCTACCTTTTGTTTGTTTCCATGGTACTGAGGGGTTGGACCCAGAGCCTCACGCTTTGCTCTACCACTGAGCTGCATCCCCAGCCCACTGTTTACTTTTTATCTTGAGACAGGGTCTCACTAAATGACAAGGCCACCTCTGGCCTTGAACTCTGGCCTCGGCCTCCGGAGTCGCTGGGATTACAGGCAGAGCACTTGCGCGGGACGGGAGCCACATGGCCGTACCCGGAGACCCACCCTTTGGCTTGAGCACTCTGGACTCAGGGGAAGGGCCACATGTCCTGAGTCCTGAGCTTCAAGTCTAGGAGCCTCACACGCCACTGACTGACAGGAATTCCCCTTGGGTTAACCTTGAGGCTGGGCGTGGAATTGTGTGTGAGAATGGCACAGAGGGAGGCAGAGCCCTCACCCCAGTGGGCAACCGAAGCAAAGCAACAGACGGGCCAGAGCCAAACCCGGATCCCACACACAGGCAAGAACGTGGCTTGGACCGTCTGGGAGCAGCTTCCAGACAGACACCTCAGGGTGATGACTCAGTTTCCTCAGACACGGAGGGATAAAGAGTCTGCTGTGGAGACAGAGCACAGCTATTCAGGGAAGGGCTGTGGGAAGAGAGCAGGGGCAGAGATGAGAGGGCACGTGGCGGGGAGAGCCACCATGAATCCCCAGTCTAGACAGTGAGCCCAAAGCACCCTGAGAGAAGGAAACGGCAGGTTCCATGGGACCTGCTCAAGGCACCTCTGAAATGGCCAGTGGAGACACCCAGGTCAGCTGCTGCAGACAAGTCTGTCAAAATCACAGAGCAGACAAAACAGAGACAATAAAAATGACAAATGACAACTGAAACATGAGTCTCCTTTTCCATCAGATTTCTTCAAACACAGTAAACAAGCCTCCTCGGCTACAGGGCAGAGCTTTCCAGTTCTAAGAAGCCTCCACCATCAAGCCCAGCCGGAGGCAACATGAGACAGGCCCGTCTTGTTAGGTGTCATCAATCACAGCGTTGGGACCCCCAGCACACATCCCTCGCCCAGGCCAGAGGACGTCTGACCAGCAGAGTGTTCTCCACCGACACTTCTCTCTTATCCTCACCCCAGTTCTTATTGTTGTTAGGTGCCATCGAGTCGGTATCCGACTCATAGCGACCCTCATAGGGTTTTCAATGGCTGTTTCGGGATTGCCTTGGGAGTGGATTGCCAGGCCCTTCTCCCATTTTTGCGGTGTTGGGAATTGAATTCGGGACCTCAGAGAATGCAGCGCAGCGTTCTACCAACTGAGCTAAATCCCAGCCCGCCCTTTACCTACATGTGGGGAAATGGCCCCCATGTGAAGCAACGCCCAGCGTCAGCAGGGACCGAGAGACTCACTGGCACCTTTTGGGACGCAGGGCCACACCAGCTGCAAAGTTCTGCACCTTCCACCAACGCCCTCATCTGCCCCTCGGCTGCTCCCAAATCGTGTCCACTCTGCAAGAATCTTCCCACCCTCCCCACACAGATGTCTGGACCGCGCTACCCTCCCTGGCCTCGCTGAGAGCACCTCAGTGGCCTCCTTGGCCCACCATCCTTCCGCCCCACAGAAGCAAGAGTTGTCTCACTCACACGAATCCGAAGATCTCCCACTCACACGCGTCCCCTGCCTTGGCCACTTTCTGTGGCCTCTGTGGCCTTCCTCTTCTTCCTCAAGTCATCCTTGGCCCCTGCAGCCTCAGGGCCTTTGCACACACTAGGCTCCCCCTGTCTTCTTCTCAGGTGTATTCCCCATAGCCCCTGGAGGGCAGCTCTGCTCCCAGGATGGCCTCCAGAGCAGTGTGTGGAGGGGGAGCTGGATGGAGAGGAGGGGCCCCTGCGGAAAAGTCAGCGTCCTTCTCTTCACGTGGCTGGGCTCCTCATAAGGCCCCACAGGGGCTCTCCACCCTTTCGCACTCCCAAGATAGCGGTGCTTGTGCTGGGAAAAGCCTGGGCCACAGGGCTTCCTACGGCCCCCAGGGGAGTCTGACACCCTTGAGGACTGAGACTCACTGTCCTCCGAGGTGTGAGGACCGTGGCGAGCTGGTAAACTGCCTCCTCCTCCAGGAAGCCCGGTGGCCCAGAAGGTGAGGGCGGGAGGCCACTGGACATGTGGGCTTACTTCATGGAAAGCTCACCAAAGCGCCCTGAGGCCAGGAGAATTATCTCCATCAGCCGTCGAGTCGGTATCCGACTCATAGTCGGACCCTCATAGGGTTTTCAATGGCTGACTATTTCGGGATTACTGTGGGAGTGGATTGTCAGGTCCTTCTCCCATTTTTGCAGTACTGGGAATTGAACTCGGAACCTCAGAGACTGCGGCTCAGCGCTCTACCAACTGAGCTAATCAGCAGGTGAGGAAAATCAGGTTCGGAGGGGGAAGGAACTAGCCAGGGTTACACTGCACACAGTCAGAGGCGGGCTCAGGCTCGCCTGCCCCACAGCCTGGATCCCTAATCTTCTTTTCCTTTTATTTGTTATTTATTTTCATCAGTGCCCAAGGCGGCACCCCCAGCCCATTTTCTGTTTTCATCTTGAGACAGGGTCTCACTAAGTTGCTCAGGCTGCTCTGGCCTGGAGCCTGTGATCCTCCTGCCTCTGCCTCCTGAATCACTGGGATTATAGGCAGCTGGCTCTTAATCTTTCCAGACCACGAGCTCTCCCTGGGTTTGGGTCAGGCACACAGAGAAAGCCAAACGTCACAGCACTCTCGGGTATGACATGTGGACAGTCCGCCACAGAGGAGCCACACAAGAAAGAGAGGCCAGGAACAGAAACATGCCTCCTTCCGGATATCAGCCCCGGCCCTGCCCACGCCAGGAGCCCCTCAGGCCTGTTCTCCCGTCACTGCGGCAGCTACCACCACCGTGGGGCCGGGCAGAGACCAAACTCAGCAACGGACTTCCTTAGGGACGTGTCCTCCACGGACTCCGCTGCTGGCCTCAGGAGAAGCTGCTTCAGCTTCGCGCACAGAGGCCCCTTGAAGCCTGGGAAAGTCAGGGACCTGCACTGAGGCGTTCGGAGGCCCTCGGGCTCCCCTGCGGTTTCCACTCCGGCATTCGTTGTGAATTTTCTTTTTAATTTAGTCCTCACCAGCAATCCACGACCTGATTAGACACAAAGAGACTTTCAATTATCGAGATAATAACATCTTACATATATACAGTGATTTGCCAGTTTCAAAATTACTTTCACGTGTCTTATGAATGCCTGCTTATCAGGCATTATGTGTGGGCTAAACTTTTATAGATAAATATATCCGAGAGAACAGTATCTGAACCAATCAAAAGAAAGTCAGAAAAATACTGTTTATTTCATTATCACCTCCAGGAACGTTTTTAAATAAGATAAGTTAAATAAATATATAGCAATGAGATGTCCCTTAAGGAAAGGGGCACACGTCCGTGAAGTTCCCATCCACAAGATCAGAGAAGTAATGAGCATAATTAGGAGTCAAAATGTGTTTCTGGCCCAGCATGGTGGATCACACCTGTAATCCAGTGACTCGAGAGGTGGAGGCAGGAGGATCGCAAGTTCAAGGCCAGAGCAGCCTGAACAACTTAGCAAGACCCTGTCTCAAGATAAAAATAAATAAAAAAGAGGCTGAGGTTGCAGCTCAGTGGTAGAGCGCTTGCAAAGCATGTACCCCACAGTACTGAAAAAAAAAAAAAGTGTTTCTGGAGTCTTCTATCTCCAGGAATATGGTAGACTGATAAGCTTACCGACCCAGCTGCCAAAACCAACTCACAGTGCTGAGCAAAATGATTTTTGTTTTTGTTTTGTTTTTTGTGTTTTTTTTCAGTACTGGGGGTTGAACCCAGGGCCTGGCGCTTGCATGCTCTGCAAGTGCTGGACCACTGAGCTGCACCCCCAGCCCGTTTTTTTATTTATTTATTTTTTTTTTTGAGATAGGGTCTTGCTAAGTTACGCAGACTGCCTCTGGTCTGTAACTTGCGATCCTCCTGCCTCCGCACCCCCCAGCCGCTGGGATTACAGGCGTGCGCCACCGCGCCCGGCAGCAAAATGGTTTTTAAATAGTAATCATTACTTGAGCAGACTCAAGAAACTAAGGAATACTCAGGTACTCGATGTGGACATTGAGTAAAGGTCTAAGTACACTTGGGCTAGCAAGCACCAATGCCAGCTTTGAGGACACTGGCCGGGCTCAGGAAGCTGAAGAGAACAGCAAACAGGAGGGGGCGAGAGTCCAACAGGCAACTCCAACAGCCCTGGGAAGCCGGCTCGGCTTCAGGGGAGGGCACACTAAACCAGGGATGGCAGAGAGCCAGCCTGGCCCAGCTATTGGCAGTGTGCAGGATCGCCAGTTTTCTACCACTGGGATAACATACCGTGGCGCACATTTATGATCCCAGCGACTTGGGAGGCGGAGGCTGGAGGATTGTGAGTTTGAGGCTATAGGCGGCCTGCATACCTTAGTGAGACCTCGTCTCGAGATAACAAGTAAAAAGGAGGCTGGGGGGCAGCTCAGTGGCAGAGCTCGTGCCTGCTGGGCGTGAGGCCATGGGTTGAACCCCTAGTGCCACTAAAGAAAGGAGAAAGATTATTTCCTCACAGTTCTCGAGGCTGAATGTCAAGGTCTGGTTTCCGCACGGCCCTCTCCTCCGAGGCCCCTCCCTATGGCCTGCAGTGCCCACTCTTTCCCTGTGTCCTCGTGGGCATCCCTCTGTGTGTCTGCGTGTGACCTCTGCTGTAAGGACTCCAGCCAGATTGCCTTAGGAGGCGCCCTCGTGGCGCACCTCGACGTGTCCCCTCTTTAAGCCTCGTCTCCAGGTACAGTCATGTGCGAGGCGGTAGGAGGGTTGGCGCTCAGTTCAGCCATGACACCAAGGAGCCTCCCAAGCGAACGCAGCTCCTCCGGCCCAGGACAGACAGCCGAGGAGGCGGCGGGGTGTCTCCTTCCCCATGCAGGAGGTCATGGTCTCCCATGGGCTTCCTTCCGTGGCCAGCCTCCTCCAGCCTCCAGGCTGATTCCCGCTCGGGGTGGAGCCAGGACAGTCCTGTTCGAGGCTCTGAGCTCCCTTCTTTCCCCCCCGGCACCCACCTTTCCCTCCTTCCATGGAAGACGGAGCTCTCCAGTTCCCGCCAATAGTCACCATTGGGCCAGACATGAAGATTAGGACCAACCAACCCAGAACAAAGGAGACACAGCAGGGCACTGGGCAGGGAGTAGGAGGGGGGAAGTCTGGGGCTGACTGCATGGGCATGTGACCCCGGGGCTTTATTTTTAGCCACCTTGTGACATGGCACCTTCTCCCCTGTCTCGCCACCCCCAACCTGGTGCAGCCACCTGGCCCTGCAGACAGTGGGTGCGACGGAAAGAGTGCTGGCTTGGGCGCCGGCCCTGGTGAGACCCACATCTCTGCCGTTTGCTGGCTGCGTGGCCTTGGCTACCTCATCTTGGGGGTCCTTGGTTTCACTGGGTAGATAGAGGAAGACGGTAGTGTCTACCCGATAGTGTCACTGGGGAGATTTCTTGAAGTTATGCATGTAAAGTGGCTAATGCCTGGTATTAGGGGCTGGATTGTGACCGCTCTCCCCCAGTCTCCCATGATGAAGTCCTGCCTCTTAGTACTTCAGAATCGGAGTGCATTTGAACACAGGGTCTTTACAGAAGTGACCAATATTCAACGGGCTGCCAATCACAGTAGTGGATGCCTATAATCCCAGTGACTCAGGAGACTGAGGCGGAAAGATAACAAGTTAAAGGCCAGAGGCAGCCTGAATAACTTAGTGTGACCATGTCTCAAAATAAACAGTAAAAAATGGGCTGGGGGTGCAGCCCAGTGGTAGAGCACTTGCAAAATATGTGTGAGGTCCTGGGGTCAACCGCACAGTATAGCACACACACAAAAAATTCAACAGGTGAATTGGGGTAAGTCTGACTGATGTCCTCTAGGACACAGCTGGACTTTATGAAGAAGAACATGGCATCAGGATTGGAGAAAGATTAATTAACAACCTGCATTATGCAGATGACACAATTCTGCTTGCTGAAACTAAAGAGGATTTGAAACAACTACTGATGAAGATCAAAAACCATAGCCTTCCATATGGATTGCGCCTCAACATCAAGAAATAAAAATCCTTACAACTGGGTCGGTATGCAACATCATGATAAATGGAGAAAAGATTGAGGTTGTCGAAGATTTTGCTTTACTTGGTTCTATAATCAACACCCACACAAGCAGCAGTCAAGAAATCAAAAGACAGATTGCACTGGGAAAAGCTGCTTCAAAAGACCTCTTGAAAGTGTTAAAAAGATGTCACATTGAAGACAAAGGTGTGCCTGACTCATCCCATGGTATTCTCAATTGCATCATATGCTTGTAAAAGCTGGACAGTGAATAAGAGAGACAAGAGAAGAATTGATGCTTTTGATTTATAGTGCTGGAAATGAATATTGAGTACACCATGGACTGCAGCTGTAGCCCTGTGGCATCCGATCCCGTCACATCTCGGAAGCTAAGCAGGGTCGGGCCTGGTTAGTACCTGGATGGGAGACCGCCTGGGAACACCAGAAGCTGTAGGCTTGGGAGAAGGACCTGGCAACCCCCTCCCAAAAATCAATCTGCCATTGAAAACCCTATGAACGGCAGAGAGGCACTGACAATAGTGTTTCCCCTGTTGTACAGAGGGTCGCTATGAGTCGGATACCAACTCGATGGCACCTAACAACAACAACAACAATGGACTGCCAAAAGAAGAACAGATCCGTCCCAGAAGATGAGCACCCAGAGTGCTCCTTGGAAGCAAGGATGGCTAAACTGCATCTTACGTATTTTGGACATGTAGTCAGGAGGGACCAATCTCTGGAGAAGGACATCATGTCTGGGAGAGTGGCAGGTCAATGAAAAAAAGGAAAACCCTCAACTAGATGGATCGACACAGTGTCAGCAACAATGGGCTTAAACATAAAAAAGGATCATGTGCCTGGCACAGTGTTGGGGAGTGTTTCGTTCTGTTGTACATAGGGCCACTATGAGTCAGATCCAACTCCACAGCACCCAAAAAGGACACAGATGCTCACAGAGACTATGTGAGGCACAGGGACATGACAACCATCTCCACAAACCAAGGAGAGAGGTGTCAGAAGAAACTGACCCTGCCGACACCTTGACATTTGACATCCATCCAGTCCCCAGATGAGACGTTTATTCTTTTGTTTTGTTGGGGTTTTTTTTGCGGTACTGGGGGTTGAACCCAGGGCCTCATGCTGGCATGCTTTGCAAGTGCTGGACCACTGAGCTGCATCCCCAGCCCATTTTTTTTTTTTTAACTTTTTGAGACAGGGTCTTGCTAAATTACGCAGACTGTCTCTGGTCTCAAACTTGCAATCCTCCCGCCTCAGCCTCCCAAGCCCCTGGGACGACAGGCATGCGCCACCACACCTGGCGCTACAACATTTGTTCTTTAAGCCACCCAGTCCGGGCAACATGTTACAGCAGCCCTAGCAAACTAATCCACTAGGAACAGATTCCAGCCGGTCATGCTGGTGTAAACCTTACTCCTCAGCCTGTCCCCAGATCTTCCTCCGTTTCCTCCAGGATTATCCTAACAAGAGAGACTGGGGCCTGCTCAGAACAGAGCCTCCACTGAGCCAGCCACAAAACAGTTCTGAGATTCAACAACAAGATGGGTTGCAGGTGAATTGAGAAGACTCGGATTTTCTTTTAGGCTGTCGGCGGGGTTTTGGAGAGAGAAAAGGAAAGAATGCGAGAGGGGAAATGTTTCAGAAAAGACAAAATACCAAGGCACGCTGCAAGATCCCTGAGCAAGCTCGGCCTTTGATGGCTCTGTCATTGAGAATAATGTCTTTACCGATTCCTCGCAGTTCCTTCTCTATAAGCTGCCGTGTTTACAGGTAACCCCGAGAACAGATGGGCCCATGCTCCGTGGCTCACCAAGTCTCTCAGAATCTTGTCCAGGCCTTGTTCTGTTTCATTCCCTCTCCGAGCAGCTGAAAGGCCACTCGTTCTCTCTGCTAAGGTGGAAGGGGGAGATAAAAGGATTTATTATCTGAGCGTTCCAGAATGTTCCAAACAAATCTGTCTCTCTCCCCCTCCACAAAGAAGCTGGACCGCATTCTGAGAGATAAGAAGTACATCTCGTTCCCAAACCAGCTTGTCCATCTCTGCTTGGCGCGCACACGCGCCGCCTCCTTATCGAGTGCCAATCTGCTAACCCGCGAGGCAGGTTTCTAGCTCAGCGCACCGAGGCAAGCCGGGAGCAGAGGCTGAATCGCATCCAGGTCCGCTGTCACTAGATTGGCATGATCAAGTCGCAGGGGCTGCATCGCCAAGCCACATCGGGGAGACTAGGGTGAGGTCCGTGCCGGGGCCTCCCAGAGAGAACCACAGGGGTGCCGCATGAACACACAAGGAGCCCCTCTCTCCCCCAGCAAACGAGGACCTCAAGGCAGGGGGCCAGGGCTGCCAGGCAGACTGTGGCCGGCTCCCAGGGGCTCCTCTGTGGCTTCCCTAGGGAGGCCACGGTTTGCAGAGCATAAAGACCACAGCCCTGAGCGGCAGCATCCACTAATAACCCCACAACAATGGTAACAGAGGGTGACAAGGCACATGTGGGGACCAGGCCCCCTTCCGTGTAGCCGGAAATGATCTAGAACCTGGCGCCTCCTCAGCCTCCTGCAGAATGTGAAAAGCTGGCTGGCCAAGGGTCCGAACTGAAAGGGAAGGTTTTCCGAGAGGGGAGTCTGGGAGTGAGGGCTGCCCCCACACCCCAGATTGGCCGAGAGCCTCCACAGGCTACGGCCAGACCTCACCATGGATATCCTGTAGCTGAGGGCGGAGAAGGCCTGGCCCTTCACAGCGGGGACCTCAGAGGGTGAGAGGCAGGCTTCAGCAGGCCAGTGAAGGACCCTAGGATGCCAGGTGGCATGCCCAGAGCCTGGAAATGTGGCCTTTCATAGAAGGAAGGCCTTTGCTGATGTGGCTGAGTTAAAAACGGTGAACGGGCAGACTATCCCAGGTGGTGTCCAGGTGAGGTGACCCAAGCCCTAAATGCAACGGCTCCTGTCCTTGTAAGAGGGAGGCAGAGGGAGAGCTGTCCACACACAGAGCAGAGGGCAATGTGGCCTCCGAGGCAGTGGCCGGAGTGATGTGGCCACAGGCAAGGGACGCCACCCGCCACTGTTGCCTGAGATTCGTGGGGAGCCCAGGGGCAGGTCCTGAGCACAGGCCCAGGAATCTGGCAACCAGACCCTGGTCCCTGTATCGGGCATATAGATGAATTTATACCTGGCACAGAAGTTACAGTGGAGAGAGAGTAGAGAGTAGAGAACTGAGGCACCTGGAGAAGTTCAGGCAAACTTGGAAAGGAACTTGAAATACACTGGCTTCCCTGGGTGAATCTGCAGAAGGAGATTTCTATTTCCCAGGGAAACGTAAAGTCAGAACAGAACTCAGCAGCTTCTAGAGGGAAAAATGGGACTGGGATTTAGCTCAGTTGGTAGAGTGCCGCTCTGCAGTCTCTGAGATCCTGAGTTTGATTCCCAGCACCACAAACATGGGAGAAGGGTGTGGCAATCCAGTCCCGAGGCAATCCTGAAACAATCAGCCATTGAAAACGGTATGAGGGTTGCTATGAGTCAGACGCGACTCAACAACACCTAACAACAACAAGCAGAGGGAAAAATACCTTTGACTCAACAACACCTAACAACAACAAGCAGAGGGAAAAATACCTTAGCCAGAGAAGATGGTGGACTGGAAGAAGGGAGAGGCGTGCACGTGATTGCTAGAGAAAGAAGACAAAAGAAAAGCGCAAGAAGCGGAGAAGACAGGAGGAGAAAAACCAGAGAGAGCAGGTGCAATTTCTCCTAGTTTTATTCAAACCCAGGCCCACTCAGTGTGACCTCAGTCCTGGGCGCCCAGCTCAGGTGTTCAGTGAGACAGGGCCGAGGGTCTTTGTTTTGTAAATGGCTCGATGGTTTGGATTGGGGGTGGGGTCCATCTAAAAATGTCCTTCCAATGCCCTCAGAGGCACACATGGCAGAAGGGCAAGAGCTCTTAGGGCCTCGCGCCTGCATGCTCTGCAAGTGCTGGACCACTGAGCTGCACCCTCAGCCCATTTTTTTGACTTTTTTGAGACAGGGTCTCGCTAAGTTACACAGACTGCCTCTGGTCTCCAACTTGTGATCCTCCTGCCCCCGCCTCCCGAGCCGCTGGGATTACAGGCATGCACCACACGCCCGGCGACAGGAGCCCTTTCAGCCCCCTTTCCCTCCATATGGCCTGCTAACACCTGCGCTAACCTGCCTGTCATGCCCACAGCTGGAAGGCACCACGAGCAGCCTCCCCCACCCTGCCTCTCCGCACTGTCCAGGCAGCGAGGCCCATCTGACGGCTTGACTCAGCCCAGAGAAACTGAATTCAGGCTTCCATCCTCCAGACCCATGACAGAATAAGCCCATGGGACCCCAACAGCCCATCTAGTCTGGGGTGACTTGTCCAAGCAGCCACAGGACAGATCCACACAATGACCACCTCCCACTTTGGCGCTGGAACCAGGAGCGAGGAGTGGGTTGGGGTCCACCTCTGCCCCCGAGCCCATCAGGACAAGCGAGCCACACAGCAGGGTCTGAAGCAGCTGGGGGCCGCGTGGAAAGGGAGCCAGGGTGGGCGGTCAGAGAGCTGAGCACCAGGGCCGCCCGCAAGGCGGAAACCCCCGCAGCAAGAAGCTGGAGGCAGAGCCAAGACTGAACAAAAAGTCCCCAGTGACCACCCAGAAGAGGGTCAGGGAAGGACAGGCCCCTGGGAGACCCCGCCGGGGCAAAGGGCTGCTCCCCACCCCAGCCAGCTCAGAGAGCACACAGCCAGCTCCCCACCTGCTCAAGTGAGGGCTGTCCTGGCCCCTGCGCCCCAGCCCAGCTCCGACCATGGGTAGACAGAAGTGGCGCACAAGAGCTGGCAGCAGGAAACGCAGGAAACGGGAAAACCAGCCTCGCCCCTTTCCCATGCAGGCTTCCAGCCCTAAGCAGGACCGGCTGGGGCAGGGAGGGGATGGGAGGTTAACATTTGGAGTTTTGAGTAACATCTTGGCCCGGACACTGAAATTCCACATTGAGACTGTATTCCGTTTAAAGCAGCCATCGACCAACTGTGTCCCAAGCGGAGCAGAAAAGTGCGCACCTGCCAGGGTTTTTATCCTGGGCCAGGGAACATGAGTCTGGCTGGGTAAACCCTGAAGCAACAACACGGGAGGAGAGCTGAGGTCGCCTGCCAGGCCGGGGGAAGCAGCTCAGTGGAACCGAGAGTCACGGAGGTCCAGCGAAAGGAAAACATGCAAATCTGTTCTCCGTCTCTCTCGAGCGCTTCCTGAGCGGAGCCTTGGCCTGGACTGACTCGCATTGACGTCAGCCGCCGGCCCCGTATCGCAGCAGCTGCGGCTCCCGCCTGGCCGGCAGCGCTGGCCCTGCTCCACGGGAGATTAAAGACATTTGCTGCCTCGGCCATAACTCACAACCCCTGTTATCACTGGGGCCAGGAATACCAAGAAAAAATACCCGATGCCATATCCAAACCAAAGAGGGACCCGTGGAGAGGTGCCAGACACGCGGTCACGGTCAGCCGGCCCCGGCGTTCCAGCCTCGCCTGTCTTCCTGAAGGCCAGGCCAGAGGACCTAGCTTATGTGTTGGGGGTTCTGTTGAAAAACTGTCCTGAACTCTCTCATCTGCGTGACACCTCTGTCTTCCAGCATCTGTGAGGGGGTCAGGGTGGGGCTGCCTGGCCCCAGGTGAACTACCCTGGCCTCCGGCCTCCCAGCCAAGGAGCCACTGCCAGGCTGGGAGAGCAAACGTCCTCTTAGGGCAGGTCCAGGCCAGTGCGACGGTGACGACACTGACGGCCGCAAGGCCTGCCCTGGACCCGCACAGACCCTGAGTCTATCTGGAACGCTCTGGTCCCTTCCAGCCCTGGCAGTAAATCCCAGCTAGACAATGTTGGGAAGTGTTTTGCTCTGTTGTACATAGGGTCGTTATGAGTCAGACCCAACTCCACAGCACCCAAGAAGGACACAGATGCTCACAGAGACTATGTGAGGCACAGGGACATGACAGCCATCTCCACAAGCCATGGTTCCTGTGACACGGAGGGGCCCTTCTCCAGGAATCCGGGGTGGGGGTATCATTAATCAAGGTGTGGTCACTCTGCGACTGTCCACAACACAGGATCCCCTAGGTGGTGGTCATGGGAAAGCCGTGAATACGCAAGGCCATGGGAACCAGCGAACTCAGCGTCCGTTTCCTCTGTTTGGTCCGAGGATGGAATCTTTCCTGAATAAGCCCAAGATGAGGGGACCGTGAAGGAGGTCAGGCACCACCCACAGGAGGGTTGGGGTTGAGGAAGGGCTTGCCTCTTGAAGAGCCCTGCCAAGAACCCTCTCTGTGCCCCTCTCTGTAGTTTTGTTGTCATTGTGTTTAAGTGCTGGCGAGTTGGTATCCGACTCATAGTGACCCTGTGTACAACAGGCGAAACACTATTGTCAGGGCTTCTCTGCTATTCATAGGGCTTTCAACGGTGGACTGATTTTTGGGAGTGAGTTGCCAGGTCCGTCTCCCAAGCCTACAGCACCTGGTGTTCCCAGGCAGTCTCCCATCCAAGGACTAACCAGGCCCAACCCTGCTTAGCTTCTGAGATCTGACAGGATCAGATGCCACAGGGCTATGGCTGCAGGCCTCTGTGGCTTTAAGACCCCATAAACTGGAGCCATGGGCATGGGGTGCCTCGGAGGTGACCTGGAGGCTCTACCAGTCCTTTGGAGTCAGGACCTTAGGGAGCAGGCCCGGGTGCCTGAGGCCCCAGTGCAGATCCTGCTGGCTCATTTCCTGCCTGGACACAGCAATACCTAAGTGCAGCCCTGAATTCTAGCTGTGGCTCCTGCCTTCCGGCTCTCCTGTCCAGGGCTTGCCCTGCAGCCCGATGCCCAGGAGGAGGTCCAGCCTCTCTCCACCACCTCACTAATCACAGAGTCCTGTGGCAGCTGATGTCACTTCCCAGTAGACTGTGCACAACGTGAGGCCAGAGGCTGGACCCTGCCTAACTCCCAGCACCCATCACGTAAAATGCAAAATGAACCACACCAGCTGCAGACAGAGTCAAGACCATACCCCAGGCCCCTGATCTGCCATTTCCCTTTCTGTGGTTTCAGTTATACAAGGTCAGCTACGGTCTGAAAATATTAAATGGAAAATTCCAGGAATAAACACCAGCTCAGCTTTAAGTTTTGTACCATTCTGAGTAACATGATGAGAGCCTACACTGTCCTGCTTCTACCATCCGGGGCATGAACCATCCTTTTGTCCAGTGTATCCATGCTGTATATGTTGCCTGCCTGTTAATCATTTAGTAGCCATCCTGGCTATTAGATCAATTGATATCTCAGTGCTTGTGATCGAGTAACGTTTATCTTACTTCAAAATAGCCCCAAAGCATGAGAGTAGGGAAGCCAAGGGGAGGGGTAAAGTGTTTCCTATAAGTGAAAGGTTAAAATTCTCAACCTAATAAGAAAAAATTCATATGCCGAGGTTGCTCAGATCTGTGGCAGATTATTGTTGCTAACCTCTTATTGAACCCAATACATAAATTAAACTTATCATAGACATGTACATATAGAAAAAACATAGACTAGCTGGGTTTGGTACTATCTGTGGCTTGCAACCTACCACCGGAGGGTAAGGGGGACTCCTGCATTCTTGCTATTTTTGCTGTGCTGATGTTTATCAGTAGTAATGATTTGTCACCTCACTTCCCTTTCTGGGGTCTGAGGAAACCAATAGGTTCTATGGATCACAGACCATTTGCTCAGAGCTGAGGGACTTTTCTAGGGGAAGACAGACTGGGGGAGGGAGAAGAGTTAGTTTGCTGTTATTTTTAATCAATCTTTTATTCACAGCTCAACTGTGAATAAAATCCAAGAAGCTTTTGAAGTGCTAGATGAATACCAAGTGGCCAAGGAAAAATCAGGGTGCGGAGGTGACACGCGATTGTCAAGGGCATAGGCTCAGCACAGAGACAGACGCAGCGCGGCACCAAAGGAGAAATTGGGGAAATCTCACCACCCAGCACCACCAGGCTGTGTGTGTTGGAATAATATGGGAACAGCAACAGAAGGGGTCAGGCAGCACGGCAAAGCAAACACGTGCCGAGCCCTTCCCACAAGCCAGACTACAACTGTAAGTGGGACATGCTAGCTGCACCCCAAGAACTCCCCGGCTCTAGGAGACAGGCGCTGTGACCCCAGGCTGAGCAAACTGCATGTCACCAGGCCCACAGGAGGAGCCAGGGCAGACGCAACTCTACACTTGGCTGAGTGGCCGCAACACAGCCTCCACCACCACCCTGCCCCAGGCCAACCCAGAGCCCAAACCCTAAGAGTTCTGGTGCCTCGGCCATGTTACTTAACCATCTGACGCCTGTTTATGACCCCTTAAAAATGAGACAACCCATAAGCCAGGCCTGGTGGTCCATGACTACCATCCAGCAATCAGGAGGCTGAGGCAGAATTGCAAGTTCGAGGCCAGCCTGGGCTACACAGAGAGACCTAGTCAAAGAAAGAAGGAAAGGAGAAAGAGAGAAAGAGGAAGGAAGGGAAGGGAAGAAAAGATAGGACTATCTGTGCCTTCCACATAAGATTGTCAGAGAAAAGTTAAATATACCATACAGCGAAGCGCCCAGCCTAGCTCAAGCTGAGGGATAGCAGCTCTTATTAAGTCTCCGTGACAAAACCAGAGAAGGTTCAACAGAAGAGGTCATTATTTTCAATCCATCCTGAAGGACTTATGAAGAAGGAGGAATTTCCTGAAAATGAAGTATCATTTACGAGGTGTGATTAAAAAAAAATACAGTGACTTTAAATTCAAGATGTATCACAGTAGAAAGACACATTGCCCCTTGCAGGACCTCTCGTGGCTTGGAACGCGTTCCTCCCATTGTTCCGGCCACAGACTGAAGCGGCTCCGAAGTCCTCTTTTTGTGCATTTAGGTTCATCCTCCACCGAGACAACGCTCCACGTCACACGCTGCTTCTGGCACAGCAATTGCTGTCAAAGAAAAACATTTCGTGTGTCCTCATTCACCTGTTCTGATCAGGCCCCGAGTGACTCCTGGCTCTTCCCCAAAGTCAAAATGACCATGAAACTTAAGTGCTTTGAATTGAATCAGGAAACCAGGCAACCTGGGCGGCACACCTAAAGACACTCACAGAAAAGGGTTCCAGAACGGCTTTAGAAAGTGGCGAAGATGACGGGGTGTTTTCGAAGCAAGAGGGAGTATTTAGAGGGATTGACAGCACTGTGTCTTTTACTGTAATCAACTTTTTTTTTCAGTATTTGGGGTTTGAACCCAGGGCCTCACAATATTTTGCAAGTGCTGTACCACTGGGCTGCACCCACAAGCCCATTTTTATTTCTTGAGACAGGGTCTCGCTAAGTTACGCAGGCTGCCTCTGGCCTTGAACCTGCGATCCTCCTGCCTTTGCCTCCTGAGTCGCTGGGAAGGTAGGTGTGAGCCACTGCCCCGGGAAATTTTTAAATGTAAGCACGATATTTTTCTATCACGCCTCATGCAAAGACACAGACACATAAAGCTGCACAGCCTGTTTGGAAACCAGCGAGGAGTCCAGAGCCTCTGGCCCTGTGGCCCCCAGGGAGGGAGAAGCTGGCCAGGCCGGGGAGTTTGGACGCATCCTGTGGGCGTCAGGTCAAACGCTTACAGGGTTTTCGATCAAACAGCTGAGCTCCGCTCTGTCGCTTCGAGTGGCAAGCATGGGCAAGCGCCACTGCCCCCGCTAACTGTCAGCTCCCCAGTGTCCTGTGGAGCAATAACATCGCCCTGGATGCAGGTGAGTGGGGCAGGTCAGACAACTCTTCCCATAAAGAGCCAGGCAGTAAATATTTTAGGCTTGACAGGCCATTCCATCTGTCTCTACTACTCAACTCTACTATTGCACCACCAAAGGCACCAGAGACAATATATGAGTTCTAATAAAGCTTTATTTATAAGAAAAGGTCATGGGCCAGACATGGCAGGCAGGCAATAGTTTGCCCGGCCTGGTTCAGACCGGAGATTCAGTCTGAACCTCCCTGGCTCCAAGTCTGCGTTCCTTCCCCTTCTCTTCAGGGTATCCAGGTGCTGTCCTCATGTCCTGAGGTTCCAGGTGCTGCTGGGTGACCTTCTGATCGCGGCATGCTCTCCTTCTGAGCTCCAGGGATGATGATCCATAATTTGTTCAGCAGAGTGAGAACTGTTTGCCAGGAGCGCTGCATGTTTTAGGGATCAGTCAGAGAGGCCTCATGAAGCACAGGGTGATACCGCCCTGGAGACGTGGAGAGCCCGGGGGCTGGGGCTCACCGAGGCCGCGTGGGCAGGTAAGAAATCCCCACGGCCTCCCCGCCAGGTCCCGGTCTCACTTTCACACAGTATTAGCTGTGTGAAACCCTGGAGAGTCACATTTTCCACTTCTTAACGATGAAGAAATTCAACTCAGGGGCCACATCTTTGAGCGTTTGCACCGGACGGCATCTCAGCCAGGGCTTCTCGGGGATGCCTTGAGGAAGCCACCACCACGGACTGACCTCCAGGTCAGCCTGGTCATGGACACAGCAACCCAGGCAGGAAGAGAGGGTGGGGAGAAGGCATGAGATGACTAGAAAGAGAGAGGCTGCTGAGCGGAGACTCTGGTATTTGCTGTCATTGCGAGAACGGAAGTCTAGTGTATGGTATCGATCGGAAGAACTGAAAGCTTGAAGTCAGCAGGGGCTAGACAGGGAGAAGTGAGTCAAGGGGGCTTCGTGTCACCACCAGGATGGAGGGGACGGGGCGAGCTGGCCGGTGCCGGCGCCTGAGGATACTGGTACTTAGCTGTCAATGTGGCTGCCACGGGGTCTCAGGAGCTCCGCCTGGAAGAGCTGACCGTTCTCAAAATGCCAGAAATTTAGATTCGTACGTGAGAGCCCCTGATTTTTAAAAGTTGACTAGTAGAAGTTTTTAAATTAAAATCATGCCACCAAAACAAAGCACAGCTGGGCAGAGCACGTCCAGCTCATGGACATTGAGCCTGGTTTCAGTGAGAACTCGCAGAGCTGGTGAGCAAAACCCTACGAAGAGAGCCTCCGTGGCGTCAGTCCACCTGCAGCTGCTCCTGGAAGCGGGGCTGCCTGCGAAATTCAGGGCGCCCAGGTAAATTTGAACTTCAGGTAAACAATAAGTACTCTTTCAGTATAAGTTGCTGTTTGTTAGGTGCCATCGAGTCAGTGTCCGACTCACAGAGACCCTACGTCCAACAGGTGAAACACTATCGTCAGTGCTTCTCTGCCAATCGTAGGGTTTTCAATGGCGGGGTGATTTTTGGGAGTCAGTTGCCAGGTCCGTCTCCCTGGTATATGGTGTTCCCAGGCAGTCTCCCATCCAAGTACTAACAAGGCCCGACCCTGCTTAGCTTCTGAGATCTGATGGGATTGGATGCCAGTGCTACAGCTGCAGGCTCAGTGTAAGTATGTCCCAATCATTGCAGGAGACATACTTTTACCTTCCAAAAATTATTTGTTTTCATCTGAAATTCAATTTGCATTTGCATTTCTATTGGCTAAACCTAGCAGCTCTCTCCAGAGCCCTCCCCAGATGCCAGTGGGCCACACCCTCCTGTCTCCTCAAGGCAGAAGGCTCCGCCCTCAAGGACACAAGGCAAATGTCATAGAGACATAGAAGCGAATTCCCATGTCTGAGCACTCCTGTGACATGCTAGGGGATCCCTAGGGCCACTCCTGACATCCAAGGGTGAACATTCTGGAGCCATCTCAGTCATTCCCCAGTTGTAAGTTCTTTGTCCCCCAGAGCCTCGGTTTTCTTGTCTCTTACTTGGACACTGGGGCTGGGATTTAGCTCAGTTGGTAGAGTGCTGCGCTGCAGTCTCTGAGGTCCCGAGTTCGATTCCCAACACCAAAAAAATAGGAGAAGGGCCTGGCAATCCATTCCCAAGGCAATCCCGAAACAGTCAGCCATTGAAAACCCTATGAGGGTTGCTATGAGTCGGATACCAACTCGACGGCACCTAACAACAAAACACGTGGGTGTGGGATTCCTATCTCACAAGATTATCATGGGGTCAAATGGAACCAACGCGGAAGTGTTTTGCACAGCGTGACATGAGGCAGACACGCCACGTGCGTGGGAAGTGGAAGCCTTCAACCCCAGAAAGACACTTCAGTTCCTCCAGCATAGCTCCAAGCCAGGACCTTCCCCCTGATGTCCCAGGAGACTGGGCCCTGGCAAGATGTGACCCTGACTGTGGCAGGTGCTGTCCCTGAGGGAGGCAGGGACGAGAGGAGCTGAGCCGCCAGAGAACTGGCGGGATCACAGCTCGACGGGTGCAGGAGACCCTCGCCTCCTACTTTTTGGGGTTGGAAGCCAAGTGTTCAGAATCCTCCATCCTCACTCGGGCTTTGCCACCAGTCTCTGGCAGTGTGGCACGGTTGCAGGGGGTGCCCGCCAGCTTCCGGTGCCCTTGGTGTTCTCAGTACCGCTGCCCTCCCCACCTCTGGGCACAGCCTCCAGGGAGCCAGGCCTAGGCACAGACCGGCTCATGAAGCCTTGCAGCATCCCCAGGAAAAAACAGAACCGAGGCCAAGAAATAGAATGGAAGTCTTCCCCCGTCCCTCTTCCCCAAGGCCTTGAGGATGACAAGGAGGTCACATTTACAACCGGGAAGTACTAGGCCACCTACTCCCGCAGTGCCGACAGCCCCGTCCCCACCCAGGGCACACACCTGAGACCTCCGAGGGGACTGGCCTCCACCTGCCTCCCTTGCACATGGAAGCCATCCCGTTCATTCACCTGGGCTTCTATGACAAAATGCCACAGACCAGAGGGCTGAACAGCAGACTGTGGGCTCCCCATTCTAGAAGCCACAAGCCTGAAAGCAAGGTGTCAACAGGGCTGGTTCATCCCCAGAGCTGTGAGGGAACCGTTCCAGGCTCTTTCCTGGCTTCTAGATGGCTGCCCAACACTCATGGTGGTCTCCAAGTGATTGGCCTCATTTGAACTTAATCACCGCTTTAAAGGCCCTGTCTCCAAATAAGAGCACATTCTGAGGCACTGTTGTTGTTGTTAGGTGCTGTCGAGTCGGTGTCCGACTCATAGCAGCCCTACGTACAACAAGGGAAACACTATTGTCAGTGCTTTTCTGCTGTTCATAGGGTTTTCAATGGTGGATTGATTTTTGGGAGTGGGTTGCCGGGTCCTTCTCCCTCTGAGGTACTGGAGGTTAGCAATTCCACATATGAATTGGGAGGGGACACTATTCACCCCACAGCTGTTATCCTGTTGGAAAGAATAAATTCTATGAACTCAAAAGTGTGTCGTGGTAGACACTAGGTTGATCATATAGAATTCCTCTTCCTCATGAATTTCAAACTAATTATGCCGAGTGAAAGAAGCCAGATAAAAAGGGAACATACTGTGTGATTCTATTCATATAAAATCCTAGAAAATGCAAACTAATCCCTCCAGCCAGAGAAAGCACCTTGGTGGTTGCATAGGGAATGGGTGTAGGGTTGTCAGGGTTAGGGTACAAGGGGCAAAGGAAACTTCCAGCAATTATGAAGCTGCTCATGGTGCCGTGACAGTAATTTCATGGGTACCTGCATGTGTCAAATTTATCAAACTATACACTTTAAATATGTGTATTTTATCTCATTAAAGTGCAATAAAAATGTTTTTCGAGAATGCTCCTGTTAGGCCAAGTCAGGGTGACTACCATCAGAATGTAAACAGACTGAGAAAATGGGACACAAACTGGCGCATGTGCACAATATTACTATAACGTGAGCCCATGTAACTGATGTGACTGGACTGGTCTTGGCAATCAGCCACTATTGTGTAAAAGCCTTAAGAAACCCCTCCACCAGCCCTGGGCACGTGGAGAGGACCAGAGAGCAGGAAGAGAACTGGGGATCATGGAGAGGTGACCGCACATGCAGAGGGCAGCGGCTGTGGGTGGCAGCACCACAGAGGGAACAGAGGGGAGCACCCCAAAATAAAGCAGATTATACCTGTCTTTAGCAGGCTAGGATTTAGCTCAGTTGGTAGAGCGCTGCTCTGCAGTCTCTGAGGTCCCGAGTTCAATTCCCAGCATCGCAAAATGGGAGAAGGACGTGGCAATCCACTCCTGAGGCAATCCCGAAACAGTCAGCCACTGAAAACCCTATGAGGGTCAACTTTAAGTTAGATACGACTCGATGGCACCTAACAACAACAACATACCTATCTTTGGCTCCTCAAGCATGTTTTGGCTTCACTGTGGCCCCAACTGGGGCTGGGATTTAGCTCAGTTGGTAGAGTGCTGCTCTGAAGTCTCTGAGGTCCTGAGTTTGATTCCCAGCACCACAAAAATGGGAGAAGGACGTGGCAACCCACTCCCAAGGCAATCCTGAAACAATCTGCCATTGAAAACCCTATGAGGATCGCTATGAGTCGGACACAACATGACGGCACCTAACAACCACCACAACAAGTGGCCCCAACTATCCCCCCACCTTGCCAAGGACCTCGAGTTCAACACCTCCTCTTCTTCCCCCTCCCTCAGGGGCAGAGTATCAAGCCCCAGGCCTCACCCATGCCAGGAACGCAAACTACCACTGAACCACATCGCAGCCCTCAAATACCACTCCCCTCCTGTTCTTCTGTTGGGCAGGGAGTTAGATTGTATGTCCTTGCCCCCAAGTCAAGCGTGGCCATAAGACCAATTTAGCATATGAGATGTGGACAGAAGGGACAGATGTCCCCTCCAGAGGAGGGGGTGAAAGCCAGTATGTGATTCCTTACCTCCCCTTGGTGCTACCCCTGCCATCATGGAAGCATGCGTCAAGAGGGAGCCATCAGTTGCATGAGCCCCTGGAAGCCCTGTACGTGCAGCAGGGATGCATCACAGTGAGAAATAAACCTTTGCTATATTCAGCCACTGATATTTGGAGCTTGTTATCACTGCAACACACCCAGCCTCTGCTGACAGAGTCGTCCGTGAGGAGGAATGTTTGTTATTTGGCCAAGACCTGACTGGAATCAGACAGGAAATAGAAGTCACATGGCTAAAAGTGGAGCCGAGCGGCCCACCCAGCCATTTCCCTCCACAAGACTGTGCTATATTCTGATCTTTCACACATTCACAGTAACACTCACAAGGTACCTGCTCGCCCCGCTGTGGGGAGGTGGCTCTAGAGAGAAGCTGTCTGCAGAGGTGGCAGTGGATGTGAGAAGAAAATCAAGCAGTCCAGCAAGGTCAGAAGATCAGGAACAGGCTACTATGTGAAGGCGGTGCTGTGACAACAGGTCGTGGCTTGCGAACCAGTGCCTCACAGATTCCCATGTTGGCCTCCTACGCTTTCAGAGGGGGTTCTGTGTCGCACAGGTAGTCTGGAATTTGGGCAGACACTGTGTCAGCTAGCTTTTCATCCTTATGACCAAATTCCAGGGAAAAGCAACCTGAGGGTGGCGAGGTTTATTTGGGCTCATTGTTTCAGAAGGGTCAGTCCTTCGAGGTGAGGAGCACATTGTGGAGAAGAGCCATTCACTTCATGGCCAACCAGGAAGCAGGGAGGGAGGGAGAAAGCAGCCAGGGATAACATTCCTCCAAGAACCTGCCCCCTAGAGACCCACTTTCTCCAGCAAGGCCCCACCTCCTGAAATTTATACAACCTCCAAAAAACAAACAAACAAACAAACAAAAACACCACCAGCTGGGGACCAAGCATTAAAAACCTGAGCCCGTGGGGGACATTTTACATTCAATCCATAATAGTCACCAAAGCAGCACCAAAGAATTCCTTCCTCCTGAGTAGCAAGGGTGCGATGCATAGTCACCAAATGAGTTTCAAGCACAGTCGCATAAAAAGAGGCAGACTAAAGACATGAGGCTTGCTTCCTGCCACTTGAGTCGAGAGGCTCAGAATCTCGTTCCGGTGCCTCCAACAGCTCTCCCTGGGCAGATCCTCAGCCTTCCTGAACCTGACATCTGTCCATCAAGCTGACCTACATGACATTGGAGGTCCTCGCTAGCCTTCACGGCCTCTGATTGTTCAGGGCAGTGCATCTCATCTCCTACGTGTGCTCTGGCTCCCTCCTAGACAATAAAGTCTGCAGGCACACACTTCATAGAACTCTGATTTATCCTCACAACAAACCTTTGAGATACATGCTATCATAATCCCGACTTCACTCATGAGCAAACCAAGGCTTAACAAGGCCCCATAATTTTCCCAGGTGTACACAGGTTTCCAAGACAAAGGCAGGAAAGCAGCCCGAATTCTCCCACCCCACGTTAAAACTCAAGCATGTGCTGCCATTTGTCAAACATGTGCTTCTATAATTGCAGCTCATTCTCCATGGATTTCTTAAATTTAATCTTTGCATTTTGTTGTTTTTGTTAAGTGCCGTCGAGTCAGTATCCGACTCATAGCGACCCTCTGTACAACAGGGGAAACACTATTGTCAGTGCTTCTCTGCTGTTCATAGGGTTTTCAATGGCAGATCGATTTTTGGGAGGGGGTTGCCAGGTCCTTCTCCCAAGCCTACAGCTTCTGGTGTTCCCAGGCAGTCTCCCATCCAGGTACTAACCAGGCCTGACCCTGCTTAGCTTCCGAGATCTGACGGGGTCGGATGCCACAGGGCTATGGCTGCAGGCTTGCATTTTGTTAGTAATCTGAAAAGAGGAAAGGCTGGTTGTGGATTATATGGAAGGAGTTGCCCCTGGATGGAATAAATACTCACATTTGGGATTTCCGTCTGGTGCTAAGGAGTACCCTAAGGCAGAGGTCCCCAACCACTGGCACCAGGACAGGGGTAGGAGTTTGATACAAGCCAACGGGGAGCAGCTATAAATACAGAAGAAGCTTCCCTCACCTCCTGCTGTGTGGCCAGATTCCTAACAGGACCCCTAGCCCAAGGAAACTGCAATTTAGCCTTGAAGGCTCAGTGCATCTGGGTGGGGCTGCACATCCTTAAGGAATTGCTGACATATCTTAGCTCTGTATCAACAGAGAGAAAGGAGGGCGAGAAGGAGGGAAGGAAAGGAGGGAGGGAGGACGATGGTCCTCACCCACCGCCAGCAACTTTAAGGGCTCCCAGTTGCTGAAGAATTACTTTAATACTCTTTTCCAGTGGAACTCAATTACAAGGACGCCTCAAGGTAAGACTACTCAGGCTGGGAATCTGTCCCTGTATACTTAGGCTCTTGATGTATTTAAGCTCATCGCGTTCACACCCAGATGACCCAAGGGACTCAGCCTCCTTGTGCAGATAAAGGAAATGCAAACTGGTCGTTTTGGAAACCCCGGTCAATTCTGGATTTCTAGAAGCCTGGGTGGGGGCTGCAGATGGTCTGAGCAGGGCCTTCTGAGCACATCATCCAGGGAGCGCTCAGGCATCGGGTGCCCAGGAGCGAGGCATCTCTGTGGCTCACGGAGCCAGAGCCAGAGATGAGCCCTCCCCATGTGGTAGCCAGGGAAAGGCGGACAGGGCAGGTGACTTCCTTCACTGACATCGGGGAAGTGGGGGTGAGAACTTGTCAGCAAGACATCCAGGTCTGGGTAGAAATATGAGCAAGCAAGGGGCTGGGATTTAGCTTAGTTGGTAGAGCACCGCTCTGCAGTCTCTGAGGTCCCGAGTTTGATTCCCAGCACCACAAAATGGGAGAAGGATGTGGCAACCCACTCCCAAGGCAATCCCAAAACAGTCAGCCATTGAAAACCCTATGAGGGTCGCTATGAGTCAGACACGACTCGAGGGCATCTAACAACAACAACAGAGGGAAGCAAGCCCCGATGAGGCCCACAGGGGTCGGGTAGGGTGTTGGGAAGATTTCTCCTGTCTTCCTCCCTCTGCACAAGTGGCTCTTGGGCCTTGAGCACCTCCTGCTACGTGCTAAGAACAGACTGACCAAAGTAGAGGACTCAAGTCTCTGGGGTGCAGAGCTCCCTGGCCACTCACTCCCAAAAATCATCAGTCCTGCCAGGAAGCTGGAGTCTCGGAGGGACGAGGCGGCACTCCTGTCCCCTAAGCAACTTGAAGTGAGGCCCACAGGTCATCTAAGGCGACAGCTCCAGCAAGGCAGATGCACCCAGCCAGGCAGGCTGAGTCACGTAGCAAATCATATGGAATTGCAGGTCACTAGGCTGGCCAGGCTCTGGAGGTGTGGGAGGCCCAGGCCCCGCCCCGACAGGTCAGGGAGCTGAGACTCCGGCTTCCCAGCCAACTGTCCACCTGAGCAGCCAAGCATCCCAGCCCTCTGACCACCTGCCTGCACAAAGTCCCTTCTCCCCCACCTAGCCATCGGACCTAGGATGGGTTCTTATGAGTTGGAACGAAACACACATTAAAAAACAGTGCTAGTGAGCCGGGTGCGGCAGTGCACACCTGTAATCCCAGCAGCTCCGGAGGCGGAGGCAGGAGGATCGAGAGTTCAAGACCAGAGGAAGCCTGTGTAACTTAGCGACACCCTGTCTCAGAAAAATTAAAAAATGGGCTGGAGGCAGCAGCTCAGTGGTCCAGCACTTGCAAAGCATGCAAGCATGAGGCCCTGGGTTCAACCTCCAGTACCAAAAAAAAAAAAAAAAGCAGCTCCAGTCAGTGCAAAGGGAGCCGGGAAATGCTGATCTACCCCCAGCATCACCGCCCCGCTCTCCTGAAAGTCGAGGGTTAATTATTGCTGCAGAGGAAACTGCACTGATTTGCATCACCTGTCTTCACTGCAGCTAGCAATCCTGCAGGAACGGCCGGCCCGGTTAGCCTGCTGGCTCTGAGGCTGCCAGGCAAGGGACCCCGGCCTGCCTGCTGCCTCCCTGCCCCCATCAACGATCACAGGCAGTGACTCAGCTACCTCAGGACACCTGTGGCGATCAGATTACCTGTTCACCAATACTTCCCCCATCTGACACGCTCACAGCTGCCCACACCTGCTCTTCCTGGCAGCAGGAGCAGCTGGGACGGTGGACCCCACACAGGGCCTGGCATTCAATGTGCCCCGATTAAAGAGTACCATCCATACCGGAGGGGCTCGCCAAGAGCCTGGCCTTTCAAATAACCATGGATGCAGAGTAGCAGGCCTTTCCTTAGGGTGGGCTGGCATTTCCCCCTGGGTGGGAAGCTCTGTTACAGCTGTCCATCATGGCAGCCCAACTGGATCTTGCTCAGTTGCCACCTATGAAGCCCAGAACCCAGACCACATGACCATGAGGACCTGGGCCCAGCCCAGCTGTTGGCCTCCGTGGTCCCTGAAGCCAGGGCGCACCTCTGCAGCTGGAAGGGGTGGGTGGGCGGGGGTGAAGGTGGCCGGCCGGCCACCAGCACCACCTGCGCGGAGGGCGAGGCACTGGGACACCACACAGCCTGGGCCTCAGCCTGGAGACCCGGAAGGGTTCTCGGGTTGCACAGGGTCTCAAGGCTCTCAGGCCATTTGCCCCCAGGCTGAGTAACAGGGCACCGTGCAGTTCCCAGAAAAGGAAAAGCCTGGATTCCACACATTGATATGCAAATGTGTGTTTACCCAGGTGAGGCCCCAGACAGATTCCCACGGCAGGTGCCCTTTATTCCTGCCTCACCTGGCCACCGAAGGCTTTACAAAGAGCATTCTGGGTTCCCTCTCTAGCACCACACAAGAGAAAAAAGAAAAGAAAGTTAGTTCTCGCTTTGATGCCTGTTGTTGTTAGGTGCCCTCGAGTCGGTATCCGACCCATAGCGA
>VMDO01001971.1:138471-183752 GCA_007922755.1 Pedetes capensis
GCCTATCGCCACTAAATAAATAATTGGAAAAAAAAAAAAAAAGAATTCTGGGGCCTCCTACAGCTGGCCTGCAGAAATCTCTCACTAAGCCATCTTTGAACCAAAATAACCCCTTATTATTATGTTTGCATTGTTGTTCTTAGGTGCCGTCGAGTCGGTACCTGACTCATAGCAACCCTCATAGGGTTTTCAATGGCTGTTTCGGGATTGCCTTGGGAGTGGATTGCCAGGCCCTTCTCCCATTTTTACGGTGCTGGGAATTGAACTCGGGTCCTCAGAGACTGCAGCGCAGCCCTCTACCCACTGAGCTAAATCCCAGCCCTATGTTTGCATTGTTGTTGTTGTTAGGTGCCGTCGAGCCGGTATTCGACTCATAGCAACCCTCATAGGGTTTTCAATGGCTGACTGTTTCGGGATTGCCTTGGGAGTGGATTGCCAGGCCCTTCTCCCACTTTTGCAGTGCTGGGAATTGAACTCAGGACCTCAGAGACTGCAGCGCAGCACTCTACCAACTGAGCCAAATCCCAGCCCTATGTTTGCATTAGGAGGTGTGAATTGCCATTAGACAGTTTTGACTATAATAATGGCACTACGAGTCTGTGTCTAGGAAGCATGATCTTGGAGTTTCCTCCTTACTACTCCATATGACCAGCAGGCTGCAGCCTCATCTTCTCTAGAAAGAAGCTGACAGACTGCACTGACCCCTCACTGCCGCTGGGATTTCGCTCTTGCTCTTGACAGCCCCGTGGCTGGTTGCTTCTTACAAGCGCCCCAGGGGGCCCTGAGCCCCAGCATGGTTATCCTCCTTGGCTGAGCAGAGCACCTGGCTCAGGAGGTGCTCGGTGACATTTGGGGTGGGAGGGGGCAGTAAAGGTGACCAGGGACAGGCAGAAGAGCAAAGCCAGGCCGGTGGGCAAAGGCCACAGCTACCAGCAGGGGCTGCCCTAGGGGAGGAGAGGAGTGGGAGATGGGGGCCAGGCTCTGAGCCACCTGAAGATGCAAACGCAGGCGCGTATCTGCAGAGGAATTTGGCACCAAACAGGCAGCACATTGTGTGACATGTTTAAAGGGATTGTCCTGGAAAATGAGAAAGGCCGAGGCCTCAGCATGTGTAAGCAATGACTAACCGCGTTACCTAATGACAGGAGTTGCCTAAAGTGGCTTCAGGGGCCTTGGAGGCCAACAGCTGGGCTGGGCCCAGGTCCTCGTGCTCATGTGGTCTGGGTTCTGGGCTTCACACGTAGCAACCAAGCAAGATCCAGTTGGGCTGCCATGATGGACAGCTATAACCGAGCTTCCCTCCCAGGGGGAAATGCCAGCCCACCCTGCAGCCCCCCTCTCGCCCCAGGTCCCCCACCTCCCACCCAGGAACTGCTGCCCGATGCACCGGGCCAAACAGAGCCCTCTGCAAAGCCTACACTCTGGCTCTGGTAGACAGGCGAGCTCGGGTGTCAGCAGGTGCTACGCAGGAAAAGGGAGTTAAAATGGCCCCCGCTTTTCCACCTTGATGAAGAAGGCGCAGAGGACGTTTCTAAATGGACCCTGTCCAAGCCATTGGGCCCCGCCTCACTAGGCACCCAGGGCTGATGTCACACTGGGTGCGCCCCAGTTTGAATAATGGTAGAGGGAACACGTGCCCATTCTCTTTTTCCTTCTCTACTTCTGGTCTTTTCCTTTTCTCTTCCCTCTCCAGCAGCCACGTGCGCGCCTCTCCCTTCTCTCAGTCCGCCACCTTCACTAAGGTACTTTTCCCTCCAGAAGCTGCTTGACTCTGTTCTGATTTTCTTTGGAAAACAAATGTCCTTATGCTGATTCACCCAGGAAGCCCAGCTTAAGTTCCTTGCAGGTTTCGCTAAGCTGCTCCAGGTACCTCAGTCTTCTCTATAATTATTCCTTAAAGGTGTACTATCTTTAATAAACCTATTCTATACTCTCTACTGGGGGCTGGGATTTAGCTCAGTTGGTAGAGCACCACTCTGCAGTCTCTGAAGTCCCAAGTTCGATTCCCAGCACCACAAAATGGGAGAAGGATGTGGCAACCCACTCCCAAGGCAATCCCGGAAACAAACTGCCACTGAAAACCCTATGAGGGTCATTGTGAGTCGGACACGACTCGACTGCACCTAACAACAACAACATACTCTCTACTGTAACTTCTGTGCCAGGTAGAAATTCATTTATACGCTGCACAGAAGGACTGGGGATTTTCTGCCAGATCCCTGGACCTGTGTTCAGGAACTGCCTCTCTGCTCCCCACGAATCTCTGGTGACAGTTCCATCACACATTCTCCCCAAGGCATCCCCCAAACAATGCCCTAGCACCATCCCAAGCCATTTCCTGAGGAAGTCTGCAGCATGAGAGCCTTTGACCACGGCGATGGACACAGTACTCTGGATGGCGCAATTCGCTTCTATAAACTGTATGTGCACGTGCAGGGGCACGCTGCTCACACGTGCACACGGCACGCAGGTCGCACAGCTGAGAGCCAGCATGCACGCTGCTGGGCATGGAGACAGCCCTGAGGGTCGCACAGGTGGCGGACGGCAGCACCCTCCTAGATCTTGTCTCTATCAGCAAAATGAAGCTCAAGGGGTCAGCGCTGGTAGCCGGCAGGGCCAAACCTAAAGCTCAGTCTTCTGACCAAGAAAGGAAATGCAGTCGCCGCCAGTTTTCTGGACAGGAAGAGGGGTTCTGCGTGCCTCTTGGGCCCTGATTTTTCTCCCTGGCCATCGTTAGCCCTTTTGTACCCACCTGGGGTGTGGAGGGCTCACTTCCTGCTTATTGAGGGTCTACCACGTGCTGTGCACTGAGCTAGAAACCGGATTGGACCAGAACCACTCCAACCCTCAGGGTGCTCCTTGCCCATCGGATGAGAGGCAGGAAGACAAGGACAGGAACCCCTATCTGCAGCTTCACTCTCCGCTACAATGCAATCTGGAAACATCACTTGGAAAATTCCAGAAATAAACAACTCGCAAGTTTTTAAATTGTGCACTGTTCCAAGTGTGACAATGAAAAGTCTCCCCATCTCAGGAGATCCCACTGGAGACATGAACCATCCATCGCCCAGTCTCCAGGCTGTATGTGCCACCTGCCTGTTGCTTAGCAACCAGGTCAAATGCCAGGTATCCCAGTGCTTATATTTGAGTAAAAAGTAACCTTTATCATAGGCGTGTGTGGACCAGAAATGGCATAGTCTACAGAGGGTTCTGAACTATAGAGAGCCATGAAATCAAACTGTGGATTATCTTTTTAAAAAATGAAAATAAAGGTTCTGTCTCTATGCCCTATTCTTACAACCACCACCAAGTGCAAGAGCCAAACATAACTTCTGATGGAGAGGCAGCTTGGACTCCACAAAGACAAGAGCAAAGGCCTCTGGATACAGGTGTTTGAGGGTGTGTTGAGGACTGGGATGCACTGAGAAACCTCAAGCTTGAAAGATGGAGAAGTGCTGGGCATGGTGGCGCACACCTGTAGTCCCAGTGGCTTGGGAGGTGGAGGCAGGAGGATCATAAGTTCGAGACCAGAGGCAGTCTGTGTAATTTAGCGAGACCCTGTCTCAAAAAGTGAAAAAATGGGCTGAGGGTGCAGCTCAGTGGTCCAGCACTTGCAGAGCATGCAAGTGCAAGACCCTGGGTTCAATCCCCAGTAGCGCCAAAAAAAAAAAAAAAAAAAAAAAAAAAAAAAAAAAAAAAAAAAAAAAAAAGAATCAAAGAATCAGACTGCTCCTTTGACTGGCTGGAGACTTGCAGAAGTGTTGTGTGTGGGCTAAACCCAATGTGGGTGAAGTAAGGCTATGAGGGGTTTTAACCCATTATTTGCTGGGAATAAAAAAATAAATATAATAAAATAAAGAGATGTAAAGGTTCTCCATCAAACACCTACTTGGAGATCCTGCTGCAGACACTAAGCCAGCTGGAGGAAACAGACATGGGTCCCCCCACCTTGGGCTTGTGCTCTTGGACAGAGTACAAGGGGACAGGGCGTGGTGAGGGAGGAATGACGTGGCCTTTTACATACTTATGCTTGTTACCAGCCTAGCAGAGCAGCTCCTCCCACTGCTTGGGGAGAGAGGTCAAAGGTCCCCATCAGAAGCACTTGGGCAAGAGCGAGATTGAGAAAACACACACAAGTCACCTGGCACCCACAACAAATTGGCCAATCAGAGCCACACCTAGCCCTTCTGTGAGTCACACACCAGTTGAGTTTGAGATGAAACGTGCAAAGAACATGGAGACCGCTCTCCCCTGAAGTCCTGGCTTTTATGCCTGGAGAGATGGCTGGGGGCGGGGTGTCGGCGCAGAGCCTGGCTGTGGGCTGAATCAGGTCATTGCTCCATTGCCCGGTCCTCTCACCAGAGCAGCCAGAGGCTGGAGCGTGGACAGGAAGAAGAGTCTAGGGAACCTGCCTTGAATTCCTGCAAGGACAAAGCCATGGCTGCCAGGCCTGGGGCTAGAAGCTGAGAGGCGATGACGTGGCGTGGGAGCCTCCTTGAGATGCAGCCTCGTCTTCCCGACTCCCTTCTGCCCCTGCAAATAGTGCTTTGTGCATTTGAAAGGGAAGGGCAGGTTCTGGACAAAAGGGACACTGTTCCATCCGGAAGTCACAGACTCGGTCACCAGAGCATCTGACCGGGAAGGGCGAGGAGCCCCAGGCTGCCTTGCGACAGCCCCCCGTGGCGGCACGGCCCAGAGCACCTCCTTGCTCTGAGTCAGAGGCAGGGCATGCTCCACTATGACCAGCTGCTCCACCCCCACCCAAACAAGTCATGCTTCTCTCGTTCCCACGCTCCGAGGTTGAGAGGCAGGCGTGGCTCGCGGGTTGACATCAACAGAAAACACGCTCCTGGCTCTTCCACCCCTGGTGACACATGCCGCTGCAGAGGCTGGATGGCATCTGACCGCTCAGCCAGTCCCTGTGTGCTCGTCTGCACCTCCTACTCATTCAGCATACGACACCCCAGCCCTCGGCATGCGCCTCTTGCTTGGCCCCAGGAGTCTGCAGGGCGTCATGGAGACCTTCTGCGGGGGCTTTGACGGCCACCTGGTGCCGGGAGGGGGTCCTGGCATGATGTCTGGCTCATCCTCGCGCCCTCTCCACCAGCTACTTCCTGGCATTCATGCACTCATTCACCCACTCACCCAAAGGACAGATAGTGGGCGTCTTTTGTCCCCAGCTCTGCACGAGCTGTGAAGGACATGATGCAGCTTACACCAGGCAAGAGCCTGTCTGTCTTGGAACTCGCCTCTCTGTGAGAGGAGACATGGCAAGCAGGGAACACATAAGTAAACCAGCCAGTTTCTGCAAGTGACATGTGCGTGGCGAACAGCAAGCTTGGCAAGAGGGCTGAGTGGTTCCTGTCAGAGGATGGGACCCCAGAAAGGAATGCAAGGATAGTTCAAGCTGGTCCCCTGAGGTGCCAACCAGAGGGCAGCCCTGAGGGAGGATCTGTGTTGCTACCGATGGGGGCTCTCCTGGCTCAAACATGGCCCAAGGTAGGCACTGGTCCCCTGGGGCTGACCCTTGAGGATCCTCAATGGACAGCCACAGAGGTGGAGAGCCACAGACTCCCTTAGAAAGGAAGCAATACTTGCCAAACTAGGAATAGAGGCCACATCTGAGGACGCTCTGGCAGCTCAAGGTTGGTCTGATTTTCACAGGTGACACCAGAGAGTCAGGAGCTACTGGCCCCCCTCCACAGTCCCACTTGTCACAGTGTCTGGGAGTCCCCAGCCAGTGCTGGCTGCCGGCTGGCTCTTGCCAGCCCTCCTACTGGACTGAGCCTCACTGCAACTCATGGGTGAGAACCCCTGGGTGTCTGGGTCCCCTTCTCCAAGTGGGGGGCTGCAGTGGGCATGGCCAGGTCCTCTGGCTCTACCTTCTGGGCCTGGACACCTTGAACACCTTCATTTGCAGCTCCTGCACCCAGCCACACGGGACAAGAGCCAGGCCACACGGAGGGCAGGGCTCAGGAGCAGGAGCCTCCCTCCTGGTGTCACAGCTCCGCGTGCTTCCTGAGGTGACGGGTGACCTTGATTCGTGCTGGTGAAGCAATGGCTCTCAGCCTCACCTCATCCACTGGCCGTGTTGCAATACAGCTCCGAGCTCCAAACCGGTTCCCAGGAGCCACTCGGGAACTGCACACACCACCCACGCTTGGCTCGCCAAATTCACTGTCACACAATCTTTCCAGGTGCCCAGAAGCTCTTTGGCCTGCTGCCACCAAAGGCCCAACAACAGGGCCCTGGGAAAGCACACAAGCAGAGGTCAAGGACAGGGGCTGGTTCCCAGCTCTCCCTCTGCTGTGTGACTTTGGGAAAATGGCTTACCTTCTCTTAGCCTCTCCAGAGGCATTGCCAATAATGATGGCAGGTGCAGGGAGAAATGGGTGTTTTTCTTTTTTATTGGTGGTGGTGCTAGGGATCAAACCCAGGGCCAAGGCCTTGGGAATGCCAGGCAAGTGCTCTACCCCTGAGCTACGTTTCAGCCCTAGGAAGTATGAAAAGAAGCAAATGAGAACTGGCTGTGAAAGCCAGAAGGCACCTAATGTGCAAGAATGCCTCTGCCCTGTGGGAAAATTGTTCACAATGAGCAAACCACTAAGGCTTTACCCCAGGAATTCTTAGGGTACGAGAACTGAGGGTCCCATAAAGCCAGCCTCCTAAGTGTTTTCAGTGTATCGCAAGTAGATTTCCCACACAGCCAGCGAGGTCCAGCGGTGCGCCCGGCTGGCTTTTCCTCTTGTAGGGCCCAGTGTCTAGAGCAAAGGGGAAATGAAGATTTCCCTGGCAGTGGCCACAAAGAAAGTCTGCCTCCAGCTGCTGGGCCCCGCTCCCATCCATGGATCTGGCCACTCACACAGACTCGGTGTCTTCAAATTTCTTCCAAGAAGTTGCTCCACTTTTATCATTCCATTTTATCAACAACAAGAAAAGGGGGGCAAGACTTGGGTCTTTCCTTACCCATAGGCGACAATCATGGCCTAATCATGGTACCCGAGGACAGATCACCAAGGATGGGGCATGAACACAGAGGGCGGGGGGGAAGAGAGAGGGAGCTGGGTGGGCAGAGGGCCTGGGCTCCCTCCACCCACCTGGACTGGGCGCCTCCCCCACCTCCTACGCCAGCTCGGCTAGCAGGGCCCGGCTCATCCTCCTGGAAAATACAGGGCTGGAAGCCCGGGAGCTCTAGCAGGAGAGATCTCGGGGCCTCTGCTCCATGATCCAAGAGGGAAAGGGGAGAAATGCAGCTGCCCTGGCCCTCACGGCCACTTCCTAGTGGGCACGTCACTCTCCATGCCCAAAACCAGCCCCTTGGCGTCCCTCCCCACGGGTCTTCCCCATCTCCTCTCTCAACCCGCAGCCTCCCTTCCAGCCCAGGCAAACACCTGAAAACCATCCATCCTCCCTCCTGGGCCCCGGCCAAGCCGCTGGCAAAGCGTGTCAGCACTGCCTTCCAAGAACACCTCCCTCCAGGGTCACCTACCCTCACATCCAGAACCGTCTGTGGCCCAAGGCCACCTAACCAGGCCCCCACTCGTCCTCTGTGGGTCATCTCTCATGACCACGGGGAGCAGCGTCCTCCTCCCTAACCTCCAGACAGACCACGCTTGTTCCCCTGCTCCCAGAATGCTGGTCCCCAAGTCTGGCTCCTTGTCCTGCTCTGATCCTCTATGGTAACTTGTGCAGCCCCTCTAGCTGATCTGTCACCTTATGCATTTGGATTGTCCTTGTGGCACATGTCACTCTCTGAACTGATTGCTTATTTTTCTGTTGACTGGGTCTGCTATGGGCTAGGGTTTAGCTCAGTTGGCAGAGTGCTGCTGTACACACTCGGAAGCCCTAGGTTCGATCCCCAGCACCTGGCAGCCCAATCCCAAAAGAATCAGCCATTGAAAACTCTATGAATGGCAGAGAATCACTGACACAGTGCCAGGCGTGGCACAGTGCCGGGAGGGTTTCGTTCTGTTGTATGTAGGGTGGCGCTATGGGTTGGACCCAACTTGATGGCACCTAACAACAACATTGTGTCTCCCCCAAGAGCACCACAAAGGCAGAGCCACATCTGCCCATTCACCACTGCATCCTCCCCTCGTGGAATAACTATTGAGACAGAAGAGGGAGCTCAAAAGTCACTGTTAGGTCGGGCGCGGTGGTGCCTGTCATCCCAGCGACTTGGGAATCGGAGGCAGGAGGATCACAAGTTCAAGACAAGCCACAGTATGCATAATTTAGCAAGACCCTGCCTCAAAAAAGTAAAAAAAAAAAAAATGGGCTGGGGGTGCAGCTCAGGGGTCCAGCACTTGCAGAGCATGCAGGCGCGAGGCCCTGGGTTCAACCCCCAGTACTGCAAAAAAAAAAAAAAAAAAAGTCACTGTTAGCTCGGCACCCTGACACAGGCCTATCATCCAAGCAACTTAGCTGAGGCAGGAGGATCATGAGCTCGAGGCCAGAGGCAGCCTGCACAACTTCGCAAGACTCTGTCTCACAATAAAAATTTTAAAAAGGGGCCAAGGGTGCAGCTTCCTGGTGGAGCACTTGCCTGGCATGTGAGAGGCCATGGGTTCCACCCTTAGTACAGGGGAAAAAAAAAAATTAGGTCATTGTTGACCCTCAGGAACTTTCAGTGAGCTGAGCAGGCCTGGGCACAATGTCACCACCATGGTCTCCAAGAGGCCATTTCAACACCGAGGACCACAGGCCCCAGAGAGTGCTCCTGCCGCTGCGCCAACTGCCCCTGGGCGCAGGGGGAAGCGGGGCCTCTTCCACCTCTGGCCTCTTTCCCTGCAGGCGCCGCCCCTCCCCGGGGGAGCTGGGGACGGGGCACACTGGCCCTGAGCCCTGCCCCCACCCCCAGAGCCTGGGGCGGAGAACGCCTTCTCCTTTTGGCCTTGCCACCAGGACAGCCAGCTTTCCAAGTTCCCCATCTGTAAGACAGGGACAAAGAATGCTTTGTCACCCCACCTACTTCTCACGGGTCTTACGAAACGACTGTTTGGTTGGAAAACACTGAGCAACCTGGGGAAAGGTGCTCTGCAGCTCAGATGACGCCTGCCGTATTCAACCCAGGCCAAGGAGGGCCAGGCCAGCCAGCCAGTCCTCTGGTCACTGCTGGCTGGCCCCGGGGCCGGGAGGCGCTACCACCTCGCCTGAGTCACCAGGCTGAGCTGGGCACACAGTCCACACTGCTCAGAGCAGGACGTGGGATGGTGACCCCCAAACACACAGCCTCCTCAGAAAGAAGAGCTGCGGGCCAGCCAGGGCGACCTGTCAGAGCTCCCGCCGCACAGGTGGGGTTGCAGCTTCAGTGCCAGCCTGGGCAGGGAGCCGCAAACAAAGGCAAACCGTCCTGGCTCCCCGCTGGGGGCGGGCAGCCTCACCTGCAGGCACACAGGTGCCCCTCGCAGCTCCAGGGCTCAGAGCCAACAGCAGTGGCAGTGGTCGCCTTGTTACCATGCCAACCGTCCTCCGCTCCCAAGAGGCCCCAGGGCTGCCCAGACCAGGCCAAGGTTGAGCACTGAGCGGAGCCAATCGCAAGGGTGGCTGGACACATCTTCCACGTGGTCGCCGCCAGATCTCAGCCTCAGAGCCTGACCAAGAAACGCCCACCCAGGGCCACTGTTTCAAAATAAAGCACACCCCCAAAACATGACATAGTTGGCTTCAAAATAAAGCGCCCCTCAAAGGTGATGTGGGCAGGCGTTCAGCAGCCGCAAGGACAGAGGCAAGTTGACCCTCCCGTTGGGCAGGGCGGCCGTACACCCCGGGTCTGCAGTTGTTGTTGTTAGGTTGTTGTTGTTGTTAGGTGCCATTGAGTCATGTACGACTCATAGCGACCGTCATAGGGTTTTCAACGGCTGATTGTTTCCGGATTGCCTCAGGAGTAGATTGCCACGTCCTTCTCCCATTTTGCGGTGCCCAAGCATGCCGTCTTGGGCCATTGCGATGAGAAAGTGCACAGGGAGACTGCAGAAATCAGACTGACCTGGAGACAAGAAGGGGCCCTTTAAGGCTCCTATCGTGTAGATGTGGTGCTGAACAGGAGCAGGGCAAGAAGAGCAGGGAATGAGCCAGGAAACTGCCTCTCTGGTTCACCCAGGATTGACACCGAAGATGTTAAAAGGACAACCTCACAGTAAAAAAAATGTCTCCAGGAAGGAAGGAAGAAGAAAAGAAAAGCACTGTACCAGCTGAGCTAAACCCTAGCCCGTAGCGGACCCAGTCAACAGAAAAATAAGGAGCAATCAGTACAGAGAGTGCCATGTGCCACAAGGACAATCGAAATGCATAAGGTGACAGATCAGCTGGAGGGGCAGCACAAGTTCCAGTAGGGGATTGGAGCAGGATAAGGAGCCAGATGTGGGGACCAGCATTCTGGGAAGAAGGAAACAATCAAACCCAGGACCTCAGAGACTGCAGAGCAGCGCTCTACCAACTGAGCTAAATCCCAGCCCCGGGTCTGCAGACCTGGCACTAATTACATTTACTTTCACACTGGATGGAAGTGGGGTCCTCTGGAGATGAGTCAGAAAAAAGTTCGATTGTTATGAAAGCACAGCAACATCTCCTGCGGGCGACACCGGCACTGTCTGACAATGGAAAATCTGAAGCCTAGCAACCTGATAAACACTGGCTCGGCCTCCCTCCCTTCAAGTCGGTGCCTGAACGGTGCACAAACACAGCCAGTAGGAAGTGTCCTTCCTGCCCCCCTCCCTCGTGGGCCAGCAGTGCTGGCTTCGGAGCCTGGCTGAGCACTGTGTCTTGCACACGTGGCCATCGCATTCTGACCAGATGGCTCCAATGAAGAGGCCTCGTCCTCAGCCTCTGCTCAGCCAACAACGTCATTAACAACCCGAGGCGGCCACGAGTCACACGCACACTCCTAGAGGCCCCACGTCGTCGCCCACACGCAGCAGAAGTGCCTGCGCTGAGGAGCGATCTGGCCGTGTGGACGCCTAATTGCAGCTGGACGCAGCCTCGCACACATGGGGACGCACATCCATCCCTGTGTTTGGCGGCTGCGTCAGGTGCACACAGTCGCCTGGGGTCCCAGTGCCCATACACACTTAGCCCTAAGCCACGTCCTCCCGAGAGCCGCGTGGCCACCGCGTTCCTCCTGCAGGAGTGAGCTGCAGAGGGGAGGGCAGGCTAACACATCCATCCAGGAAGGACAGAGTGAGGCCGCTGCTCAGAACGGCATTGCAATCGCCTTAAAACGGACACACGCCAGGGGCCGTGGCGCATGCCTGTAACCCCAGCGAATCAGGAGGCAAGGCAGGAGGACCGAGAGCTGGAGGTCAGAGGCAGCCTGAGCAACTTACCAAGACCCTGACTCAAGATAAAAAAAAATTAAGGGGGCTAGAGGCACAGTTCAGTGGTAAAGTGCTTGCAAAGTATGCACAAGGCTCTGGATTCAGCCCCCTAGTACTGAAAAAAAAAAATCATATATATGTTGTTGTTGTTAGGTGCCGTCAAGTCATTTCTGACTCATAGCGACCCTCATAGGGTTTTCAATGGCTGTTTCGGGATTGCCTTGGGAGTGGGTTGCCACGTCCTTCTCCCATTTTTATGGTGCTGGGAATCGAACTCAGGACCTCAGACTACAGAGCGGCACTCTACCGAGCTAAATCCCACCCCAAATACATACACACACACACACACACACATATATATTCACACATATTCATTCATATATATATATTCATATATTCATTTTTTTTTCCTTTCTTCCAGGAAGGCTGCATGGTTTTGGAAGCAAATAAAAGCCTGTAGGTTCCCTTCATGAGCCTTTTCAGATCATCAGAAGCCCTGGCCAGGGAGCAGAGTGGCCTCAGGCAGGCGTTGTACACAGAATGGTGAGAACTCGTCCTCACACTCCCTCGTCACAAGCCATCTGCAAAAAATGCACTTGGCCATGGGACAGTGGACAACATTGGTGCCCTCCTCCCGCCACCCTCCAGAAAATGTTTTTAAGGCCAGTTTGGAATTTGGAATGGATTTCATTTCTCCACTTGTCCAGACAGGACTGAATTATTAAGTCAGTTTATACAAGTGAGGCAGACACTGGACCAGGGAGCCCGACAGAGACACTGGAGAGCGTTGCGAGGGCAGCCATGCTTGCCACGGCGCTCCGCACAGACATCATTTCACCCACGATTCCCGGCTCCCATGAAGCCAATGCGGGTCGCCCTTGGCACAGGGGATGCAGTGAACCCAAGGGCACCCGACTCCCGCTCTCGTCCAGGTCTGTGCTGCTCCTGCATGGCAGCAGGCAGAGGTCATCGGTGGGGTGAAGCTGGTCTGTGTCCACCGCCCGAGACAGAGCCGCACAGTGGACCCAGTGCACTGAGCACGGTGGTTTTGCGCTCTGTGCCTGTTGTTGAAGGAAGGAACGGCTGGCGTATTTCCGCTCTGAAGGAAGAAAGAGGGGCTGGAGAGAGGCATGGAACTGTCTCTGGAAGGCCAACAGAGGGGCCTCTCCCAGGAGGAGGGTATGCCCTGCCCCGTGCTGCTGTAGTGGCTCCACCAGGGCTCTGAAACTGTGGGGAGCGACCACAGCAGAAACGTCACTAAGGGGGCCTAGGCTCCCCCAGTCCTCACGGAGACCAGCGTTAGTCCAGGGTCCAGCCACGTTTACAGAGCTGGCAGGTAACCCTAGGGAAAAAAGGAGGAGCAGCCTCTGGATCCTACCTTTGGGACAGCAGCTCCACAAAATAGACACAGCATTAATGCTAACCGGCATAGGAGGAAAAACCCTCAGGAGCCTATCACAGCTGAGAACAATATAGACATTTGTCCTGACTGGGGCCACCTGAAACAGAAGCGTGACATCCTGGGCCATTGCGATGAGAAAGCGCACAGGCAGACTGCAGAAATCGGACGACTGACCTGGAGACAAGAAGGGGCCCTTTAAGGCTCCTATCGTAGAGATGTGGTGCTGAACAGGAGCAGGGCAAGAGGAGTGGGGAATGAGCCAGGAAGATGCCTCCCTGGTTCACCCAGAATTAACACCGAAGATGTTAAAAGGAAAACTTGACAGTAAAATGTCTCCAGGCAGGCAAGAAGAAGAAAAGAGAGAGGAAGGAAGAGAGGAAGGGAGGGAGGGAGGGAGGGAGGGAGGGAAGGAAAGGAAGAGGAAGAGGAAGAAAGAAGAAAGAAGAGAAAAAGAAAAAGAAAGGAAAGAAACAAAGAAAAAAGAAAGGAAAAGAAAGAATGAAGAAAGAAAGGGAGGAAAGAGGGAAGAAAGAAAGGATGAAGAAAAGAAAGATGGAAGAAAGAAGAGAAAAGAAAGATGGAAGGAAAAAGAAAGCAAGAGCCAGCACAATGTGTTTTTTTCTGGACACGAGGTCTCATATGTCACCCAGCCAGGCCTTGAACTCACTGTCCTCCTGCCTCAGCGTCCTAAGCACTGAGATTGAGGGCCTGGTCACCAAGCTGGCACAACAAGGTTCATTTTGAAAGCCATTCCACAGCCTCCCCGCCTTTCCCACCCAGGCCCTGTCTGGTGGGGGTAGAGAGTGCTGTCATGCAGCAGTGCGGAGCATGGAGAACGGAGTGAGCAGCCCTGTCTGGCCAGCGGCGTGGCAACTCAGGAGCAGAGTCTGGACCGAGACTTCTGGGCGCCACCCTAATCCCTTGACCCAAATTCCGGCGTGACACCGGGATCTGGGCTTCCGAGCAATGGTCCAGATTCTAGGTCTGCCTCACAAAAACTACTCCCAGCCACAAAGCTTGGGGGCCTGGGCACTGAGCAAGCTTCCCTTCTCCCATCCTGCGGTCCCCATACCCCTCAAGTCCCCCGAGATCAGCAAGAGAAGGATGGGACAAGGAAAAGAATGACAGACTGACAGACCCACAGGTGAGGGGAACCGGGAAGAGGCTGGGCCCTTTGCCCCTTCCCCGGGGCTGATTCTGCTTTGGGGCCCTGCTGGGCTTTTTTGTCTCCCAGGCTGGTCTTCAGCCAGAGCGTTTCCAGTGTCCCTCGGCTCCCTGAGTCCTCGGCCTTGCCTTGGCACTGGGACTCTGGGGGAGGTCCCAGCGCCCTGCCCTCCAAAGGCCCCAGTAGGCCAAGCAAGAAAGCAGCACCCCCTCAGAGCCCAGGCCACCCTGGTGACCGTCCCTTCCTGGATTTCCAGCTAGGCCACGTCAAGGGAGGAAATGGGGCCTCACACAAACCTGTTGCTCTCTCTGGGCTCCCTGCTTTTTGATTCTGCAGGGTAGAGCTTTGTTGGGAGAATAAAAATGGGGAACTTGTAATGAATCATCCTAATGACACCCGCTCCACTTCTGGGTCACACAGCAGACACCGGCAGCTTGACCCATTCCCCTCTCCTCTCTGGCAGGAGACCCTCTGGAGTGTCGAGGAGCCCAGGCCCCAAGGATCTGGCCCGTCTGTGAGCACAACGTATGGGGCACACCAGAAAATACCGGGGGACACGTGGCCTGGCTTCCGGCTTCTAGATCGGGAGGTGTTCCTCCCGCGAGGGCTGCGCCCCAAAGGCTACCTGACCGCATAGTATCGCATGGCTGTGTTCCTCAAGTTACATTTTAACCGACAAAGTTTAACAACAGCTATGACTTACGACCTTCTAAAATTGGCAGCAGAAAAATGAACCGAGGAAGTAACAGGGGGGAAAACATCCAAATGGAGTCACTCTGTGTTAGACATGACTCCTGTTGCTTTTCCTCTGCACGCGAGTGCGAGTGGATGTGTGCGCGCGCACGTGTGTCCGATTGGTAGCAATACTTTCCAGATACCCTGTCCAGGAGTTCTCAAGCGCCTATTTATGCCAGGTTTATAAAAAGCAGCTGCAGACAGGGTTGACTGAAAGGCTTCTCTCCACGCAACTCCCAGAAGTGTTTTGCTGTCCCGGTCACCAGGACACAGACCCACCTCTAACGCCCTAACCTTCGTGCCCCCTTCCCCTGTGAACAAGAGGCACGGTCACCTCCCGCTTTTCTAAGTTTTCACATCGTCCTTTTCCTTCTCAAAGCTCCTGAGCCACGTGTCATTACACCGAAGATGTTAAAAGGACAACCTCACAGTAAAAATTGTCTCCAGGCAGGAAGGTCAGGCTGTCCCCTGAAATGCTCACCCACATTCGAAAGTGTCCCAAGACCGTTCTCCAGCCACCTGGCCGGGTCAGAGGGGCGGAGTGACTTGCGCACAGCCAGTTGCCGAGTTGTTCAGAGCAAACACTGGGGCCCCATGGGTGAGTTCCGGTCAACCTGGCTCCCCATTCCCAACGCTGTGGCTTCAGGATGAAGCTCTGCCCACCGGCCGAGCAGCCCAGACCCTCCCCACCCTCCTCACCCTCATGCTCCTGCCTGGTGAGACGCTCCAGGTCCTCGCTGGCGCCTCGCCCCATGGCACCGCCTCCACACCCCAGGCCACGTGCTCTGCTGCCGTGCGTGCTGGCCCCGGGTGGACCCCCATGCCCCTCCCTCCACACAGGCTTAATAAACACAGTAATGACCTGCTCCGTGGCTCTCCTGGGGGTGACTAATTGGTTAATCCTGGGAAGGCCCTTTGAAGACGAAGGGCAGGTGTTACTCATGGGCTGAAGGCACGCACCTGCCCCAGGCAGGGCCTGAGTCAGCAGAGAGCGGCCTCCCACTCGCTTAAGGTCAGGCTGGTGCAGTGGGGCGGGAGAGCTCACCAGCGCCCAACCAGGGGAACCTGGAGGCCTTGGTACCCTGGGCGGCGTGGGCCCTTTGGAGTCTGGGAACTGCACCCCGTCACCATTCACGCGGGCGAGAAGCCTTCAGATAACTCGGCCAAGAGGGCAGCCGGTGTCACGAGTATCAGTCAAGACAGTGTTTCCTGGTCATTGTTTAGGGAAAATGCTTTGCTCACACAGAGTCCTCCCAAGCCAGGCACTCTCTCCTTCCTGCCTCCAGGGCCCAGGGCAGGCAAACTTGAAGGGGGTCTGAGATCTAGGGGGTCAAGACATGGGCACCTCCTGCTTCCCAGCCTGCCGCCCAACCCACTTCTGTGGAAGGGCAAATGGCCTCAAGAACTGAAAGCCATGGGCCAAAGCACAGTCCCTTCTGACCGTGCTCCACCCCCGGGACCTGTCCAGGAGAATTTTGACACAGGCAGCTGGGAGCCCAGAACAGAGCGCCTTTAAGCCAGCGACCCAGTGCCAGATTCCACAGCTGCAGCAGACCCGTCACCTGCCCCTCTACACATTCCGGCCATTCCTCCGGCACCTTCTCCCACCGCCTCCCGCCCTCTCTCTCCCCACTGCTATTTCCTTTTTCTTCTAGAAAACAAGTCACGTGGCCAGAAGGCTTGCAGGCGCTTCTGCTTCCTTTTTCAGAGAAATTCCCTGGTTCTTAAAAGTTCTTCCTGGACTCGTCGCCTCCCACAGATTGCCTGGGGTCCCAGAGCCCGAGGAGGGTCCCGCAGAGCAGAGGGAAGGAAGGGAGGGGGAGGGCTGGGAAGGGCGCCCGGGTCTAAACCTCCACGCCGCCGCCTGCCGGGGACTGGACAGGCTGGGCTGGGAAGAGATGCCGCTCCGATCTGTTTGGAAGGAGGTGGGTGGAGGGGTCAGCGTGCAGCCAGCAGGCGGGGAGCTGTTCTCACAGTGCCATCAAGCGGTTCAGAGAGCAGGTGCAAGGGGGCGCCTGGGCAGCCTGAGCTGACCCCGCGCGAGGGGCGGCCGCAGGGCACCAGCCTTGATTGGGCTCCCAGCGGTGTGGCCCATGTGGCTCCCCAGCAAGCGCCCTCCCCAGGCATGGATGACAGCTAATCATCTCAAAGGGCTGGACAGGCAATGGAGGTGACCCAGTGTCTGCTGGGCGCTTTGTGTGGCCTTTCTGCTCCCACACTGAGCCATCCCTAGGGACGTGGGGACAAAAGTCACCCGCGGTAAAAGGTGCCAAGCGCGTTTCCAATCCGGGACGTGCTCAGTGACCAGAGCGAGCGTGCCAGCCTCCTGCATGTGTGGGAAGCAGTGCTGGGGACAGCGAAGCACTGTGCAGGACACGGTGTGCCCAGCGCATGGGCCCTGGTGGACTCCTGGAGCTCGGCTCCCCGGCTGGCCAGCTGGGGACACAGTGCTTTCTGGTGTCTCACTTACACCATTGGCTCCTTTGTTTTAAATGCCACAACTCAGAAGCCAATTCACCCAAGAAAAAGGAAAGTGGGTTTCCTTTTGAGAGGGGGTCTCGCTGGGTAGTCCAGGTTGGCTTTGAAAACGTGTTGATCCTCTGGCCTCAGCCTCCGGTGCTGGGATTAAGGCATCCACCACCACGTCCAGGTCGAGTAGTTTTATTTCTAAAGAGAGGAGTTTTACAGAACTGGAACCCAAGGATATATAGAAAAATATTACCATAAAAAGACAAGTAAATGGTAGAGAACTCTTTGATGGGGGGGTGGGACGAGGGGGAAGGGTATAAGAGGGTAAGGGGGACCTATATGAATAATTGATGTATAACAAAATGCACATATGGAAACGTCACAATGGAAAGCATGTCAGAATCAATCACATTAAGGTGTACATTAAAAATTTCCAATAAAAAAAAAGAGAGAGAGAGAGGAGTTTTAAAGAAATGAAAGAGCTCTTGGCAGTCTTGGTCTGGGTGACAGGAGGAGGGGGGACAAGTGTGAGCCGCCCGACCCCGGTCCCTACACTGTCCCGGCACCACTGAGCAGCGAGCCTCGCTCTCTGTGTCTAACTTTCCTCCCATGTGAAAACGGCAAAGATCCAAGGTGTCCCCAGGCCCCAGGGGCAGTGCCCAGTGGATGGGGCTCTCGCCCTCACCCCTTTTACCAGAACACCCCGGCCTTTGCCCCTCTCTCCGGCTTGGGTTTTAGGTAAGTGGTCGTGTGAATGAAGGGCTCCAGGTTGCTACAGCCACTATTGGGGACATCGCTCAGCGCTCTCCCAACCGCCCACGGGGCTGGCAGAGTTGCAGCCCTAACCTGGAGTTTCTACTCCATGACCCCGGGGCGACCATTGCTCATTTTACAAGAGAAAGGCTCCTCCCCAGAGGAGCCCAGCTCCTTGTTTCTGTGGGAATTTAACACTGAGTCAAACTGGGGCGCAGTCCCTGCTGGAGCCTGAACCTGCTCCCATCAGCTCCAGGGCTGAAGCGACACCTCAGCAGCCGCCTTCCCTGCACGTGTCCCCCTCCTCTGTCCCCCATACTCTGCCTAGGGCACTGTATTCTCCTGCAACACACGGCCCCCATTTTCCCTAGGCTTGTTTCCAAGGGCTTCTGTGAAAAGCTTCAGAACATTAGACGAGATCATCTAAAAGGTCTTCTCGGCTCTAAGAAATGAGGTCAGGTAGAGGATGGAGCTCCGTGGTAGAAGGCGTCCCTACCATTCAATCCCTAACATCGAAGAAAAAAGAAAGAAAGAAACAAGATCACCCTGCCCCAGTACAATACACCTCATCTTCCAGGACCACGTCCTAATTTTGAAAATAAAGGGTGATTTCTAAATAGAGTATCATGTTATGATTTAAAATGCTTAATACCATGCGGTACTTCATGACCCATCAAACATTACCATCTTTATCACTGATATATTTGAAAGATGTTTATAAGTCAATCATTTTTCCTATTGCTATATGTTTTAGTGGCCTACAGCTGTACCATTGTGGCCTCTGATACCGTCAGATCTCAGAAGCTAAGCAGGGTCGGACCTGGGTAGTACTTGGATGGGAGACCACCTGGGAACACCAGCTGCTGTAGGCTTGGGAGAAGGTCCCGGCAACCGGCTCCCAAAAAATCAATCACCCATTGAAAACCCTATGAATAGCGGGGAGGCACAACAATAGTGTTTTGTTCATTGTATATAGGGTTGCTATGAGTCAGATGCCAACTCAATGGCACCTAACAACAACAACGTACATTTTAATCTCAGAACTATTTTATTGTCCATCTACTTGGACCACCCATCAAACGTGTTACTATTTTCTTTACATTTTTGTCCTGAAACCTCCCCTCCAAGGACCTACGTGTCTATGAGCAGCAGGCTGGTTCACGCCGTTGTCCATCTAGCCATCTTAGATGTCTGAAATCCACCAAAAGAATGCGTGGCCCTGGTCACTTTTGGGCACAGGGGTGCTGGGCTTGGAGCTGGAGGGCAGGAGTTGTCCAGTAGCCACTTTTCTCACAGGTTCACAGGGCCATAGTGTCACCACACATGATCTCATGTAACCCCTGGCAGGACCACGTCATCTCTTTTCTCACATGACTCAAAAGAACGATTTTACCTCATTTTACCTCATGTCTGAGCTGCCATGGTGTTTCTGCCATAGCGTGGAGGACGCCTTGCTGTGCCCCTTGGGGGAACTTGGAGCCCCAGCCCTCAACTGGCCTGCAGCCTGCCAAAAGGTCCGCTCTGCAGTCCCCTCACGAAGTCCCCTCAGGACCCTAGAGAAATCTGCATAACCAAGAGCCCTGGCTCCCTGTCACGCACAGCAGGGCCCGAGGTCCAGGTTGCCTCACCGGGCAGTGCTGGCTGCGTGGCATCTCTGGGGATCTACACTGAAGCTGCAGTAGGAAACTTGTCCTTGCCTGACGAGCACTGCCTTTTGCTGGTTTTATTCCCCTCCTACGTTTTTTTAGGGGGGCAGGGGCTGGGCTTTAGCTCAGTTGCTCTGTGTTCTCTGAGGCCCTGAGTTCAATCTCTAGCACTGCAAAAATGGGAGAAGGACTTGGCAGTCCATCTCTGAGGCAATCCCAAGACAGTCAGCCATTGAAAACCCTACAAATAGCAGAGAAGCGCTGACATAGCGCTGGGCTCAGTTCAGTGCCGGGTTGTGTCTTACTCTGCTGTACACAGGGTTGCTATGAGTCGGACACAACTCAAGGGCACCTAACAACAACAAACCCCTTTTTTGGCATTAAAATATGCTCTGTGTTAGGAAATGAGAGCGATGGTAATTTCGGATGTTGCTTTGTTCTATGTCTTCATGAGGCAGAATAAAGTGTAACTCCCTAGGCCTCTCCGTTGTTTTCGTTTTCCAACCCAAGAACCAAAGAGTCTGGGAACAAAGAGTGAAAGCAAAGCTTGCAGAGTGACTTGCTGACTCCCGAGCAGTCTGAAGCACACTGAGAGCACGATGTCCCACGTTAAGGTTTAAGATGCGACCGGGTTTGCACAGTTGCTCATCATTCTGGAAACTCTGAGGACGCCCACTCTGTGAGAGGCATTGAGTGGAGCTCAGAGATAGACGCAGGAGGCAGGGGAATGACTGGGAGGGGCCGTGCAAGGCCCAGCAGCCCTGGGAGCCTAGGCCTCCCCCCTGCACACTCTGTTCACACGGGCCCAGCTGCTCAACACAGCCAGCAGCAAGCAGGCAGCTGTAAGAGTGCCCTGTGCTGGCAAAAATAGCACCTATAGAGCTGGGCAAGGTGGCTCAGGAGGCAGGAGGATCGCAAGTTCGAGACCAGAGGCAGTCTGCTAACGTAGAGAGACCTTGTCTCAAAAAGTAAAAAAAAATGGGCTGAGAGCACAGCTCAGTGGTCCAGCACTTGCAAAGCATGCAGACGCGAGGCCCTGGGTTCAACCCCCAGTACTGCAAAAAAAAAAAAAACCACACACAAAAAACCAGCACCTATGGCCAAAGGGAGCTGGAGGAAGCCTTGGGGAAATGGCCACAGCGTGTGGGTCGCGCAGGAACCGTGAGCAGGCAGCTCCCAGGCCGGTGCAGATCTCAACATGTCCGGCTCTGTTTTCTCTGCCGTTCTCGCCTGACAACAGTGGGCCTGTCACAAGCCAGGCCCCAGCTGAAGCGGCGGAAATCACAGTGTGGCCCGGAGGAGGGGTTTTCCTGAAGACGTGGAGTGCACAGGGTGATTCTGCGAGGCTCCGGGAGGGTCTGGGCAGTGGGGACCGCAGGATTCTCAGCATTCCGAAGCTCAGAGCATAACAATGGCAGTGTTGTGGCCTTTCAGAGCAAGCTTGGAAACTTAAATGCCAAAATGAATGATGCGGAAAGACTTGTGGGACAGGCCAAGAGCTGGGAAATGGGGAGGCGGAGGCATCGACGGCTGGTTAACGCATCCGGGGTGCACAGTGTTTAATGAAGGGGTGCTCCCGAGTAGAAACGCATCCTGGGCTGTCACAGAAGCAGTGAGGTGGCAAAAATGTTCAGATTGATGTGGTCCCCGTGGGGAAAGCCCAGGCACGTGCTATTGATTTTATCGAGGATCCACTGTGGGATGGGGCAGAGGATGTCGCCAAGCAGGCAGCATGGTTACGGGGCGTCTCAGGAAGAGCAGGATGCCCGGTAACCAGGAAGTTCCCACCGTGAAGGCCAGACCTGTCGTCCAAGGTCTGGGCCAACGTGGGCCCCTCCAGACAAGGCGTGCCAGTGTCCTGCCTCCCGGCATGGTGATGACACACGCCCTGGGCTCAGGCCGACCTCCCCTCTTGCCTCACCTGGGAGGTGACCACAGGCTGGGGCTGAAGGATGGAGACGTCGCCCTCAGATGGCGAGAAAGAAGAACCCCGAGGCTCCTCCGCCACCCAGGAAGTAAGCCATGCTGCAGCTTCCGGAGTCCTCTCCCGCCCACCCTCTAAACCTTGGAACAATTCTGCAAATTAAAAATCCTACGCCAGGACCAGTGGCGAACCCCGTAATCCCAGCCCTCCGGAAGGCAGAGGCAGGAGGATCAGAGTTCAAGGCCAGCCTGGGCTACATGATGAGACTTTATCTCAACCACAAACAAACAAACCCCTCTGTGTTTTGGATGAAGACTTTGAGCCCAAGAGGCAGAGGTCATTCCTCAGAATCAAGTCTTGGAATAAGTCAGCACTCTTTCCACAGCTCAGCTGCCTGCAGGAAATGCCAGCTTGCAAGGAGAGCACAGCACTTGGCAGGCGGGAGATGAGGGTGGCCAGGCCAGGGCTCAGGACCTGCCCTGGTGTCAGCCCTGTGCCTGCCCCTCACGCCTCTGGCTCCCTGCTGCTCAGTTCTGCTTATCGACAAAGCCCCTGCCACTAACGTCCTCAGTTTCTTGGACCTGAAAGTCCCTCAGGAGAGGGGTGCATCTGACCCCCAATGCCCAAGGCTGCACCTCATCATCCCGACGCTCCGAGCCCGCCTCTCCACTTCGCACCCCTGCTTCATTCCTGCCAGCTCTTAGCCCCTGCCCTGCAGCTCTGCCTTTCCCGGGTCCCAGAGCTGCTGGCCCTTCACCCTGTGGGGGTGAGGTGTGACCTCAGCCCCGCTGATCACTTCCCAGGCAGGCCCACCCAACCCAGCCCTGAGCTCCCGCGGCCACGTGACCACAGCAGGGCTAGAGCAGACAGCGAGTACCCTCGGCCCCTCTGGACCCCATCACAAAACCAGTGTAGCCCAGAGGTCCCCCTGCCTCCTATGGTCACACTGGCCTGGTGAAGCTGAGCTGGGAAATGGGGAGGCAGAGGTACCAGTGGGCCGACGGCTGGTTAACCGTCCGGGGTTAACCGTCCAGGCAGCCCCTCCTGCTGGGCCCACAGGGACCCTTAGGGAGTCAGTCCCCAACCTTGCCAGCCTGCAGCTCACCAGCACAGAGCCAGGGCTTGGAAGAGCCTCTGCCACACCCTGGCAAAGGCGGGGAGCTCCTTCCTGGGCTCTGGCTGATACCAACTTTCTGCACCCGTGAGAGGCCAGAGCTGCAATAGGCAGGGAGCTGCGCGTCCAGCTGGCCAGAAACTGCTCGGCCAGACGGGAAGGCAACCCTGGGAGCCCACTTGGTGCCTGGGACATAGGGAGCACACGTCAACAGTGTTCTGCCTCCAGCCCCCTGGGCCCAGCTCCCCCCTTAGCTCCTGGGCTCCTTGTCACATTTCAACCCTGATCCCACTGTTTTATTCCATCTCCAGCTCGGGGAAGGGGTCAGGCCAATTGCATCTGCTGCAATGCCTTGTGCACAAACTGTTTGCTGAATGCATAAAAGAGCGAAGGATACACACAAATACGGCAATCTCCTGTGACAGCTGAGGCATCCAGGGCGACGCTGGAGACTGTTGTTGTTGTTGTTGTTGTTGTTGTTGTTGTTGTTAGGTGCCGTCGAGTCAAGTCCGACTCATAGCGACCCTATGTACAGCAGATCAAAACACTTGCCGATTCTGTGCCAGGCAAATGATCTTATTTGTATTTAAACCCATTGTTGCAGACACTGTGCCAGTCCATCTGGTGGAGGGTTTTCCTCTTTTGCGTTGACTGCCCCTCTCCCGAACGTGATGTCTTTCTCTAGAGATTGATCTCTCCTGACTACATGTCGGAAATATGTAAGATGCAGTCTGGCCATCCTTGCTTCCAAGGAGCACTCTGGTTGCACTTCTTCTAGGACAGATCTGTTGGTTCTTTTGGCAGTCCATGGTATATTCAATAGATGTCTCCAGCACCATAATTCAAAAGCATCAATTCTTCTCCTGTCTCCCTTGTTCAATGTCCAGCTTTCAAAACCATATGATGCAACTGAAAATACCATGGCATGAGTCAGACGCACCTTTGTCTTCAATGTGACATCTTTCGGAAGAAAAGGGAAAGCCTGGCTCACTGCAGTACCTAGGCAGAGCACCAGGTAGCGCCCATGCACATCAACAAGGGCTGCTGAGACCAGCCCAAGGGGCATGCGGTTTGGGTAGAGGGCTTCCAGGAAGGTTGTCACCCTGGATCTGTAAGATCCCTTTGGCTGGAAGTGTAAAGTCTCGCTGGTGTCAGCGAGACATACAGTGGGAGTCAGGATTCTCCAGAGAAACAGAACCTGCAGGCTGGGTGCGTGGAAGGAGTTTTGATGTAAGAAAGCGGTTCGCACACCTACAGAGGCAGGCAGGTCCAGAGCTGCAGTGCCAGCGGGCAGCCTGGAGGCCCAGGACAGTGGACGGGGTGGCTGTAGTCCGAAGCCTTTATCTGCATCACACACGTGTGTGCAAAAGAGCTGGTCCCGAGAAGCCACTGTCTTGTGTGAAGACCTGTGTCTGCCTCTCTCAAAGGCCCTGTGTGGGGTGTGCGTGCTGGGGCAGAGTCCGCTTTCCTCCAGGAGAAACCCAGGGATTCACTGATGGGTCTGATTTTTCCCCAACCACCCACAGAAGCCAACACAGGGAACCAGACCCAGCAGTGGGTCTACGCTGACTTCTTTTTTTCTTTTCCAGTAGTGGAGGTTGAAGCCAGGCCCTTGCATGTGCTAGGCAAACGCTCCACCACTGAGCTGCACCCCCAGCCCCTTTTTTAACTTTTTATTGTGCAACAGGGTCTCACTAAGTTACACAGGCTGCCTCTGGCCTCTCACTGGCGGCGATCCTCCTGCCTCTGCCTCCCAGTCTCCGGCATCACAGGCATGTGCCACAACACCAGAGGCTGCCACCCTGACCTCTGGGGCTTGTATATACTGTTGCAGAATTTCACTCAATCTTTTAAAACTGTGAATAGGTTGTAAGTAATTAAGTTGGAGATGAGTTGTTGTTGTTAGGTGCTGTTGAGTCAGTATCTGACTCATAGCGACCCTACGTACAACAGGCGAAACACTGCTGTCAGTGCTTCTCTGCTGTTCGTAGGGTTTTCAATGGTGGATTGATTTTTGGGAATGGGTTTCCGGGTCCTTCTCCCAAGCCAACAGCACCTGGTGTTCCCAGGCGGTCTCCCTTCCAGGTACTAACCAGGCCCACCCTGCTTAGCCTCTGAGATCTGACGGGATTGGATGCCACAGGGCTACGGCTGCAGGCTGGAGATGAATAGGGGAGCTTTAAAGGAGGAAATTTTACCCTCTTAGCAGAACACAGCTAGAGTCACAAATAGGAAACAGTTATTGGCAAACTTACTAACGGAGTCATGCTTACATCTCCATCATCCACTGGAAACATTTGCTGGTTTAAAGGCGGTCTCCTGAGTTCAGCGTAACTGTTACACCTCCCCTGAGGGAATGTTCTGGGTGTAGACCAGACTCGGCAGTTCCATCAATGACCTCTTGCTAAAGCAAAGGGGAAACTTGCTTTGCAGCTAAGTTATTTTCTTTCAGCATAAAACTGCAAACCGTACGCCATCAGCAAAATGACTCATTATTCTTCAATGCTCGTGTTTGGTAAGCAGCTATTCTCAGGGGAAAAAAGAAAACTCTAACTTGTGTTTTACACATTGTCAGTGAGCAGAGCAAAAGCCTTTTGTTTAACGCAAAATCAGGCCACTTGTTAAGAGTCAGAAAATTATTGGGGAAAAAAAAAGCTATGTTTAATCCCATGAGACTGTCTTTATCCATTTTCCGTTGCTGTAACTGAAGGCCACAGCCTGGGTGACGCGTATAGAACTTATTATGTCCGTTTGGCCTGCGGCTCTGGAGGCTGGGACCCCTAGGGCACCCGACGAGGGCCTCAGGTTGCGCGGCAGCACAGCAGGCAGAGGAGGCACTGGCTCAGGCCCCTCCCGTCCTTCCAAAGCCACTCATCCTTCCAAAGCCACTCGTGTCCCCCCCGTAGGTCCAACCTCATGACCCCATCAAACACCAGTGACTTTCGAAAGGCCCCACCTCTGTGTTAACGGTTTAACATATGAATTGGGGGAGATTAATGCAAGGAACTCTAGGGGACACATCCAAAGCAATGCAGGTACCCTCCACTTTACAATCCTGTTTTTAAAACAAGGCTTCTAAATACATGATGTGAGTAGTGACCTAGTGGGATTTTTATCTTGGGAGAAAGCCATTGAGGCCTGACCCTCGGGCCACCAGACAGAGACAGAGGGTCACAGCACTGAAAGTTCTGGTCATATTCCTATTAGGTCATCCTATTCCCCAAAGTGTTGTTAGGTGCCGTCGAGTCGGTATCCGACTCATAGCGACCCTCATAGAGTTTTCAATGGCTGTTTCAGGATTGCCTTGGGAGTGGATTGCCAGGTCCTTCTCCCTTTTGTGGTGCTGGGAATTGAACTCGGGACCTCAGAGACTGCAGAGCGGCGCTCTACCGACTGAGCTAAATCCCAGCCTGAGGTACATAGTAAGACCGTATTAAAAAAAAAAAAAAAAAAAAAAAAAAAAGCAGAAAGGCAGCCTTTATGGCACATTTCTGTGGAGGAGATAGGGTTAGATGGAAATAAGCACCAAATGTATACTAGTCTTTTGGGCTCTGGAGCACCATGAAGCTGGATGGGACCAGAGTGGTCGTGGAGGTAGTGGGCAGTGGCTCGCTGCTGTGTCCATTTGAAGGCAGAGTCAATGGGATTTCCTGACCGGCCAGAAGTGGGGAGTGAGGGAGAAAGAGGGCTTGAGATGGTGCCAAGGTTTCTGACCTGAGCGTTGGGAAGGATGAAAGCTGCACTGACCAGGGTGGGGGCTCCGGGCAGGCGGTGAGAGCTGACTGCGGCCCTGTGAGCTGTGACCTCTCATAGACTTCCAAGTGGAGGGGCCGGGCAGGCCCTGGAGAGATGGGCCAGGGACAAGGACGGCACCATGCTGGCGAGGCTGCTCTCGGAGTCAGGAGGATGCGGAGGTGGCATTTTAAGCGGTGAAACTAACCTGGGGGGAGAGCAAAGCCGGGGAGGACTCTGAGGGCGGAGTCCTGGAGACCAGTCAGTGCTGGCCAGTGTGGTGGAAGCCAAAGAGACACCAAGGTTGCAGAAGGGAATGACCACATAACTGCTGCCCAGGCCCCAGAAGACATGGCCAAGATGGCCTGGGAGCTGGGGAGCGGCCAGTCGAGAGGAGGGCAGCCAGGCCCTCCACAGCCATGGAGAGAAGGCAGTGGCTATGGGGCAGAACCAAGCGACGCTGAACCCTCCTCACGAGGAGCGATCACGTCCACTTCAGAAACCAGGACACCGAGCTGGGCACAGTGGTGCACGCCTGTCATCCCAGTGGCTTGGGAGGCCGAGGCAGGAGGATCGCAAGTTCGAGGTAGTGTGTGTAACTTGCGAGACCCTGTCTCAAAAAAGTAAAAAAAAAAAAAAAAAAAAAAAAAATTGCTGGGGGTGCAGCTTAGTGGTCCAGCACTTGCAGAGCATGCAAGCGCAAGGCCCTAGGTTCAACCCCAGTACCGCAAAAAAAAAAAAAAAAAAAAGAAAGAAAGAAAAGAAAAGGAACCAGGACACAGAGCCTCAAAAATGAGCCCTCCCATGACTGGCCGATGTGGGACCTAAGCAGACGTCTCTGAGTCTCAATGCCAGTGTCCTGCCCATCACGCCATGGCTGCCTCATTTTGCACGACAATCACACAGACCCGGGGAGTTAAGGAGGGAGAGAAGCCCTGTGCCCGCCTGTGCCCTTTGCCTGTAGTAGCCAACCTCGTGCCGGTGGGGCTCTCAAGTTGGAGCCAGGCCTCTTCTTGGACAAGTCCTTCAAGCATTCTCTGAATCCCTGATTACCTTCCCTCATTTGACCTGTCCCCACGTCAGATCTTAATGCATGCGGACCTGAAACCAAAATTCACAAAATGTCATACATTTTCCACGATGAGCTTTGTTTTCCCTAAATGACTGCTGCAACATTCTTTGGCTATTGTGATGGCCCAAACTGAAAAAACCACTTTTGCCTTGGGAGAGGTGGTGGCGGTAAGGAGAACACTGGCCACCAGAGGGCGCCCGGGCGCACCATCTTCCAGCCTTCATCCACTGAATCGCGGCTCTTTCCCAGCCGCCACCTACTGGACGCCAGAAACCAGAGAAGGGGACGCCTGCTGTGCGCTCCACGCTCCCCCATTTGAAATCACCCCAGCATCTTCCCCCACCTGCTGCAATTCCGCTAGACAGCCAGGGTCCAGGACAGGGGACCAAGCCACCTTGACACTGCAGTGAAAGACCAGATGCTGGGAGGAGGGAGAGAGAAGTTCTTCAGAAAAATAATACCTGACATATTTTGCTCCTTAAAAAGGCCCTGTGTTTAGTAACTCGGTTGCCCAGAGTCCTCAGTGATGAAGACTAGTTTCCGTGTGGTCCGGTCAGCAGCTTTAACTAGTTTTCAGGGGAAGCCAACACACACACACACACACACACACACACACACACACACACACACACACACGGCACAGACACACACACACGGCACAGGCCTGTCACTTCTCTTTGGTTTCATGCTAACACATTCACGGGCACAAGGCATGACCAGCCAACAGAGGCTTGAAACGGAAGTCTGGGGTTCACAAAGGCACCCGTGAAGAACCCCAGGGGGCTGTGTGCCCAGGATAGGACAGCGCATTCTCCTCATACGACGAGCGCGTGAACTGCCGCTGAACCAACAGACCTGAAAATCGGCCCACGGAGACTCCCCTTCTGGCCGTGGTCTGTGCTCCTCTGACTGCAGGCGACCTCTCCAGTGCTTTCCAATGGGAAGGAACTGGAGTTTTACGTCATAAACGGTGCCCTGTGTTATTTCTCCTTGCTGCGGGGAATGGAGGCCAGGGTCGCACCCGTGGTAAGCACACATAGGACCAGAGCCACACGCTCAGCCCCGTCGCAAACATTTTCAACAGGTTAATGTTGCTCATGATGGGGACAAAGCGGTGGCTCTGGGCTGATGCCTGCCATCTCGACAGGCTTGGACATTCCTGGAACCCCTTTACTGTGTGCTTTTAGTCACTCTCAGGGCACGGTGGGTGTCATTCACGCCCTTGTGGCTAAGGTGGGAGAGTCAGTTGTAAGTAGGAGATGGAATCCCTTCCCTTGTTTGGTTGGCTTTTTATTTTTTTATTTATTTATTTTTTGCAGTACTGGGGGTTGAACCCAGGGCCTCACGCTTGCATACTTTGCAAGTGCTAGACCACTGAGCTGCACCCCCAGCCCATTTTTTTTCTTTTACTTTTTGAGATAGGGTCTTGCTAAGTTATGCAGACTGCCTCTGGTCTCAAACTTGTGATCCTTCTGTCTCTGCCTCCTGAGTCGCTGGGATTACAGGCATGCACCACAGCGCCCAGCTGGTTGGCTTTGTTTTTAGAGGTGGCCGTCAGCGGGGTCTTAGAACAACGGCCTTTGTTCAGCTTTCATGGGGGGACACTGGGGGAACTTGAGCAGGACAGCAGCCCTGCCATCCTCAAGCTGGCAAGCGTGAGTCTGAAGACGCACACGGCCCGGCCAGCCTCGGCCTCGGCCCCGCAGGCAGGCTGCCACTGGGGAACAGAGTCCCTGCACGCCTAAGACCCTCGCGGGCAGACAGGAACATGGCCAACCCTCACCATGGAGGCCATGCAGTCTCTCGGGGTGGGGCTGCTTCTCCTGGGACCTTACTGACGAGGGTGCCTGGGTGCCCACGCTCACCCCACCTGCACCCTGCCCAGCAGGCGGGCCCCCAGAAGTCTGGAGTATGAGAGACCTGCAGGCCGCACCCAGACCACAGCTGTGTCCTACCCCTTGGGACACCGGATGGCTCTTTTTTTTTTTTGGTGGTACCGGGGGTTGGACCCAGGGCCTCATGCCTGCATGCTCTGCAGGTGCTGGACCACTGAGCTGCACCCTCAGCCCATTTTTTACTGTTTTTTTGAGACAGGGTCTCAGTTACGCAGACTGCCACTGGTCTTGAACTTGCAATCTTCCTGTCTCCACCTCCCGAGCCGCTGGGATTACAGGCGTGCGCCACCGCACCTGGCTGGACGGCTCATTTCCTGTTGGACAAACTCAGAGCCAGGACACACACACACACACACACACACACACACACACACACACACGCACAGAGACATACACACACAGAGACACACAGACACACACGGACACATACAGGGACACACACACGTGGACACACACATGGACACACACACTGATACACACACATGGACACATGGACACGCACGCACATAATGATCTCAGGTACTAGAATATTCTAATTCAGGCCAAATAAGCAAGACTGCCCATCCTCCCTAAGTTCACTTCAGCGCGTGTTCACATCTGCCTACTGACAGGTCGGAGCAGTTGCTGAAAATCCAAAGAAAAATGACATCCAGTTCTTGTGTCCAGAAGCCCACAGTCTAACAGATGACTGTGACGCCGCATTTCACATTTTCTCCATTTTACCGATGAGGAGCCGAGGATCCAGGCAATCAATTCCCTCAGGTCTGAAAGCCAGTAAGTGACAGAGCCAGAATTCCAGCCACAGGACCCACGACTGAGAGCACGGTTACCCCTACACCACTTGGTTTGTTGTTGTTAGGTGCCATCGACTCAGGTCCGACTCGCGACCCTAAGTACAGCAAGACCAAACACTACCCAGCACTGGGCCAGGTGCACCATCTTTTTATGTTTTAATCCATTGTTGCAGCCACTGTGTTTCTTCTCATTTTGAGTCATGCCACATCAGCAAAAGGAGGTCCCACAGGCTCTCCTCCACTCCAGTATTTAAAAGGAGCTTACTAAAGGTCCAATGTCACTCCTGGGGAGTAAAAGATGACTTGGTGAGTCTTGTCTTTTGTCATCAAACATTTAACGAAGCCACAGCTCCTTTAGCACCTTTTTCTGCATGTACAACTGAATTTAGTAACTAGTCACCTGTGCAAACAGATCAAACTCTACGCCAGCACAGGACTGTGAGAGGCGCTGCCCTGGACTCCTGTTTCCAGTCACCCAGCTCAGGGGAAGCTACAAACCACCACCCTGTTCTCTCAGAAGGACCGGGGGCAAGCAGAGGCTGGGTCAGCCCTCTGTAGAGCAGCCTTCCATAGTGAACTATGCATGAGCCCACACAACAAGTGTCCACGGAGATTATGAACGGCTCAGCATCTGTGTTATACTTCCAAAAATCACCTTTACAAATGCTAGTTCAGTGGCTGCTAGGCTTGCTGTTATCTTTGTCATTTTATGAAACCAGGAGGCTGACCACCAAGAAATATGACAAAAGTGGCACAGATAGGTTCCCTTTGCCTATTCTCAGGGCTTTCAAAATGGACTATGTAGCCGGGCGAGGTGGCGCACGCCTGGAATCCCAGCGGCTCGGGAGGCGGAGGCAGGAGGATCCCAAGTTCAAGACCAGAGGCAGTCTGCGTAACATAGCGAGAGTCTGTCTCAAAAAGTAAAAACCTGGGCTAGGGGTGCAGCTCAGTGGTCCAGCACTTGCACAGTATGCAAGTGCGAGGCCCTGGGGTCAACCCCCAGTACTGCGCAAAAAAAAAAAGGACTACATAACAGTCACACGCTTTTCTTTTTTTTTTTTTTAACAGAGGAAATACACGATATTTTAATAAGTAAAATGCAGAGAACAAGCAGATTACTTTCTCATCTGGATCACCCACTCAACTAGTGCTCTTCATTAGCAAAGACCAGAAGACAACCCCGCGCTTACTGGTAATTATTCAACGTCCGTGGCTCTGTGGAGCTACTTCCCAGTAAACTACCCTTTTCCATTTATTTATAGGCTGTGGCATCTCTGAATATTGGGGAGGGAACTTTCTGCTTCCATGTATGTAGTCACACGCTTTTCTTCTGCCACTTACCTTGCATGCGTCACTTCACATTTTAAGTTGCACTGTGAAAAATCTCCAGCCTATTTCTGCTCATCTGGATTTCCGTTCTTGATTTACTGGGGGTTTCACTGTGCTTTATGGTGGGAATCCGGTGACTGTCCTTAGGAATGGTCTAGTGGGAGAGATGGACAAGTTACCAAGACTCTACAGCTGACTTAGACAGACATTAGGGCTGAGAACACCCCAAGGCTCTACAGACTCCGATGTTGTTGTTGTTGTTAGGTGCCGTCGAGTTGTGTCCGACTCATGGCAACCCTCATAGGGTTTTTAATGACTGATTGTTTCGGGATTGCCTTGGGAGTGGATTGCCAGGCCCTTCTCCCATTTTTTGACAGACTCCGATAGGGGGCACCTAACCCTACCTCAGAGGAACACGCTAAGAGCTACCTCTCAGCTGGATGATGATGTCAGTGAGCGCTGGACGGTCTGCCCTGTATGCATCATGTGCAAAAGCCTTGAGGTGGCAGCAGGTGGGGTGATGGCTGGACAGGAAGGCAGGCAGGGGGAGGCTAGTTCGGTGTGACTGTACCTCATCTGAGCTCTGTATTCGGAAGGACGGAGGGAAGGGGAGGAAAAAGGCTGGATTGCTGATCTGGTCAGATCATAAGGGCCTTGGGTGCCATGCAGGGATGGGCATGGCATATTTCACAATTCCTCAGGCAGTAGAGTGGAACGGAGGGGATGAGCCCGCTCGGTAACACTGGGTAAGTGACTAAGGTCATGGCAGTGAGGCTGTGAAGCCGTGGGATGGATTAGAGACCCAGTAGGAATGGGAGAAGGCAGGGCCACAGACGGGGCGTGAGCGGACACAGCCAGGAAGAGGCCTGCTGGGGCAGGGGCAAGCTCACGGCAGAAGGAGCGCATTCTGAACATTCTGAGGGGCATGTGGACGCCCCAGGAAGCTGAGCAGGCAGTAAGCCAGGGCCTCGCGGAGCTCAGGAGGAGCCCACAACCATAGGGGCAGAGACCGGAGGAGCTAGGAGACTCCAGGGAAGCCAGGCCCTTCTGGACCTTCTGGGAACAACTGGCAAGATCCTGCGCAGGCCCGAGCCGGCCTCCCTGGGTCTCTGGCTCTGGCCCAGTTGATGCCAGGCCCCCAACCCAGCCTTCCCAGCACCCTCTGGTCCTGCTTTCCTGGCCTCGGAGCTCAAGACGCCCCAGCACGCCCTCCGGAAGCATCAACCACACTTCAGGAACAGGGGAGGTGGCAGAGACACTAGGCTCACACAGCAAAGCCCCTCACACTTAAGAAAGGTGTGACAGGCTAGAGGTGTCGCCCGGCGGCAGGGTACTTGCCTAGCTTTAGCAAAGCCCTGGGTCTCATCCCACACATGATTAATAAAATAGACTTCAAAGGTATGGCAAAAATTCACTGTTTTACCCTTTCAACTCCTCAGGCTCTCGGTTCCCACAAGAGGTTCCCATTCCACTTTGCGTGCTCCGTATGTCTCTAACTTTAAGGAAAAATATCCTCATCCTTTAAAAAACAGCCCCCTGACTTCAGTCCTTCCCCCACACGTCTGTCAGTTTGCCGCACTGTGGGGGCTTGTGTGTTGCGATGAGGCTGAGAGCTCGGCCACTGTAACCTTAGCTATGAGCAAGGTTACCCATGGTGGACAGGTTTTCAGCTGAGCTTCCAGACTAAGACAGACTAGGGGGCAGGACCTGGCAGCCCACTCCCGAAACAACTAGCCATTGAAAACCCTACGGATATCAAAGAAACACTGTCAGATACAGTGCCGGAAAATGAGTCCCCCAGGTTGGAAGGCACTCAAAAGACGACTGGGGAAGAGTTGCCTCCTCCAAGTAGAGTCTACCGTGATGAGGGAAATGGAGTAAAACCCCAGGGTGCTCAACGTGATGATGTGACACGACTCAAAATGAGGAGAAACAACTGTAAACATCCATTAATAATTGGAACATGGAATGTACGTAGTATGAATCTAGGCAAGTTAGAAATCGTTAAAAGAGAAATGGATCGCATAAACATTGACATTCTAGGCATCAGTGAGCTAAAATGGACCGGCACAGGCCATTTTGAGTCAGACAGTCATATGGTCTACTATGCTGGGAATGATAAACTAAAGAGAAATGGGGTTGCATTCATCATCAAAAAAGACATTTCAAGATGTGTCATGAAATACAATGTTGTCAGTGATAGAATAATATCCATACGCCTACAAGGAAGGCCAGTTAATATGACTATTATTCAAATTTATGCACCCACCACTAAGGCCACAAATGAAGAAAGGGAAGACTTCTATCAGCTTCTGCAATCTGAAATAGATCAAACATGCAAACAAGACATACTGATAATCACTGGTGACCGGAATGCAAAGGTTGGAAACAAACAAGAAGGCTCAGTAGTTGGAAAATATGGTCTTGGTGACAGAAATGAAGCTGGAGATCGCATGATAGAATTTTGTCAGACCAATGATCTTTTTGTTACAAATACATTTTTTCAACATCATAAACGGAGACTATACACATGGACTTCACCAGATGGAACATACAGAAATCAAATTGACTACATATGTGCAAAGAGACGATGGAAAAGCTCTGTACAAAATGTCAAAACAAGACCCGGTGCCGACTGTGGATCAGACCATCAACTACTCATATGCAAGTTCAAACTGAAGCTGAAGAAAATTAGAACAAGTATACGAGAGCCATGGTATGACCTTGAGTATATCCCACCTGAGTTCAGAGACCACCTCAAAAATAGGTTTAATGCATTAGACTAACACAAATAATAGGAGACCAGAAGAGTTGTGGCAGGACATAAAAGATAGCATTCAAGAAGGAAGCAAAAAGTTCTTAAAAAGACAAGAAAAAAACAAAAGACCAAATTACATGTCAAAAGAGACAGTAGAATTTGCCCTTGAACATCAAGCAGCTAAAGTAAAAGGAAGACATGATGAAGTTAAGGAACTAAACAGAAGATTTCAGAAGGCAGCTCGAAAAGACAAAAACAAATATTATAATGACATGTGCAAGGAGCTGGATGCAGAAAACCAAAAGGGAAGAACACGCTCCGTGTTTCCCAAGCTTAAGGAAGTGAAGAAAAAATTCAAACCTCGAGTGGCAGTAGTAAAAGATTCTACAGGGAAAATATGAAATGATGCAGGAAACATCAAAAGGAGATGGGAAGAATACACAGAGTCATTATACAAGAAAGAATTGGTAGATGACCAGCCATTCCAAGAGGTTGCATATGAAGACGAACCAATGGCGTTGAAGGATGAAGTGGAAGCTGCCTTGAAAGAACTGGCGAAACACAAGGCTCCAGGAATTGATGGGATACCAACAGGGATGTTTCAACAAACAGATGTAGCACTGGAAGTGTTAACATGTTTATGCCAACAGATTTGGAAAACAGCTACTTGGCCAACTGACTGGAAGAGATCCATATTTGTGCCTATTCCCAAAAAAGGGGATCCAACTGAATGTGCAAACTATCGGACAATATCATTAATATCACACACCAGCAAAATTCTACTAAAGATCATTCAGAAGCAACTACAGCAGTATATAGACAGGGAATTACCAGAAAATCAAGCAGGATTCAGAAGAGGGCGAGGAACCAGGGACATCATTGCTGATGTCAGGTGGATATAAGCTGAAAGCAGAGAATATCAGAAAGATGTCAACCTATGTTTTATTGACTATGCAAAAGCATTTGATTGTATAGATCATAACAAATTATGGATAACACTTCAGAAAATGGGAATACCAGAACACCTAATTGTGCTCATGAGAAATCTGTACATGAACCAGGAGGCAGTTGTTCGAATAGAACAAGGAAACACTGAGTGGTTTAAAGTTGAGAAAGGTGTGCGTCAGGGCTGTATACTTTCACCCTATCTCTTCAATGTATACGCTGAGCAAATAATCCGAGAAGCTGGACTTTATGAGGAAGAACGTGGCATCAAGATTGGAGGAAGACTCATTAACAACCTGCGTTATGCAGATGACACAACTCTGCTTGCTGAAAGTGAAGAGGATTTAAAACATTTACTGCTGAAGATCAAAGATCATAGCCTTCAATATGGGTTACGACTAAACATCAACAAAACAAAAATCCTTACGTCTGGGTCAGTATTCAACTTCAAAATAAATGGAGAAAAGATTGAGATTGTCCAAGATTTTTCTTTGCTTGGCTGTATAATCAACACCCACGGAAGCAGCAGTCAAGAAATCAAAAGACGCATTGCTCTAGGAAAAGCTGTGGCAAAAGATCTCTTTAGAATATTGAAAAGCAGAGATGTCACATTGAAGACAAAGGTGCGTCTGACTCATGCCATGGTATTTTCAGTGGCATCATATGGTTGTGAAAGCTTGACATTGAACAAGAGAGACAAAAAGAATTGATGCTTTTAAATTGTGGTGCTGGAGACGTCTATTGAATATACCATGGACTGCCAAAAGAACCAACAAATCTGTCCTAGAAGTGCAACCAGAGTGCTCCTTGGAAGCAAGAATGGCCAAACTGCGTCTTACATATTTCGGACATGTAGTCAGGAGAGATCAATCCCTGGAGAAGGACATCATGTTTGGGAGAGTGGCAGGTCAACACAAAAGAGGAAAACCCTCCACCAGATGGATTGACACAGTGTCTGCAACAATGGGCTTAAACATAAATAAGATCGTTTGCCTGGCACAGAATCGGCAAATGTTTCGATCTGCTGTACATAGGGTTGTTATGAGTCGGACTCGACTTGATGGTACCTAACAACAACAACAACTTCAGTCCTTGCTGTTGGCTTGGTGGGGAGCCAGGGAGAGTCCACACTAATTCCTAATTCAAATCCTGTGTCTTCCTTTACCACACCAGCCGGGGCTGGCTTCTCGGTAGGTTCCTGCCTGGCGGGGCGAAGAGGATGAGCAAATCCATCAGGCTGTGTGGCCACTGCCACGCAGTGGACCTGCACCACCAGGGCCAGGGTGCCAGCCTTGTCTCAAGTCTGGGAAAAGAGACTCTCACAGAGAGAAGGAAAGACGGAGGGAGCTGGCCCTGTTGGTGACCCACTCTTTCCAAGTAGCTCACAGGATCTACACTCACAAGATCCTAAGCGGATCTGAGTTCCTACATCTGCCAGTGGATCCCTAACTACCAAGGAGCACCTGCGAACCCTTGTTGGGAGGACCGTTAGGAACAGAATGCCAGCCTCAATGGCAGTCCATCTCTGCCAAGACCACAAAGTCGTTCTCTTTACCAGTGAAACAGGTACCGCACACACATGAACAGTGTCCAGTGGTCACCGAAACACACAGCCTCTCTGGGGACTGGTCTGTTACCCAGGTAAACAGAGGCAGGTTCCAGTGTTACAAAGCCCCCCACCCTACAAGACGCAGATCAAAGCCTGTTCAACTTGAGTGACGTCCCGTCCCTCTGCACTAAGGCAGGTGGGGCTCTAGCGATCTCACACCTTGCTGAGTTTCTGGGGGGAGCCAGGTGCTGCCTGAAAGTGCGGATCATGGCCTGGCACCCGGTGCCAGATGCCACGTGGAGCACCACCAGGACACCTGTCAGGGGAAGCTCCACTTCAGTGTGACTCCGGGTTCCTCCAACCTCTGCTTCTTTGTCACTGTTATGTCAGAGAGCTACCTTCTCCATCACTATTGAAGATAGGGCCTTGTTATTTTGTCCAGGCTGCTCTTGAACTAGTGGGGTCCTGCGATCCTCCTGCCTCAGCCTCCCAAGTAGCTGCAACTACAGGTATGTGCCACCCCACAGGGTTCCCTGTCAACGTGGTCGTCAGGTGCCATCGAGTCAGGTCCAACTCATAGTGACCCTTATAGGGTTTTCAGTGCTTGTTTCGGGGAGTGGACTGCCACGTTTTTCTCCCACGTTTGTGGTGCTGAGGAACAAACCCAGGTCCTCAGAAACCATGGAGCAGCACTCTACCAACTGAGCTAAGCCCCAGCCCCCTTCCAACATTTGTGGGAATTAAACAAGGTTAAGTACCTCCATGATGCCTTCTGGACTGTTTTCACAACGGTGTAGCCTTAAAAAACTAAATGTACGAGGAAGGGGGACATCAGAGGCTAATGGGAGAGGGTGAACCAAGCAAAGCACAGTGACATGCATAAGGAAACCCATTACTGTACACCAAAAAATTACTCCTGCGTGTGCCTGTCAGCTTGCTGTGCTGTGGGGCTTGCATGTTGCTGGGATGGTGAAAGCTATGCCCTTGCGTATTTCAGATACCCGCAGGGTCACCTGTGGTGGACAGGTTTTAAGTGAGCTTCCTAAGACAGTAGGGCTGGGATTTAGCTCAGTTAGTAGAGCGCTGTGCTGCAGTCTCTGAGGTCCCGAGTTCAATTCCCAGCACTGCAAAAATGGGAGAAGGACCTGGTAATCCACCCCCAAGGTAATCCCGAAACAGTCAGCCATTGATTGAAAACCCTATGAGGGTCGCTATGTGTCAGATACCGACTCGACGGCACCTAACAACAACAATAACCTAAGACAGAGAAGGCCCTGGCAACTCACCCAAAAAACAATTGTTATTGTGTTGTTAGGTGCTGTCAAGTCGTGTCTGACTCATAGCGACCCTCATAGGGTTTTCAATGGCTGCTTGTTTAGGGCTTGCCTCTGGAGTGGATTGCCACATCTTTCTCCCCCCTAAAGCAATGAACCACTGAAAAAACTATGGATAGCAAAGAAGCCCTGTTAGAAATAGTGCTGGAAGATGAGCTGGTTGGAAGGCATTCAAGATGACTGGGGGAGAGTTGCATCTTCAAAGTAGAATGGACCTTAATGATGAGAATGGAGTAAAGCCCCCGGCACGCCTCAAAATGAGAATACAGTGACCACAACAGTGGGCTCAAACATAAAAAGACCGAGCGCATAGCACAATGTCAGAGAGTGTTTTGTTCTGTTATACATTGGGTCACTATGACTCTGATCCAACTGGATGGCACCTAACAAAAATTACGAATAAAAAAATTGAGCCAGGCACAGTGGCACACGTCTGTAATCCCAGATACTCAGGAAGCAGAGGCAGGAGGATCTCAAGTTTAAGACCAGAGGCATTCTGAGTAACTTAGCAAGACCCTGTCTTAAAACAACAACAAAGTAAAAATATGGGCTGGGGGAGCAGTTCAGTGGTCCAGCACTTGCAAAGCATGCGAGCACGAGGACCTGGGTTCAACCCTCAGTACCACAAGTAAAAAAAAAAAAATCACTGAAGAAGTGTGTGTACATGTGTACACAAAGTATGATCAAAAAGTATGGTGAATGTTTAAAAATTACTCTCAAGCCAGGCACCATGGCACATGCCTGTAATTCCAGCAGCTCAGGAGGCTGAGGCAGGAGCATTATAAATTTGAGGCCAGAGACAGCCTGCATAATTTAACAAGACCCTGTCTCAAAAACAAAAAATAAAATGGGCCTTGGGGTGCAGCACTTAACTAGCATGTGCAAAGCTCTGGGTTCAACCCCCAATACTGGGGGAATTTATTACTCAAGAAAGAGGACTTCAAAACCTGCTTCATAAAGTGGCAAGATAACTGTGTTCAAAGCCAAGGAGAATGCTTTTAGGGGGGGTTAATAGCAGTAGGTCTTTATTGCAGTAACTCTTTCTTATACAGGCATTGTTTTTGCTCATTCCTCACACATACATATCTAGAAATCCTGTATAAGGAAAGAAATCCATTTAATTCACTTCCCCCAAATATGGGGATTAAAAAAAAAACCAAAATGCTTAAACAGGGTAATTTTGTGTAATAAACCTGTCCAACTGATGACTCTGAAACTCCCTAAAACACGTAAAAATGGACTAGGCTGTCTTGAACCTTTTTCTCTCTTTTTTTTTTTTTGGTGGTACCAGGTTTTGAATGCAGGGCCTTGCACTTGCATGCTTTTCAAGTGCTGGACCACTGAGCTGCACCCCCAGCTCATTTTTTTTTTCTTTTTCTTTTTTTTACTTTTTGAGACAAGATCTTGCTAAATTACGCAGACTGCTTCTGGTCTTGAACTTGTGATCCTCCTGCCTCTGCCTCCCAAGTCACCGGGACTACAGGCGTGCAACACCGTGCCCAGCTTGAATTGAACATAACATCTGATACTGAGAGTCTTTACCAATCAGATCACTACCAGATGTTCTCAAGGTCGACGCTCTGCTATTAGCTGGTTGCTGTTGGGCATGCTAACGTGCGTGATTTGTGAACTTGGTCGGCATTCTTTAACAAGGACTTCCCTTCTCTTTCTGCTTCCCATATCACTACCGAGCTCTGCTTTGTGGCTTTCACAGTGATCCCAGACCAGCATCACCACCACCACCACCACCAAGAGCTTCACAGAAAACACCAATACTTGCAGGCTGCCCTAGACCTGCTGTGCAGCAATCAGCTTTAAAAGCCTTCCAGGTGATTCTGACACATGCGGAGGCTGGATCCCCACCTCCTGACATCAGGGTGGGCTTTGTAACATGGAATCTAAGACACCCCTCACCCTAGAAGTCAAACATAAAGGTCCTTCCGCCTGGGGTGAGGCTGCCCAGCTCCCAACACTCTCAAAGGAATGGTTATGTGTGCTGTTTGTCACTAAATACAGGAGAATGCTCTACTGCAAACACACACCAAGCCAAATTATTCACCAAGCCCTTTAATGTTCATTTAAACAGCTGAGGCACAAGCAGTAACAAAACTTCACTCTATGTTACAAGGAAGAATTTGGTGTTACCTGCACAGTACACCGATTTTCCCACAATCTCTTCTGCAGTAACAGTTCATCAACACTCTGGTCCACAGGCTGATTTGACAAGGTCACGAAGGCAAGTAGAAAGATGGCAAAAATGCCAAACTTATGGAGGGTAAGAGAAACGAGACCCTGAACTGCCTACTATGCACTTTATGATGGGTTTTACACATCTTACATGAATACAAACACAGTTCTAATAGTCTGTTCATAGGATAGCAGGTCGATTTTAAATGCTTAATGCCAGCACTAGGCTTCCTGGTTCCATCACTGTGTAAAACTGTGGACAGGAACAGACAGTGCTCGGCAGGTGTTTCAGGGGGCCCAGGGTGAAGCAGCTAATTTGGATTTTTAACCTCATATACTTTAGCTTTTAGAAGGGGTGCTGAATTTTGAAGCCCCACTCCTGTCACTTACGTAAGAAAACAGCCTTGGTGCCATCAGCTGTGCCGTGAGGCTGGACCCCTCCTGTTTCAGCGCCACTACCAAATCTATTCCCCTCAGAGCCAACGGTACCCATGCACACCGCACCGGTCCAGTGTGCTTTCCACCTGACACCCCCAGTTTAGGCTGCCCCTCTCCCCTCTGGATGGCCCTCATCTCTCCAGGTCCATTCCTCCCCTGCCCTTGTCCACACCTGGGCTGGCGCAGAGGGCTCTTCCTCAGCTACAGTCAGTCTCTGACCAGTCACCACCACGAGGCTTTGGACTGGGGATCCTACTGGTGAAACTCACTAGCCAGCTCGTCTGTGCTCTCGCACCCCTGAAAAAGCACGCTGTGTCTTTGTCTAGAAAGCACTGTTTAGAGGTTCAGGGTCACAAGTCTGGAGGTCCCTGAGGAAGAGACATCAAATGTGCGTCTCCTGGTCTGACATTCTAATTGTACAGTGTGAACACCAGAGTTAAGGTCGGAGCTGTGAAGGGAATCGCCCGAGGTTGTGCACTTAACTAGGGGCAGAAACTAGAGCCATTTTCCAAACTGTCCGCCACCACCATCATAACCCAATGAAGAAAGATGGGAAAAGTGTGTAACTAAGCCAAAATAGAGAGTCCAATGCATAAGCCTTTGCATAAGCCAAGGCTTTGGGATCTGTCCACGAATGGTTAGAACACAGGCAATCCACACAATGAGAAACGCTCCTCAGGCCACAGACGCTACCACGCAGCAAGGATGTTTATTCTCAATCCACAGTCTGTGTCTGCAGATAATGACACCATGAAAGCAGGAAGCCTCACCAGCTTCATGCCCCGTCTTGAGTCACAAGATTACACCTCACTCATTTACACAATAAGCTAATCAAGCTCAAGTAGAATTAAGGAGGTACACTGAAGATAAAAGCAAAAAGAGAACAAACATCTTTACAGGCAGATCATCCCAGTTACCTTAAAGGTTAAATTTCATATTAATTTACAGAATAGTGACAGAATAATTTCGGTGAAAATCAAGAAGACAGTTATAACATTTTAAAAAAGGTCAGTTCAGAAATACTGTCAGGCAAGCATGCAGAATTCAGAATACAAAAAATGCAAGGTCCGGTGCTCCCTTACACTCCGCAGGGGGAGGTGCACCTGCGGCTGAAGCTGCCGGACACAACCAAATGAGTTAGAAGCGGAAAGGGACACTTCCGGTCACCAGACGGATGTGCTCCTTTTATAAACAAGGAAAAGCGAGCAGACATGAGCTGGCGAAGCTCAAATGGCGAGATCAGGGTGTACACAGATCTGACCCCTGGGACCGTGTGCAATACATATACTCAAAATATGACGTAAGTACCCAGAGCACATTAACCCACTGATTTAAACAAAACAGTCCAGGACTGATACACCAGGGGCTGAAGTCCTTAATACAGCACAGCAGCACACCTAATGATTAAATGGAAAGAAATGATCGCTCGAAGATTTTAATGCTTGCTTTTCATATACATAAGTTTCTACCCAATTTTCTCATTTATAATAAAATGTACTAGCTTAAAAAATGTGCACTCTTAGGCTATCTCTCATTTTTTTTGCCTATCTTTTAAAACTGATCACTGTGTTTTTAATGTTAACGTTCTACTGTATGTACATTTTGATTGCGTGTTTTAAGGAGTAAAAGAAATCCATGATATTTTGGTAACTCAATAGTGTATTTATAAAATGAAAAGCTCTCTATTAAAATACACTTTCCACTGGGAAAAATAAATAAAGCAGACAAATGGATCTACACAAAGTGGAGTAACTTTGGTAGATTTCAGTGTAGGACAGTCCATAACAAGCGCGTTTGCCCTTATTCCCCCACAGCTGCTCAACTTCCAAGAATTTTAAAAATCGTTTGCACTGAGATTTTATTATGGTGATATTTGTTTCTCATTCCACATCATCTTCAGCCAAGCTCTGAGCACTTACAATTCTCTGAAAGAAGAATAAAAAAGAATTTTGAAATGTCATAAGCATTTAATCAGGATTCTAGTAAGTTCAACATAAAGTGCTTTGTATTCAAAAATCTAAATCTTGCTAAGGATCACCCATTCTGACATTTATTTCAACATGTAACATGTCATACATTGTTATTACCCCAGAACTGATCATGCTACTGTCAGTTCCATGTCTAAATTCACACTAATAAAGGAAATACATTACATTATGTTACATACTAATCAATTATGTAACTTAAACCAAAAAAGACTTTGAAGACTCCTTTTCACTCCCACACAAACTAACAATAGCAATGGGTGTTTTTGCCAATCATTCTATGCTCCGAACATTTCCCTTTTTGGCTCTTAGCCATTATAGGAACAAGGAATATTGTGTTCTGAAATTAGCATTCTGAAAACACTTCCAGATAACAGAAGACAGGTTAACTGAGTGGAGGAGGCCATTTCTATAAATAATTCAGGCTTCATTCTGATCCCACCACACCCTTCTCAAAGATGCCACCCTCAGGGCAGATTTCCAAGGGCACAATGCTGTGCTGCTATGGTCTGGATGTGGTCTGTACCCCAGAAGGTCATGTGCTGAGAGCTCACCTGCCTGTGTGGTAGTGCTAGGAGGTAACAGATCTTCAAGGCTGAGGAGGTGGTGATGAGGTCATGGGGTTGGGTTACACCCTTCGATGGGACTAAGCTATTTCCACAGGACCCAGTTCGTTCCTGTAAGAGGAGCTAACCTGGTACCTCCCACTCTCTTGCTTCTTCACTGGCACATGCACCCCTTTGGCACACAGCTCTCCCTTTCCCTTTCCAGCTCTCTGCCAGGTTCTGTAACACAGGTTCTGTGACACTGCCAGGTGGCCCTGGTGAACACAGAGCTGTCTGGACTTTCCAGCCACCATAAGTGCTACCCAAATAAACATCTTTATGTAACACCCAGCATCAGATATTTCATTATAGCATCACAGAACCGACTAAGACAGCTGCCCCTCAAACAGCATATGATAAACAGTGGATTTCAATATGGACAGACTGGAACTTTGTTGTTCTTAGGTGCTGTCAAGTCTGGTCGGACTCATAGTGACCCTAGGTAGGGTTTTCAATGGCTAATTATTTCAGTATTGCTTCAGGAGTGGACTGTCATGTCCTTCTCCCATTTTCGTGGTACTGGGGATTGAACTCAGGGCCTCAGGGAGTGCAGAGCAGTGCTCTACCAACTGAGCTACAATCCAGCCTGACTACGTTCATCTAAATTTAAAAGATTTAGATCAAGTTCTTGGATTTTCCAACTCTTCAAATTCTCTGGGATTCTTATTTTCTTTCTAGGCTTTTTCCAATCTGAGTAAAAATCAGTTTGAAGGGGCTGAGGATGTGGCTCAGTGGTAAAACACTTGCTCATCATGTCAAGGTCCTGGGTTTGATCCCCACCATTGCAAAGACCACACACACACACACACACCAACCAAAAAACCACATTCAGTTATTATGTAAACTTCTGTGAAAACTTCCTGTCATCACTACTAATTTTTAATCACACCAAAATGAGAAATTAACTTACATACAATAGCTATTTCAAAGACTCACTTGGGCTCCTTGGAAAGAACTTAAGCTGGACAGAATGCATTTCAATTAACCCTTAGGTTATACATGGTATATAAATGGTATTTGGCATGTGAGTAGAGACTGAAGGATGTAGTCAAATAACTCCACACTCAAAGCCCACATGAGCAGAGTAGCAGAGGAAATGAACCTTTAGACAAATGAGTTCAAAGACAGCAGCTACTTCTTTATGCCTAGACTCCAGGCTAGCCCACTTTGGCTCCCATGTCCTCTGCCAGACCACCTAACTAAAGCCATGAAGTCCCCCAATTTTTTTTTGCGTAGTGCTGGAGATAGAACCCAGGATCTTCTGCATGTTAACCAAGCACTCTACCACTGAGCTATATCCCCAGCAGAAAGCTGATTTTAGAACACAGCAGAGAGTGATCTGAATTTGGGAACTTGAATACAAAGGCCTAAGGCTTAACATTCAGACACACACCCCTGGACTCACCTATGGGGCACAATCCCTAGATCTTACGCTCAGTCATTTGGACACTACACCATGAGGGAAGATCATTTTAAGGACTTGTATCTCCAGCATACGTTTATAAGGCTCATTTTCAAATGTCTCTAAACAAAAGTTCTCAGATCCCACTCCCTTTTTGGTTTTCAACACTCCAATTCCTTACCTGGCTAATGGTTGGGAGCTTAGTCAGGAGCATCTGAAACACTGGGGGTGGAAGAGTCTGCTGTAACACCTGCAGCAACTGTTGTGGCTGTCCACACACAGCAATTGCATTTGTCAGATGGTCCACACCCTTCTCATATTCACCTGTAAGATTTGCACAAAATTACACGCAACCAGAAGTCAGCCTTTGTCAAAACTTTAACTGCTCCCTGTCTCCAAATGATACCAAAATCACTATGCAAGTAAAAAACTGGAAATAACCTATTATGTATCATGTAACAGAATATTGTGAAAGCATTAGGAAAAATGAATTACACAATATATACTAATACAGAAGTATCTCTGATCCACCTAATTTAGGTATTTTAAGATACCTTAATAGATATATTAAAGGTATCTATTTCTGAAAGATTACATATGAAATTGCTAACACTAGAATGGCATTTTTCTACAAGAAGAAAGTAGTAGAAGACTGGGGGCTGAGGTAAAAAGGAGACCAAATTCCACTTTGAACCAATACTTTGTACCTTTTAAATATCACACAATGGAAATA
>VMDO01001972.1:0-114783 GCA_007922755.1 Pedetes capensis
GAGAGAACAATCCCTGGAGAAGGACATCATGTTTGGAAGAGTGGCAGGTCAACAGAAAAGAGGAAAACCCTCCACCAGATGGATTAACACAGTGTCTGCAACAATGGGCTTAAACATAAATAAGATGGTTTGCCTGGCACAGAATCGGCAAGTGTTTCGATCTGCTGTACATAGGGTCGCTATGAGTTGGACTCGACTCAACGGCACCTAACAACAACAACAACAATAACAGCATGAGTTTTTAAAAATTCTAATTTTGCTTGCAAACCTGAATTTTATCACTAGCATCAATATTGTCAGGTGTCTCCCTTGAAGGATAGACTCACTTTGTTCACTTTCAAGAAAATATTTCCCAAATTCTTGCATCCTAATATCCATAGCTTATCTCTCAGTTGTTCTTTTAAGTAAACACTATATTCTGAGGGGGGACAAATAGTAGCTAGTCTAGCTCACCACTCAATCACTTACATGCTTTTTCTTGAGACACCATGATATTTTAGAATATAGCAAATATCCTTTATGTGAATTTTCCATTTTGTAATATGAAATATTAGAAAGAAAAAATGGTGGTCAAAATTTGAGAAAACAAATTTAATAATTATTACTGCTTTATCAAGTACGTTCTTCACTGAAATTGGCAATTTTTCCACCCTTCCTTCCTTTCTTCCTTCCCTTCCTCCCTACAAATGGATGGTGTTGAGGTTTCAGCAATTACTGGTCTACTTTGGTACCATTGCCTTGATATGCAAGGTACCAACAGTTTAATGCACCATTGATTTTGTAACACCAAGAAAAATATTTACAATGCATAAACAACAAACATCATCTGAGTATTATGAAAATAATCCTGACCTTATAATCTCCCTACAAAGGTCTTGGTAAAAATAATAATTCTCACCTCGCCCTCTTCCAACTAGTGAAACATACTTTGAGAACCATGGCACTATGTTTATTCAGTACTCATTAAGGCCTTTAGTTTTCTAGTGAGAAAACAAGAGGATAAAAATTTTGGAAATACCATATAGTTATACTTCATATTTGATAGCAACAATGTACTGTCATTATTTTCACAGCAATATTCCCACAGATATGTTCACAAAAATCAACATATGCATCTCAACTACTTTGATGTGAATAATAATACTATATGCAAATACAATATAGAAACATGATGGAAAGAAAGCAAGAAAGAAAGCACTCACGAAAGAAAGAAAGAAAGAAAGAAAGAAAGAAAGAAAGAAAGAAAGAAAGAAAGAAGAAAATCTGAGCTCTTATAAGTAATAAAGAAATTTAATATTGGTACTGTATTTATTAGGGAAAATATACTAGTTATCTCAGATAATTATTGGCATAATTAAACCTATATATGTTTGCATGGGGATGAATCAAAGAAGACATGCAATTATACCTACAGTTATGTTTGCATACTAAGTTGCATACAGAATTCCTTCTCTCATAATGTAAGTTCAATTCACTTCCAGCAGGCTATTTTTGGCCTTCATACAGTTGCAAGGTGAAGTATCTGTACAGGTTTAATTATACTCCCTTAAGTTCATATGTGAAGTCCTAACCCCCAGGACTTCAGAATGTGATGCCATTCAGAGATATGGCTTTCAAGGAGGGCAGCAGATGAGCCCTACTCCAATGTGCGTGGAAAATTTCTTCTTTGGGGAAATAAACAAGTGCTCATACAAATGATTGCCCTAATAACTCTGTTCTGTTTAATCATAAAAGGTAACTCAACTAGAATTATGCCATGGCATTCTATTTTCTATTGTTGCTCTTACCTACAGTGATCTCCAAATCATTTGTATTGAATGAACCAATGATCTTAAACACACTCTCCATCTCTAGTACATATTCATTAGTTTATCTTCTTATTCATTGACTACTTGCATAGATACCTCCCAATAGCAAATTAGAATTAATCATTCTATATCCTGAAAATACTCATTGAAAAAATAGTTGCTACCCTCATGGAGCTTAAATTCTGTTAGGAGAGCCATACAAGGTAAAAAATAATTCAATATAAATGGCAATGATATGCCAGCCACTTATACTCTATGAAGAAAAAGAAATTTTGCATATGACAGAACCCAGGGGGAGCACTGCTGATTTATTTAGAGAGGCCTGATGAGGGAGAGTCAAACCTAATATGAAAGGAAGCAAAGGTACAAGTCAATCCGAGAGAATCACATTATAAAAAAGGAAACAGAAAATGCAAAGCCCAGAGGTAGGGTTTGTGGAGGAAGTCCTGTGTGCCTGGAATAGAGAATATGAAGAAGAAAAAAACAAGGGAATAGATTAAAGAATTTGAGAGGTGGTTTTGGAGGCTACTTTAAAAAGCACTTGGCTTTTATTTGCAATGAGCTAAGAAACCATAATGCAGAGGAATGATCTGACCTAGCTTCACTAGTCCTCCTGAACTGCTGCTTAGAGAATTGACCAAAGCTGAAGTTAAATTGTTTGAATGACTTTCACAACAACCTAGGCACAAAAGATGATAATGGCTTTCTGCACTTCCCATCCTTGCCCATTTACAATCCTCTTGGGTCCTTCTAAAAACACACTCCTGATGCCCTTCTTTAAAATGTTTGATTTAATCATTCTACATTATCTGAATATGTCAAAATATAATGCTGTACCCCATAAATGTATACAATTACTTGTCAACTTAAAATAATATTAATTTTTAAAATAAAGAACTTGCAATATTCAAAAAAAGTTGTGCTGATTCAATAGGTGTACAGCAAAAGTCACCAATTCATATAATTAATAAGTTTCTCAGGTGATTCTTCCCACCAGGAAAATTTGAAAGCACAAATTCAAAGAAAATGGGGAGACTGGAAGGAGGGGAAGACATAAGATTCTGAATAGATATTTTCAAGGTCAAATGGACAAGAAGAGACCAGAGTGTGGTGGCACATACCTGTAATCCTAGCCCTTGGGAGGCTGAGGCAGGAGCATCTCAAGTTGGAGGACAGCCTGGGACATATAAAAAATACCCAGTCTCAGAAAACAAACAAAAATGGACAAGAGCAAATGATGGCTATGTGAAGAAGAACAAAGCCAAGGCTGACTCCAACCAACTGGAGTTTTACATCTAGAGAACAGAGCACCAAGCAGAGGATGTTTTCCTGGTAGAAAAAATGTTAGAGGGCCCCAAGCAAAGACAATCTACTTCAAAATCCATCATAGGATTTGCTTGAGCCCCCTTTCAAACCACTAGGTGTGATGTTTACTGACTACCACCCCATTCTGCCATGACACACATTCTGCTCATGGGCCCTGCTAGAAATACGTACAAACAGTAAAGGCTGAGGGGCTTGCTGGAAAGGGGTGAAATCTTGAGTTCCATAACTTATAATAATTAGTATGCATTCTTCAGAAAAAGCAAAAATTATCAAACCAAGGGATACTCCACAGAAAAATTTTACCAGGTTGTTTTAAAACCTTGAGTCTCTTTTCCCAATTGTGAATCAATACATATTTCAACAAGATGATGGTTAATTTTTTTTCAATTTGACCAGATTAAGAGATACACAGTTGAAGCATTATTTCTGGCTATTGATGAGGATATTTCCAGAAATGATTGGTGTTTGCATTAACAGACTGAATAAAAAGATTCAGCCTTAACCATTCAAATGAGGATTACCTCATTTGTTGAGGGCTCAAATAGAACAAAAATGTAGGAGCAGCAAATTCCCTGTCTCTCCTATTGAGCTTGAGCATCCATCTTGGGTCTACAGACTCTGAGAATTAACACCAGCAGCCTCGCTCAGTCTCAGGCCATAGACCTTGGACTAAAACTTATTCTGTTGGCTCTTCTGGTTCTCAGGCCTTCAGAATCAGATCGAATAATACCCCAGGTTTTCCTGGTTCTCTAGCCTGCCCGTGGTAGACCATGGGACTTCTTAGACTCCATAACCATTAGACCCAATTCCCATAATAAATCACTTTTTTTTCTTGTCACTAGGAGGCTGAACCCAGGGCTTCTTGCATACTTTGCAAGCTCTCTACCACTGAGCTGTGCCCTCAGCCCCTTTTTGCCTCCACCTCCCCAGGCTGGGATTACAGGCAGGAACCCCTGCACCCGGCAATAAACCACTTTTTATACACATCCACATACCTTATTGATTCTGCTTCTCTGGAGAACCATGACTAATACAAACAATAATTAGTACAAGTTGCTTCAGACTTTACCTTTGGGTAACCTTCTTTATGTAACAAAAGCCTGATTGAACAAACTAACAAAGTAGTTAAACAAATAATTCTTTTTCCCGTAGGAAATATCTAAAATTCTTCTAACCCAAAAGGGAGAACTCTTGAATTGGATATGATTTAAATAACAGATCTTTTTAGATGATTCATGTTTTTCCAGTGAAGACAAGTAAACATATCTGTTATAACTTTGGTGTATCTTCCTTACAGAGAGGTATGGCTTGTTTTGTTCTTGTGTGTCTTTCTGTATAAGGGTCAGCTCCATTTATACCATCAAGAACTGACTTTACAAATGTAGATGACATTTAACAGAATCTCTTATACACTGAATGTCTTTCATATTCCTTAATCAACAGAATGCACTAGGATTTAGCACAGTTGATAGAGCTTGCTCTGCGTGCTCTGAGGCACTGGGTTCAATCCCCAGCACTGCAAAAACAGTAGAAGCACCTGGCAGTCCATTCCTGAAAAAGTCCTGAAAAATGATCAGCTATGGCAAACCCTATGAATAGCAGAGAAGCACTGACATAGTGCTAGGCATGGCACAGTGTTGGGGAACGTTTTGTTCCCTATTGTACATAGGATCACTATGAGTCCGACTCAACTCAACGGCACCTAACAACCACCACAACTAACCTATAGAAAATAATTTTTAAAAACCCAGCCTTTTGTGCAGAAGTTGTAATCAAATTTGAGACAACTTTTTTGACTCCATAAGGAGCACATGTCCAAGGTAAGCCAGAGAATCTTCTGAAAAGGCTTGATGATATAATATAAAAAGGGGATCATAGATTTGCATTGTTGTATGCAGACTTTTAATTTACACTTTATCAAAAGAGTAGCTACAGAGATGTACACAATAGTTTATTCTCTAGAAGCAGTTTTTTCTTCCACTGCAAAGGCAGTCTCTCAATTTTCTTTTTAGAAAGTGCTATAAATTGTGATTGGTGTTATCATTAGCATTTGATCCTACTATTGATTGGTAGAATCCAGGAATCCAAAATTTACTAGAACATTCTCATCCTTTATCACCATTTCCTCAATATTTAATGGACATGAAAGCATTCAGTAATAATAGAGAAGTGATCAGCTCCTAATAAAGGCAGAAAAATGATGTTTTCTAGCACTGCTCCCCTTTCAACTCTTCCATGGAGATATGTCTCTTTTCAAGATGCATGAACTAATAAAATTTACACTGGTGGCATGCCAGCCATGCCTTCCAGAAACATTTATCCACTTCCTTGTTGAACTAACAGATAATCCTTCTGTATGCTTAGCAATTTCCTGGACATTCAAAATCTCACGAGAAATGAGAGACTCATACAAAGAGAATATGCTTGTTGAAATGTGAGAAAATAACATGTAAAAACAAAGAAGTAATGTAATTTCAAATGGCAATGTGCAAGATGGCAAAAATAAAGCAGGATCCTGAGACAGAAAAGACATTAGTGAAAAATTGGTGAAATATGAACTGTCATCTGCTTATCTAGTAATATTATAGCTGCTAGTTTTCTGCTAATGATTATTATACTATAGTTATACAGGTTAACACTAGGGGAATGTATTATAAGGGATATAGTGAACTCTTTGTACCATTCACAAAACTTTTCCCCAAGTCCAAAATCAGTTCAAAATGAAAACTAAAACAAAAATAAATAAAACAGTATAAGATGAAAAATTAAAATGTTGGGGGCTGGAGGGGAAATTTTGAATAAGATGGTCAGAGATCACTTCTTTGAGACAACTTTTGAATAAGCTCCTTGAGGGAGAGGTAAGGAGAAAAGTGTTCCAGTCAGTGGGAACAACAAGTGCAAAGGCCAGGAGGTAGGAATGAGCTGTTCATATTTAAGAAAAAGAAATAAAAGCTATTGTTACTGGGGTCAAGTCAAAAACTAGGCAAATAATCCTGTCCAGCCACATTACACTGAATCAAATAGGATACTGGTGCTGTAAGTCATTAAAAGTTTCCAAGGAAGAGAAATAATAAAAGTTATATATATTTAAATCAGATAGAAATAGAATAGAGGAAGACAAGAAGAGAAGCCAGGAAATCAGATGAGAGGCTACTGGAAAACTCCTCAAGTTACTGGGACAGAAACTTAAACTAAAGAAATCAGGGCAGCCATAGTGAACTCTCAGGATCAATACTAAAAGTAGAGCAAACAAGACTTACTGATCGTTCAGATGCTGTGTCTGAGGAAAAGGAAGGAGATAAGTATGACCCCCTCGATGTTGTCCTGATCTTTACTATGTGACAACATGGCACACAGTTGCTGCTTTAATGGCACAATATGAAACGTAGATTCAGTTTATGGTAAATATTGCAGAATGTCTTAGAGAAGAGCCTAACAATATGTTGACTTGGCTGGACTTCCTTTGTTCACCTTGTGGTCATTACATAATCAAATTACACAGATGACAAAATTCCCCACATCATAAAACTGATATAGTTCACAAGTTGACTTCCCCAATAGACAATCTGATTCTCACTTCACATCGACCTTAAAGCAAGACTTCACACTTCCTCCTACATCCTATAAAGTATGCATTCCCATCAAACATTAGCAAGTAACATAGAGAAGAATCACTATTTTAAACACAAAGTGCAGAAGAAAGTTTGTTGTATATTGCACTTTAGCAATATCACCCCTCTTTCTTTGTGAAACAAATCCCTCTTGCCAACTCTCTTTCACCCTATGGCTCAATTTCTTCCTTCTCCTTCCCTTTGTAAAGTACTCCCTGTCTTCCACTTTGCCAAGAAAATGATCTCTCCCCCTAAATGTGTATACTTCACTCAAAAAAGGAAACATCCTTTAGTTCACCAGATCACCTTTGTTGAAAAAATTGAGGTGGCAGCGTTTGCCTGAGCTTCCTTGTTGGAAGTCTCTCCTCCTTTAAAACACACTTAGCCAATGTCCCTTCCTACCTTGTAGAGAATTCTTCCTTAGAAGAATTCTGATAGGCAGAGTTTTTTCTGCCGGTCATTATGGTCACAATATTATTATTGTTGTTAGGTGCCATGGAGTCAGTGTCCAACTCATAGTGACCCTATGTACAACAGGGGAAACACTACTGTCAGTGCTTCTCTGCTATCCATAGGGTTTTCAATGGCTGATTGCTTTTTGAGAGTGGGTTGCTGGGTCCTTCTCCCAAGCCTACAGCACCTGGTGTTCCCAGACAGTCTCCCATCCAAGTATTAACCAGGCTTGACCCTGCTTAGCTTTGGAGATCTGATGAGATTGGACACCACAGTGGTCTGGCTGCAGGCTCCATGGTCATAATATGATGAGCAGATAATCCTGTAGGAGCATGAAGGAGGATCAAAGCTCATAGCATTCTCCAAGGAAAGGGTCCAGGTTTATAAACGGACACCAAAGGAACATTCATGTTTTTGTTTGTTTTCATTTTTAGAAATAATTATATCCTAGGAGAGATATCCCCTCCCGCACAACAAAAAAAGGGAGAAAGACATGGCAACCCACTCCCAAAACAATCCTAAAATAAGCAGACATTGAAAACCCTATGAGGGTAGCTATGAGTCACACCCAACTCGACAGGCATCTAACAACAAAATGTTTTCTATACTGCAGGTAATATGTGGTGTTTGCTGTGTTTCTTACACAGGTGCTTACAATACATTTTACAAGTAAGACTTGCACCTAATAAAAGGAGTTTCTCTTTCTCAGAATGAAGAGCTCTGACAGCCAAGAACATGTGAACTTCAATGAAAGATCAAGGAGCTCCATCCTGGAGTGAAAAGAGCACGAGGCAACCACACCGACTGAATGGAGATGGTATCGGCTGGCCTATGAGCACCTGTTTCCCTCACTATGAGCCAGGCAATTCTAGGCACTTTGAGATGAGTGACTCACTTAGTCAACATAATGATGCTAGGAGGCAGAAGTTATTGGTAGGAATGCTCTTCTAATCCTTGAATTCTGTGTTGAATAAAAGGTTTCCAAAGATCCTGGGGGTCATCAGGGATGAGAAGAGATTGGGGAAATTTTTAAAGCAAGAAACAAAGGACAAATAGAAACTAGCTTTTGTTAGCTAGGAGACTATGAAAGTGTTAGTAACTGAAATAAGAAAACTAGACACATAGATGGATAAACAAGTAGATATAGACTCAGGCACATATTTAAATATTTGTTTTTAGGTGCTGTTGAGTTCAGTCTGACTCATAGTGACCCTATGTATAATAGATGAGACATTCCCTGGCACTATGTCATTGCTTCTCTGCTATTCATAGGATTTTCAATGGCTGATTGTCTCAGAATTATTTTCTGGAGTGGGATGCCAGGTCCTTCTCCCATTTTTGTGGTGCTGGGGACAGAACCCAGGGCTTAAGAGGACACAGAGCAGCACTCACCAACTGAGCTATACCCCAGACCATTGTTTAAATGTAATATGTCTTATAAAAGAAGAACTACTGAGTCTGCATGGTATTTTCACTGATACACTGTCACATAATGACCATTAATTTTGGGGAGGAGAACAAAACAGCTATGACTAGGCTTCATCCAATGTAAAAACCAAAGGAGAAATGGGTGTGATCTGAAGAATCCATTAAGAGATAGGACTAGACCTGCATGTGGTGCTAAAGGAAGTTACTTGCACATGCTTGTGATCCTAGAAAAAGAATACACAAATTAAGCTGGAGTCAGATAAAACAAGCAATAGTGACATTTTTTTAAAAGGCGTCAGGGCTTAAAAGTGTGAGATTAATCATACAACCAGAAGGAACATGCGTTTTAGAGTTAGCAGTCTCAATTGAAATCAAATCACAACTCTCCAACTAAATGGCCTTGAGCATGGTTTTTAACTTCTCTGAGACATGGTTTTCTCAACTGCAAAATGATGATAATTATACCTATTTCTTATAGTCATGATGAATGAATGAGAAATTTAGGGAGTGCCCCTACACAGTACCCAGAATATTCCAGGAATTCAGTAAATGATAGCATCCTACTGCTTCCCACCCCTCTCCTAACCAACCACCACACCTGCATACCTCCCCTATCGAAATTTTCACCAGATGTTCATAGAGCAAAGCTTGCTATAGAGCACAAAATGACATCACTGAATAGACTCCAATTAAGTCAGATAAGAGAAACCAATATTACACACTTCCTGGCCTCTGATAGGAACATCTTTCCATTTTAGCTACTACCATTTCCATGGACTTTGGATCATATCATACAAAGGACACTGAAAAACAGTTTTCCCCATGAAATCTCTCCTGTAATATATGTTTTTGGGCTTTTATATTTTCTAGATAAGTTTCTTTTCTTCCATATTGAATTAAGAATGCAAAAAATGATTATTAGTTTATCCAGAAATATATTTCCTAGGAAATACAGAATTTCTAGGTATTGAGTCACATAAGAAAAAAATGTGATAATTCTCTCTTATGGTTTGGAGATTAAGTGTCCCCAAAAAGGGTTGAGTGTTGAAGGCTTGGTACCCAAATGCTGGTGCTATTTTGGGAGGTTCTGGAAACTTTGGGAAATGTGCCTAACTGGAGGAAGTAGGACACTGGAAGTGTGTCCTTGGGGGCTGTGTCTTGTCCAGGGCCACTCTCTGTTTCTGCTTCCTGTCTGCCATGAAGTAAAGATCCTCTTCCAACACACATTCCTGCCGCCATGATGTTCCACCCACATTCATGGGTCTAAGCAACGGTGGACCAAACCCTCTCAAACTGAGCCAAAAGTCTTTCTCCTCTTTGAAGTCATTCCCTCAGGCATTTTACTCACAACTATACAAAAGTAACTAATATAACCCCCAGAGTGATCGTCTGTTATGGTGACATTATGCTTTTGTGTACATAAGGGTTTTCTATGTTAGGTATTAGAAAAGAGGAAGTTAACACAAAAAAGATGGAGATGTTTTATGTAAATTCAGTTACTTGACTCTTCTCTAATTAAAAGTGCAACATCAAATCAAAGAGATGATGTGATATCAAATTGCCCCCAAAAAAGCTAATTAAAGCAACATAGCATCTCACTTCATCTCTAAAAATGTATTTACTTTAGTGTCCCCTCAAATTAGTATTTTTATACATAAAAATTATGATGATATAGGGAATATATTTATTTAGGTTTTAAACCTACAGAAAAGACTTGGCCATGCATGATTCTCCTGGAAAAAGGGTACATAATCTGAAGCTGACTATGGATGATAGTTTTCTATTCCCTACTGCACACATCATTTTTGCCATTTTCTCCACCCCCTCCCATGTCTCCTCCTAATTCTAGTTTTTAGGCCAAAGAATATTAATGGAAATTAGTATTTAATAATGTGAATAATCTTAGGAGCCTATTTGCACAAATGAACATGTGTGAGTGCCTTTGTCTTTGGGCTATTCAAAGGAAAAATGCAGATGGTGCAGCAGGAAAAGGGGTCTATTTTTGGAAAGAGGATTTTTTAGCTCCCGGGCACATAGAACAGCCCATGAAGCCTGTTTGAAATGAGAGAGATGAAGATTTGTGGGAAGATCACCATCCTCCATATACCTTCATTTCTTCATGATAACTTGCCAAAATGGAGATGTGGAAAGAATATAGAATAAGCAGGGTTGGTATTGTTGAGGTAAAAAGTAAAACAGCACAAGAGAGGGCATGACAATGGCAATTTTCCATGTGTGTTTGGCACAGTAGGCCAGCATCTACCCCCACTCTGATGTCAGAGGCACCCTATGTTTGCTTTGATGGGTATACACTCCCTTGCTCCTAGCCTATCTGTTTCCGGTGGAGTGAACACCAGCCCTCAGCAACAAAAGTGGATCATACAAGCAGGCTAAGGCAATCAGTGCCTTCAATTGCCAAGTCCACAAATTCAGAATGAAGCACCTGCCCCACATTAGAATGATAGTGCTCATGAAGGCTCAGTTTGGGGAATTCTATATTTGATCTACTGAGAAAGAACACTTTCAAGATTTCCCCCATATAATACTGGATAAGTGGCCACCATGACAGTCTGACAGTGGAAACATCCTAGAGCAGCCAGAGACAACAAATGGGTTCTGCCGACATCCTTTGAACCCAATACAAACGATGAATATTGTTATTAGGTCTAGTTAGTCAGGTTGGACTCAGTACCCCTCACAGGGTTTTCAATGGCTGATTATTTAGGGATTTTTCTGGGAATGGACTGCCACATTCTTCTCTCTTTGCAGGGCTGGGGATGGAACCCGGGTTCTCTGAAAGTGTGGAGCAGTGCTCTACCAACTGAGGTAAACCCCAGCACCAAATGATGCATAAGGTCATATCCCTATACAAATAGTCCATTTTGGTTTGAGTTAATTTGAATGGAGTTTTTGATCACTAGGATTCTCAAGGAGGCACCAGTATAAATCTTAGTTACCACTGACCTCATGAGTGGTCACTTATGTCTGTGGTCAGAAGGAATACAGGTTCTTCCCACAGAGGCCTGAAATGGAATGAGGGCAGCTGCTGTCAAGGGCTCCAGGAATCCCCCAAAATAGGATGTCTTGGGAAATGAAGAATTCTTAAATATAAATATAAAAGCATCAAAGACCAATTTTGCTTAACTCAAATGTTTCTCCAGAGCAACTCGGTGTGATAATTTAATTCAAACAGTTAAGGAAAATCATTACAAAAGATACATACATTTTTAATAGTAAATGGTGGCTATATGACATCATAAAATTTGGTCACGTTATTTAATGAGTTTAAAGTCCACGTGAATCAGATAACTGAATTGACTCCCAACTTTAGCTGAAGGCCACTGAACTTGAAACATTAAATCTCCCAAGTACAGTACAACTGGACTAATTTTTGAAATACCCTAGCATAAACAGTATGAATTATTGGCAGTCAACATTCTGGATCTAGGCTTAATTGAAGAAGTTTAGCATTAGAATCCCTGAAAAATCAAAGATAATTGTTCATATTTGTGGATCTGAAATTGAGGCCCATACTTTGAAGTAGTATCTTTGAGACAAAATAGAAAACTTAAATTGGCAATAAAATCCTGATCCCATGATATACAGTGCTTTGAAAAGACAGTGAAACATGTGGAACAACAGGAAGTCAGACCATAGAAATAAAAAGAAAAAGAAAAAATGAGGCAGGATGAATCCTGAGAGAGCAGAAAAGTGTCCTGTTACAGAAATCTAGTTCATAAAGCAAAGATACACTGTGGTATATTGTCTCCAAAGTGAGCGCCATCAGTTCCTTTCCTCCCTGTACATATATACTGTACCCCATCAAAGCTACTCCATTCTTCCCCTTGAAACTAGTCTGGCCTTACTGACTTCTTTTACCTACAGATTAAGCTATAAGTGACATGCCAGGTTATCTAAAGCTAGATCATAAGAAGTCTTGCTGTTTCTACCTGGATCTTTTAGTCTCTCAGTTATTCCTTATTGGAAAGCTCCTTCGAAGAGAAGCCAGCCACCATCTAAGAAGTCTAACTACTATGAGTCCACTGTACTGTGAGGAGCCCCACTAAGTCATATGTAAAAGTCACATGATAAGAAGAAAATGAGTTGAAGGTAGAGGAGGTCAGGTGAGAGCAGGGGAGAGGAGAGAAGAGAAGAGGGGAGAAGAGGGGAAGGGAGGGGATGGGAGGGGGAAGGGGGAGGGGAGGGGAGGAGTGAGGAGAGGAGAGGAGAGGAGAGGAGAGATGAAGAGAAGGGAAGAGTAGAGTAGGAGAGGTGAGAAGAAAGGAAGGGAATGGAGGGAAGGGAAGGGAAGAGAAGAGGAGAAAAGAGAAGAGGAGGGAAGGGGAGGGGAGAGAAGAGAAGAGGAGGGAAGGGGAGAGGAGGGGGTAGGGGAGGATATCCGTACTTGGCCAGCCCTACCTAATCCAGCCATCCCAGCCCCAGTCCCAGACAGATATGTAAAGAGACATCTTGGATATCCTAACCTAGTGATTTTGTTATTGAGAACTGAGGATGCAACCAACAGCCCACACCAAGGTCCCAGTCCAGCCATCCTAGTAACTGCAGCCATTAGAGCCATCCTCCCTGAAGCCCCAGTCACCATGGAGCACAGATTAACAATCCTATTCCAATTCCTGGCATTCAAAATGATGTGCATGATAAAATGATTGTCATTTTATTTCACTGAGTATTGGAGTGATTTGTACATGGTCTTAGGAAGCCATAACAACTATCACCTGACATCAATATTTTTGTCTGAAATTATTACTTTCAAAATGTATAGATCCACTATGATCTAAACTCAACTCTGCACCAGGAAGAATATTTCACAGAAGCAAAGTAAAAACCAAGGTATTAGGCTTTTTATATTGCATTGTGTTTTAAAGCAAGAGAGCAAGTAATTGATGTCTCAGGAACTATTTAAAGAAATAAACAAATGAAAGCAACACCTATAAACCTGAGCTCTGAGATCTAGTATGGAAAAATCAAAAACCATTTAGAATCATACAATCAGCAATTGATCATTTAAGGAATCAAAGCTGCTCACCATCTGTGTTAGTTAATTTGGCAACTTAACATATCTGAGATGAAGCTGTTTGGCCAACACAGACTGTGTGTTTCTGATTTTCTAAACTTATACTACCTTTGACCTTTATGATTAAAATCTAATTAAAATGTGGTTATTTTTAAAAGGTAGAGATGGTGTAATTGTCTCATCTATTAAAGTTATGACTAATTGTTAACCTTCTTAACTTGCTGATTCACTGCCATGCCTTTCATTTCAACCTTTTTCAAAACAAAGTCCAAAAAATTCAAAATGCAAAACAAACTTTGCTGGAAAAAAAATGCAATTCACTTTCATTGCATGATCAAAGCAATTTAAGAGACTTTTACAGATTTGTATGTCTAACATTCTAGAATTGAGAATTAACTGAATTTTTATTAAGCCAATCAATTTTTCTATTTAAGTTATAATTTAATACATTGAATAAATCTAAGAAATGGACTCTGTGATTGCTACATACCTACTCCAATCCTGGGTGCCATGAAGCAATATAAAAGAATTATGAAGTATGGCCCGTGCTCAGGAAGCTTGCAATGTAGTTGGGGAAACTGACACTGTGACCAAAAATCCAGTGGCAACATAAGAGGGATCTGCCTCTTTCCAGGAACAGAATCAATTATGGATGGAAGAAGGAAACCATACATAAATGGAAATGATAATCTTCTAATCCACTAAGTACTACAAGGATCTTCCATGTGTTCCATCTGGATACTGAATGACCTTGTCTGTAAGGCCAAGAAGAATCCTTTTTGCTGTTGTTAGGAGCTATTGAGTTAGGTCTGACTCAGAATGACCCTATGTACAATAGAACAAAACACTGGCATTGTGCCAGGCACAAGATCTTTTTTATGGTTTAGCTCATGGTTGCAGGCACTGTGTCAATCTGTCTGGTTGAGGGTCTTCCTTTTTTTCATTGACCCGCCACTCTCCCAAACATGATATCTTTCTCCAAGGATTGGTCCCTCCTGACAAAAAGTCTGAAATACATAAGACACAGTCTGACCATCCTTGCTTCCAAGGAGGACTCTAGTTGCACTTCTTCTAAGAGAGATCTGTTGGTTGTTTTGGCAGTCCATTCAATATTTGTCTCTAGTACCATAATTCAAAAGTATCACTTCTTCTCTTGTCTCCCTTATTCAACATCCAGCTTTCACAACCATATGAGGCCACTGAAAATACAATGGTATGAGTCAGGCACCTTTCATCTTCAATGTGACATCTTTACTTTTTAACACTTTTAAGAGGTCTTTTGCAACAGCTTTTCCCAATGCAATGCATCTTTTGATTTCTTAACAGCTGCTTCTGTGGGTGTTCATTGTAGAACCAAGTAAAGCAAAGTCTTGGATAACCTCAATTGTTTCTCCATTTTTCAAGAATCTGCTTAGTGACCCACTTGTAGGGACTTTTGTTTTCTTGAGATTAAGGTGCAATCCAAACTGAAGCCTGTGTTCTTTGATCTACATCAGTAAATGTTTCAAATCCTCTTCACTTACATCAAGCCAAATTGTGTCATCTGCATAACACAGGCTGTTAATAATGAGTCTTCCTCCAATCCTGATGCCAAAGCCTTCTTCATAAAACAGTTTCCCAGATTTTCTCAGCACAGAGATTGAAGCACTATGGCAAAAGGATACTGCCCTGACATACACCTTTCCTGACTTTAAACCAGGCAGTATTTCCTTGTTCTATTCAAACGAGTGCCTCCTCATCTATGTACGGATTCCTCATCTGTACAATTAAATCCTCTGGTATTCCCATTTTTCAAAGTATTATCCATAATGTGTTGTGATCCACACAGTCAAATGCCTTTGCATAGTCAATAAAACATAGAAGGACATCTTTTGGTATTGTCTGCTTTTGGCTAATATCCATCTGACATCAGCAATGATGTCCCTGGTTCCATGCCCTCTTCTGAATCTGGTTTAAAGAGAAGGATCTTTGTTTAGTTGTTGTTAAATAAATGCTTCTCTGCTCTTACTCTTGTTCATAAAGTTTCGCATGTGAAAAATAGCCATCAAAAGCATTCTAGCTTTTCAGATTTCATTCTTGAGACTTTTGATTTGGGACTCCTGTCTGGCCCCATCCTGTTCTCTGTCCATGGTCCTCAGGATAAATTTCACAACTGTTCTGAACAGCCATTAGAGTCCCTTGTCAATCTTGTTTCATCCACTTCCATAAGGTGGCTCAGTCTCTCTTTGACATGTTTCCCAGACAGTCCCCAAAGTTAATTCTTTGTATGCCACATGATTATATTTGAAATTGCATCATTGCAAATATGTTGAGTAAATGGAATAAAATAGTTCACAGCCTTACTCACATAAAGCACTGATAAATACAATTTTACTTGCTTATTTTACTTAAGCTACATAAGGCATTTAAGGAGGAGTGTGGAACCTAACAACAACAAGAAACATATTTAAAGTGTGCTTGACTTGCAAAAGAATTAGGAAAGATTGTGTATTATCTCTTCAAATAATGCTTTTGGAGTGAGGTTGTTTTTAAGGAAAAAAAAATTCTTAAGTAGAAGCAAACATACTGCAGATAAATCAGTATTGTTTTGATGCCCTTTAAAATGTCACCTACCTTGTCCTCAACCCTTTGACTCTGGAGCTCCATATCTAGACTCCAGCACACCAGTGTACTCCCTACATCTGCCCCAACTCCCCGGGAGCCTGCCACATATTCACATATTCATTCTCATTCATATTCTCTCTCTTCTCTCCTCTCTTCCTTCATCCTCCTCCTCCTCCTTCTCCTTCTCCTCTTCCTCCCCCTTCCTGCCTTCCTCCTTCACCTCTTCCTCCTCCTCCTTCTTTTCTGTCTGTCTGTCTCTCCCTCAGAGAATTAAACCAAGGGCCTCACACATACTTTGCAAGTGCTCTACCACTGGGTTGCACCCCTAGGCCATTTTTTTCTTTTTTACCTTGAGTCAGGATCTCACTAAGTTATGCAGGATGCCTCTGGCCTCAAACTTGTGATCTTCTTGCCTCTGCTTTCTGAGTCACTGGGACTTCAGGCCTGCACCACCACCACCAACAACAGTTACCTCTTGTTTTTCCAGTCTTCTTCTTTAGAATTTGCCATCCAGTTATAACAAAATATAAACTACCCAGTCTTTATCTCTACCTTAGCATTTACCAAGTGTGACTATCCATCACCCCACACCTTTTGCAAGTTTACCTGTCTCTTCGCACCCACTCAGATAAGGCTTGAATTAGGGAAAGTATTTTTTCAAGTCACTGAGCATCATTTGCTGCTTCTTTCAGGACTATTCTGAGATACCTTTTATACCTAAACCCAGCTATGCTGTGATATCTGAGATGTTTTTCCTCTTCAAATCTAAACTGAATCTTTCGAAAAGAAGCAAAAACCTTTGTAGGAAAAAAAAAATCCTTGTCCCAAGAATGGGTAAACATTCCAGAGAGATTCTTGTTTTTCCCCCAACAGGTCTGCCCAGCCCTACAGATTGCATTCTTGTCAGAATAATCCCAACATGAGTCACAACAACAAAGAACACAGAGAGTTTCTCAACATGACAGAGGAAGGATTTTTTTTATTTGAATTTGCATGTTGTTTATATTTTCAAACAGGAACTGGAAGGAAGGGGTTTCACTCTCCTTGAGTCTATCCAGCCATGAGGTTTTTTTAAGCTTTGCTGTTTGCCCAATTCCCCTCAGCAGTGAATATTTGGAAGGCAGGGGTATGACTCAATTTCCCCTCCTTTCATCTCTCTTATTCTTTCATCCCTCCCATCCGACATGCCACGAGGAGATTCTGTGCCAGTGTTGATTCCAGACATCCTTCCACCAATCCCTCCCCATCTTGGAAAACCCAAGTTTCCATCTTCTCAAAATTCTTCATAAGCCTTCCTCCTGCTCTGCTTGTATCATGCCCTCTATTTGTTCTCTGGCATGCTACTTCCTCAGCTAACCTTCTCTGTGCGTCCACTCTCTCTTCTTACCCACAATATCTTTCTAAAATGCCTCACTTATTTTCCCTTTGAGCCTGTGCTCTCCAAAAAATAATTATTCTGAATCTCACTTAGAATCCCCTCTTAGACAAATACCTTTGCCTTCCATGATCATGACTTTCATCCTATTTACTGTTATTTGTCCAGTGTATAACACAAGGCCTGTTATATATGTTGATGTTAGGTGCCATTGAATCGAGTCCGACTCATAGCAACATTCATAGGTTTTCAATGGCTGATTGTTTTTCAGGATTGTTTTGGGGGTGGATTGCCATGTCCTCCTTCCCTTTTTGCAGGGCTGGAGATTGAACATGGGTCCTCAGAAAGTGAAGAGCAGCACTCTACCAACGGAACTAAACCCCAACCCTGCCTGTTATATACAGCTGGCCCATTTTTTTCTTAAGTTAATATGTAAATAAATCATGTTAGTCCTGCTGCTTACAGTTTTATAACAATTGTCCTTTGCATGGAGGATAATGAGATCTCTGAGTGTGTGTCCTGGTCTTGTCCTGTTGCCAAGATCAATGCATGATGAGGCCACTAGATATGTTATCAGGAGGCATGGCTATACAAAGTAGTCCAGGGGAGGACAGGAAGTCTTAAACTGGGTGGACGTGGGTGAGTAAGGGAGGGGAAAGAGATGGTCCATGGAGAAGCAAGAGGACTGCATGAAAGCAATGTGGTGAGGAAATGACTAAATCCAAAATTATCAGAATTTCCAGTCTCATTTTAGTCAAGTGATCTGCACCGAGTTGTAAGATGAAGCAGGAGGAGATTCCAGCATGTCAGAAATTCTAGTGAGCTATGAGGCATGAGAGTACTATTAATGGAAGCGAGGAACTGAAGTAGGGAGAAGTCTACCTTGGGGGAAATTCCACATTAGCTCACACGGAAAACAAGGAAGTAGCATAGGTTGTGTTGGGATGGAGGGGACTGGAACTGACATTTAAACACTTCTTGGTTTAGTATTAGTCAGTAAGACACAACAGGACATCCTATACAGAAGAAAAGTATTAACTCCAACTTGGAATTAAGAAACCCAGAGAGAAGAAAAATGAGGGTGAGAGTGATAGCAACTTTGATTAAGATCTTTTTATGTTTAGCTTCCTTTTCTTAATCTGTAAGACTGAGGGATGTACTTGCCCTTTTGCTCAGTTAAATTGTTTTGAAATTCAAATGAGAAGCACCTGAAGAGCTGCCGAAAGCCAAAAGATAAACAATTGCTAGTGCTATTATTTTCTCTATTTGGGTTTGAAAGTGAGCACACCACTAAACATTATTGTGTAAGCTAAGAAGGATGATCAATTTGATGGGGCTTATTTTTAAAGCTGCTGTTTGGAGATTAGGCGAGCATGCTTACCACTTCCAAGACAGCTTCAGTTACCACTATAAAAATAATACCTCCCTTGTGTCAAGAGCCCACCTCTTTCTTTCTCTCTTTCAATAGTCACAAAATCCCTGCTTTGTAGATTTTTTACATAGACTTTTCAAGATAAAGAGTCAGATTTCTCAAGGCTATGCCACTCATTTTATTTCAGAACAGCTTGAGTTGAAGGACAATGCTGTGCCCCCTAATACAAGTCCTTTCCAGACTCCATCATTATTCTAACAGAAAAATTTTTAAAGAAATGCTACGCAGAAGACAGGAGAGGTGGCTCATGCCTGTAATCCCAGCAAGTCGGGAGGCAGAGGCAGGAGGATCAAGAGGTTGAGGCCAGAGTCAGCCTGTGTCATTTAGCAAGACCCTGACTCAAAATCAAAAATAAAACAAAGGGGCATGCAGCCCCATGGTAGAGCAGTTGCAATGCATGTACCAGGCCCCGGATTCAATACCCCCAATACCGAAGAAAAATTTTAAAAATGAAAATGCTACACAGAAATCCAATATAAAAAAAATTGAAGCTGATCTTTTGAAGGAGAAAAGAAGGAAATGAAGAAATCTCACACACCCTGTCCACAACACGCTATCCACCTCCCAAATGTGGATCCCCAGAAATGCCTCGAATGGCTCCCTGGAGTTCTTGGAGTATAGTTTGGAAATATCTATTTCACTCTGCATTCTTAATTTGCCTACCTCTGACTGAAATATGAGTACCATCTACTTGGAGTAGGAAGGTCAGGTGCTCTAAAGAGCAGAAATGCTATTGAGCCAGTGCTACAGCAGTTTGTTTCAATAGCATCCTTCATTTTATACCACTCCAAGGTCATTCTTTGTGGATCACTTAAGAAGTTTTCAGTCAGTACCTGTCATGGGCAAAGTACAGAATGAGGCTAATTATTACTATTAAATGAGTGAAAGAGAAGAAAAATTGGTGTGCGGTATAGTTGAAAGAGTCCGAGTCTGGTAATTCAAGCCCAGGCTGCCATTTATTGGTTATGTAGTTTAAGGCAAATTACAACCATATGGGGACTTGGTTTTCTCCTTTGTGAATCAGGTTGTTGGATTAGGTATTCTCCAAGGATTTTCCAATTTTTAGAGCCCTCTAAATCTGTGAAGAACCTCTCCAGTCTTGCTTGTCCCTACTTTCCCATCCAATTCTCTGTCCCAGCCAAACTCTCCTGATGCCTAGACTGGTTTTCTTCTTTCTTTTGTCTATTTTGTGTTATACATGGTCCTGCATAATGATGTACTGATTGTTGTTAGGTGCTGTTGAGTTGAGCCCAACTCATAGTAACCCTATGTACAACAGAACAAAATACTAGCCAACACTGTGCCATGCACATATCTTTTTATGTTTCAGCCCATTGTTGCAGCCACTGTGTTTCTTCTCATTTTGAGTTCTGCCACATCAGCAAAATGAGGTCCCTGGGGTACTACTACATTACTGTCATTAAGGTTGGCTCTATTTTGTGGAAGCAACTCTTCCCTAGTCATCTTCTGGATTTCTGGGGAGCTCATTTTCTGGCACTATATTGGACAATGCTTCTTTGCTATCCTTTGGGTCTTCAATGGCTAATTATTTTGGAGTGGGCTGCCCAATCTTTCTCCCTAGTCTGTCTTACTCTGGAAGCTGAAACCTGTCCACCAAGAGTGGCCCTGCTGGTATCTGGAATACTAGTGGCAAGCCCCCACAGCACAACAAGCTGACAGACAATAATAATCTGACTTAAAATATTTTCCAATTTCCATCGTGCAAATACTACTACCACCATAGTCAATGTCCAGCTACCAATGTGAGGTCATTAACCACAGAGTAACACATTATGTTTTATTTCTACCACATAAATGCAATGGACACTGATAACCTCGAGAGCACTGGTTAATAGTAAAATGTAGTAAAACACCTAGGAAGTGAGAAGTTGAGTGTTTTCACCTGCCTTTAATATAATCTATGTAGCTTCATAACTTTTAACTTCACAACTTTTAACTTTTAATAATAACCCACTGCCAGGCACGGTGGTGCACACCTGTAATACCAGCGGCTTGGGAGGCGGAGGCAGGAGGATCGCAAGTTCGAGACCAGAGGAAGTCTGTGTAACTTAGCGAGACCCTGTCTCAAAAAAGTAAAAAAAAAGTGGGCTGGGGGTGCAACTCAGTGGTCCAGCACTTGCAGAGCATGCAGGTGCAAGGACCTGGGTTCAAACCCCAGTACTGCAAAATAATAATAATAATAATAATAATAATAATAATAATAACCCACTGTGTCAGTCCACTTCCTGTCATTGTAAAATGCCTGACATAAACTTTTGAAAAAGGAAAGGTTTCCTTTGGCTCACAGTTTCAGAACTTCCAGGGGATGCTTGGTCATCACCACATCTTTTAGGTCTGTGGTAACATGTTACAGGGAGCACAACTGGTAGAGCAAACTCACTCACCCCATGGCAAGATGCAAAAGAGAGTAAGCAGACGTGACCAGTTACTGGGATCCCACACTGTCTTTGAGGTAAACCTCCAATAGCCAAAAGGCCTCCTACTGGGCCCTGACTCTCCACTTTTCCACCTCCCAATAGTGCCAAACTGGGAACCAAGACTTTAAATACATAGACTTTTGTGAGATATTTGAGATCCAAACTATGGCACTCTCAAAATTTTCTCTTATATTCTCTCTCTCTCTCTCTCCCTCCCTTTCTCTTGAGTTCAGTTGGGGGCAATCTACTACAAGTTTTAACTGAATTCTATAAACCAATAATATAAAATCAGGAAGATTTAACAAGTTACTTGTAGTGGAAAGAATTTAGTTCATCAGTTTAGAGAGATGAAGATCTGTGGCTCCATTCACTTACTTTAAAAGTTCCATGATGTCCAATGATCTGACCGAGAATTAATTTGAGCCCAAAACTACCACTATAAAAACACCGGCTGTGCTTGTGTTAGTTCCGTTCTATTAAAATAAAATTAAGACAACAGAAAGGGTATTTGGGGTATTTCTGCATTCTTGGCCATTTTCTGATGATTTATGCAGCTGCTCATTGAATAGAGCAAATCTATTTGAAAAATAAATGTTATGAATTAAGAAAGAAACAGAAATCAGGAGGTTGAAATGGAAGCCAATTTTTGAGATCCTGGTCACTTTTTTCAGTTTTATTTTGTGTTATTGTTGTAGGACACAGTTATGATGCCAGTGTACTCAAAGTTAACTAAGTATATGAAATGCAAAGCCACCTGGATAAAAATCAGACTCAAATGGGTGAATGAAACATTCACAAAAGTAATTGCTACTCCTTCACAGTCAATCTCCATGATTGAAAATGACCAGGAAATTTTAGTTGGAAAAGTGTAAGCATTTGCTATATTTATATCTGCCTGCAGCCATACCACAGTGGCATCCAATCCTGTTAGATCTCGGAAGCTAAGCAGAGCTGGCCTGGTTAATATTGGATGGGAGATGGCTTGGGAACACCAGGCGCTATAGGCTTGGGAGAAGGACTCTGCAGCCCACTTCCAAAAAACAATCAGCCATTGAAAACCCTATGAATAGCAGAGAAGCACTGACAGTAGTGTTTCGCCTGTTGTACATAGGGTTGCTATGAGTCGGACACTGACTCAACAGCACCTAACAACAATATTTGTGTCTATTATTTCCCATATAGACAGCATACAGTAGAGTATCATAAGATTGCAGAAAGTTTGAACAAGAGGAGACATAGAGCTCCTCATAATACAGAAAGAAAGAGAGAGATAAAGAGAAGAAACAAAGAAAGAAACAAAGAAAGAAAGAGAGAGAGAGAAAGAAAAGACAGAGAGAAAGAAAGAAAAGAAAAGAAAAAGAAAGGAAGGAAGGAAGAAAAAGAAAGGAAGGGAGAGAGAGAAAGAAAGAAAGAAAGGAGAAAGGAAAGAAGAGAGGGAAGGAAGGAAAGAGAGAGAGAAACAAGGAAAACAGAATAGTTCTGACTAAATGAGCAAGCACCCTCAACCAACTCAAATATTTTAAATGCATATTTGATAAAGAATTATCAAGCTAAAAATAAATAATTATTTAACACAGTAAAAGGGCTTTCAACATTAACAGATGCTTATGGCAAACATACTCTATATCTACAAACAGTCTTTATTTGACTGTTAAAAGGTTTTAAAAGATAAAAATCCTTTTCTTGGAACTCAGAATAAAGCATGTTTATTTATTTTAATAAACTTACTAAGGTTTCTGTGGACATTGCTTTTTTCTTTTTTCAGTACTGGAGGGGTTGAACCCAGGGCCTCACTCAGGTTAGGCAAAGTGCTCCACTCCTGGCCTGCACCCCCCAGTCTCTTTTGTATTTTTTTTTTTAATTTGAGACAGGGTCTCACTAAGTTGCACAGTCTGGCTCTGCCCCGTAACTTGTGATCCTCCCGCCTCAGTCCAAGTTGCTGGGATTGCAGGCTGATGCTATAGCACCCAGCTTGAACATTACACTTTCAGTTATCACATCAGCACATCAGCAGTGGTGGTACAGTCCATGGCTATGGAGTCTGCTCAATGCATGCACTTCCCCAGGGGAAAACAGAAGCAGATGTGGGGAATTTACAGCCCAGGTACTTACTTTTCTTAAGCAGATAGAACCTGACCATAGGTTAAAATGGTAGGAACCTACAGGTTGAAACAGTAGGAAGAGCTCTGATGAAAACATAATTAGTATGTAAAATAGGAATCAAAATGGATAGTATAACTTGGGGAAACGGATAAATGAAAATATATATGACTGTACCAAGGCAGATTCATAAGGAGGCAAGTGTACAGTAGACAGAAATGAGTCTTGTAGTCAGCCAGACTTGAATTTAAGTAACTAGTACTATCAATTACTAATTGGATGACCTTGGGTAGCCAACTAACCTGTCTTGCCCTCAGATTTCTCTTTCACCAAACAGAAGTTTAATATCTCCTATATCACAAGACTATTAGGAGCAAACAATGCAATAATAATTGTGAATTCCCTAGAAAAGTATCCTCAAAAAGATAAAAGGAAGGTATACAACAGTCTACCAGTTGCCATTTCTGTAGAGTCCATGGGTATGGTGCAGCCATTCTGGACTTAGATTGAAAAAAAGCACTTGAGCTAGATTGTATACAGTACTGTGTCACTCTGTAAAGAATGGGATAGTTGAAAGTGGTTAAAAGCAATAGTCTGGAACTAAAAATGGAAAGATTGGGCAACATATTAAAAACAAACCAACCACAACAACCTCCCAAGTCGTAACAAAGATTGGGCAATAGAAGGAAGGATGGCCTGAGTCACCATGAAGAAGAGAATTCAACGATACGTTAGCAAGTAGATGAAACCATGTTGGAATGACTACAGATGGAGCCTGCTTGAGGTCGATGATATGAAACGGTTTTTCCAATTCCAATCCAGTTTATTTTTATCTTCCTCATGAAATGTAAAATAATTCACATGACACTTTGATTGAGACCTTATGGGTACCATTTCCATTGTGCAAGACAAGAACATTTAGGGTAGCAAGCTTTTGCCAAATGGTAACTGAAGATGGCCAGCATGAGTGAGAGTCAAGCAGAGTGTTGAGCAACAATTTAGTGAGTTTAGGAAAAGAGGCCACCAGTGTAGATAATCCGAATCAAAATGCTTCATTGTCATCATTGGAGTTTTCTCTCACGTCTGTCATTCTTTGACTTAATGAAGGAGGAAGTAATAAAACTCCAAAAGTCAGGACTTTTGATCAAGGCACTGTGGTCTGTACTGTGGCATTACTTTTCTAAGAATGTCTGCTTGTAGCTAAACAAAACCCTTGGCAGCTCTCAAACACCCCAAAAGCCTAACTGGTTCTACAGCAATTCTCAAACTTTATAGGATTGTAGGGCACTGCCTAGAGAGGCAGTTCGCCCCAGGTCCTATCTAGGCTCCCTTGGAGGACTGAGGCTTGTTCCTCAGGCAGTCACCTTTGCCCTACCTCCTGGAACTCAGGGTCATCGAGCTCCCCAAGATGGCTCTGGCATCTATTCCCTTGCCTCCAGCCCCTCGACACTGATTGGCTGTTTCCAAACCCCAGAATGGCTCCTGATTGGACCATTCTGGAAGCACCCCTGATTGGCTACTTCTACAAAACCAAATTTGAATATCCCCTCTGATTGGCTGAAACCCGTATGAGGTAACTGCCTCTGATTGGTCCCCTGCAAGCCCCAGAAGAGTATGTAAGTACTCTTCTGTACACGGAGCAATCTGGGTCCATTCCATCGACCGGGACAGACAAGGAAGAAAAAAAGAGCTGTTGGAGCAGAGCACTCGGAGTCTTCATTGGGAAGAAAAGAAGCAAGGAGCCGCCCTGGGCAGAAGCCTCTGAGCCTGCCTTTTTCGAGGCTTCTCAGAGCAGCTGTGAGCATAAGCCTCCTTTGCGAGCGGCGCGGCTCCTGGGTGCCCCGCTCCCCCTCACCAGAAGATGGGTCTTTGGCTGCTGGTCCCTGCTCATGGCCGGAGCGAGTCCAGTGGCAGGGTGATGCCCCACATAGGATATTGCATAAGCTTATATATTTGGTTTACAAGTAACTAGCTCTGTTTCCTTCAATATGACACCATGGTATCTACAGCCATCTAAATGAGGCTTCAAAATTTCTGTGCATGGGTGTGTGACTCAATAGTAGAGCACATGCCTAGCTTGCATGAGGCCCTGAGTTCAATCCCCAGCACCACAAAGAAAAAAGTCTAAAAAGTCAGTAGGCCAGTGTAGACCCAGTTTTAAGCAATCTGTTCCTAATTTTGCTTTGCCTTTGGAGCACTCATAAGAGTTTTGTAAAAGGATCACCATCTCAAAGCTGGCCAGCTCAGGCAGTTTTATTCTCAAATGTATGGTAGAGAGTGAGAATAGAGTTATGAAAAATCAGTCCCTCCCATCAATTCCCAGGTACAGGCTGTACTGTTGTTGGGCAATTCATAATCTCATTTGTGCATCTGTGTTTGTTTAACATTGGAGTGTGCTTGGATGTGCTTTTACAAATGGCTATCTATAAATCCCCATCCATTCGGTAGACTGGACATTTACAAGGGGATCCAAAGGCATAATGAAAAAAACATTTTGATAACAATTCTCTGTTTATAGAGAGAATCTCCCCTCAATCCCTCCTCACAAAACAGCTCAAAGTATTTTTCATTAAATCATTACTTCATGTCTATGAGGGAGGTAGTAGCTTGGATTCAGTAGCTCTATAGTTTATAGGTGGGCAGCATGGCAGGATCCTTAGGAACCTAAAATTTCCAAGCCAGCCAAGTTTACTTGCTCTCTACAGAGAAACTTACTAGTGCACCAGTCAAATAGAATGAGTTTAGATCAATTGCAGAGAAATGAGTACTTAACTTACAAAATGTATTTTTTATGCATTTCTGTTAAGTTCCCTTCAAAGACATGTTTTCAATGCTATCCTAATAACAGTCTCACGTAGTCTACATTTATCATCTCTCACAAACAGGGAAATACCTTTGCAGATGGTAAAAAGATAAGACCTGAGAAATTGATCACAAAAATGTGAGAATGCCAACACAATTCTCAAATTCACATTTAGTACAGATGATACTATTCACCATATGCATGTAAATGTTTGGGTGTCTTAAACTTAAGAAGAAATGGCCTAAGGTAAAGTTTAGAAAACTTTTGTTCAACCCAGGGAAATGTTTCAAATAAAAGAATGAAAATCTCTAGAATAATTTACCAAGGAAGACTGTTACTAATATTTGCAGGGGATGAAGTTTTAATATTCTTTTCCCCAACTTTCACTAATACACCCTAAAAATAACAAAATAAGAAACTTGCAGAGTAATCATTGTTATGAAACTAAGAATTGACTAAATATTTAGGAAGACTGAACAGTGACTAAAGAATTAAAACATAATATGAAATTCCATTCAAAGTATACAAATTTTGTTATATTTTCATCAAAAAAGGAAAATTAAATGTAAGTTACAAAAAATAAGTTGTTTTTAAAGAGTTAGTTTTCTTTTATGGATTCAAAATTAAAATATAAACTTTAAAAATATAAAAATTAAAAATTAGAATATTTAATTATTTGCAATTTTAGTGTTTGGGATCAACCCATCATCTATCATTATAACATAGTAGCATCTCAAATGATGCATATGTTATTTAAATATAGGCAAGTTTAAGAGTTATATGGATCATTTAATTATAAAATTATAAAAATATGTAAATATAAAAAATATAAAATATTCCTCAGCTAGCAAATATTTCACTGATTTGAGTTCTGCTGGAATCACAAATAAATAAAAATGTGAAAAGAAGCAAGAAAATGAATGGTTGGCATTATTGGAAAATGATATTTTGTTATTCAAGAATCTATTGTATTCATTCTGTATAATAATGTATCATACTGTTTGGCAAGTTAATTAATTAGTCTTTCCTCTAAATGAAGCTCTTCCACTACTCCAATTTCCCCTGTTTGCTGAAGCAGTATCCATCTCTTATGGCAGCAGGAGTGCAATCCACAAAACTTCATGGCATTTGGACATAGTTTCTTTTTATTTATTATTGTTAGGTGCTGTTCGAGTTGGCGTCCGACTCATAGCAACCCTACATACAACAGGTGAAACACTATTGTCAGTGATTCTCTACTATTCATAGTGTTTTTGATGGTGGATTGATTTTTGGAAGTGGGTTGCCAGGTCCTAGGACTGGGACAATGTTGGTTACAAGAGTGGATGTTTAGGATTATTGATAACACTGTGCCACCGTGGAGTGCTGCATATCAAATGATAAGGAATTCTTCAAATTTTTTAACAAGTAACATATGTGGGGGGAAGAAGGGGTATGTATGGGCCTCCACAGTTCAGAGCCCAAGAAAAAAACGTTTTCCTTAGGTCTAAAGATGTTGGTGGTTATAGTCTTAGAACCCTAAATACTTGCAAGAACCTGTTTGAACCGTAAGTATCTCATCTGAGAATGTTTGTGGGGTTGAGAGAAGAGAATGCCCACATCTTCAGAACTGATATATATGTATATATATATATAATAATTATATATTGGGAGACACACCCAGCAACCCACTCCCAAAATCCATCATTAAAAACCTGATGAACAGCAGAGAAGCACTGACCATGTTTCATAGCAACCCTGCATACACTGACAGTTGTACAAAGGGTTGCTATGAGTCGGACACTGACTTGATGGCACCTAACAACAACAATATATATTTGAATATATGGGCAATGCACCTCAGTTCTATCAACCAGACCATGGGACTAAGTCATCTGTATGTAGTTCAGATAACAATATTTGTAAGATTTGACAAAAGGGAATGATGAAGTGTTCTAGTTTAATAATAACAAAAAAGATTCTGTTTTCTTTTATTTTTATGATAAACCATACCCCTTGAATAACAGCATGCAATTAGATCCAAATCTTGTTGCACATTCATGCCTCGCAGATCAACAAGGAGAGCAAGTAAAATCTGTCACAGCCTAGGCCTCTTGGCATTACTAGAAAACAGAAAAACACTGATACTGATTTTCATGCAAGTAGGAAAATAGTTATTGCAGCTAGCAGTGAAAGATCCAGAGCTATGTCTGAGCAAAGAATCAGGCAAGGACTGTGTGATAAAGGAAAAGGTATCATAAAATTCAAATGGTGGGATAAACCAGATAGCATCACTCACATTAAAAAGAGGGACTGGCCCTAAGTCAGAAAATACAGAGAACAGGTATGCCCCCTGAGGAATGAGAATTCTGGCAGTGGAGCCTCACAAGGAAGAGGCCTTTGAAGTGTCTAATGTTCAAGATGACCCTGCTGGAAAGCCAGCACTTCTAGGGAAAGGGAAGGAAGCACAAGAGGGGAAAGGTCGGTATCTACCAGAAGACCAGAGGAAAGGAAGAGGTCATGGGCAATTGGAACTCTGGACTAATGAAAAGCATGTAAGTAGAATAATAACATTCAAGTTCAGTAAACTAGATCATCAAGTGCATTCTAAGTAATCGAGTCAATACTCTGGAGGAAATAAGTGCATATAAATGTCCAAGATTGCTCTGGTGCGTTTTGTGTACAGCATACCTAGCACTGTGATGTCAAAAAGCAATCCTGCTTTATTTTCTCTCCTTTATGCACAATTTTGGGGATCTTAGAAATCCAACAGATGCTCTTAAATAGATGCCTTGATAAGAAGCTGAAGTGTTTATACAATAACTGCTATGACTTCAAATCAAAGGAACTCAGTTACAATACGCCAGGTTGGTTGCTTCCTTCTTTGTTGTTTGTAAGAAGGCAACTCTAGGACACAGGACACATCCCTAAAATCGGAGCAAATTATCTGATAGTTAAATCTTTGCACACAGTGGTCTATGACCTTATGAACCAAATCACCATGATGACCTCAGAAATCTGCTGATAAAATAAGACACTTTGGACTGAAATTTTTTCTCTTGTAGAAAAAAAAAAGAGATCTGCTTCTAAATACTGCCAAATTGGTGTGGACCTAAAAATCAAAGAAAAGAAGAAACCCAATGTACTTGGACTATTTTGAAAAGATATTTTTACTTATTTCTGCCCACCACCACCACTCCAAAAGCGAACCCACTTAAAAAAATCATGAGAACACAAAGCACTGGCATATTATAAAAATTGCTCCTGGATAGATATTGCTTGGAATTCTGTGTTCTTTTAACAGATGTTTGACTTCTAGAAAGTTCTACTTTGCAGAAGTTTGGACTAGAGTTCAGTTTTACATACATACTACTTTTGAGCCAGCTGTTAGGTAAGGATGAAACTTATTGGTGGTTTTATCACCTGCTATTACTCAGATCAAAATGGAAATGATGTTCTGCAGAACTCAATTGAAAGAATGATGAGTAAAGCCTTTTTGTCTTTTTCTTCTACATCCACCACATCAAGAGTAAAAAAGCAAAGTATCCATCAGTATTCTTCCCCCCTGACTATACAGACAAGTCATCAAACATCACAGGTCAGAGTAAAGATAAGGGCACCGACTGGTATAAACTTTCTGAGAGACAATAAATGAGGCACTATGTATCAAAGAACTCTTAATCATATTATCCTGACTAGAAATTCAATGTGTTAGAGTTGGTCATAAGAATATCCCCATAGACATTAGCCAAGGGTGTTAATTTCAAAGACAATAACCTAAATCATTTTAACACAATATAATTCACCATACCAAGGTACTCAAAGCTATTTTTAAAAATTAGTCTGTAGAAAACATTTAAAGATATAGAAATATGATTTTATATGTGAAAAGACACAAATGTAGAGGTATATTTCCCTTGTTAAAATAATACTGATCATTACAGTTGAGATACTTTCCATTGTTTCTGTATTTCCAGATTTTTTTCTCTGAACATGTAAGACTGTTACAATAATATAGTGCAAATTTTCAGATAAACTTTTACTTCAGCCTGATACCAAGCAGGTAGAGCTCCAATCTTGCCAAGCAATGAGGAGAAGAATGAGATCATCTTTGGTGCCTGGCCAGCCTCAGAGTTCTCTAATTTTCCTTACCATCAATAAAGTCATTGACAGTTCATAAGGATAGAACACTAGGCACCAGGAGAACACAGTGGGAAGAGAAAGAGTCTTGAATCAACCATTTAAATTGGAAATCTGATTCAATTATTTATGGGCTGTGTGATGAAGGACAATTTATTTTTTAAAACTTATCCAAGCCTTGGTTCATCATCTGCAGAATGCCACTACTGATGCTTAACTTCACGAGTGTTGTGAGGAAGACATGGAATTATGTAGTGTGTAAGGGTCACACACACAGGGTCAGGCAGATGGAATTCACAGTCTGGGATTTTCCTTCACCAAATATGTAGGTAAAGACAGGATGCTTTGACGCTTTCTGTCTCCATTCCCTCCCCATACAATGGAGCTAAAAGTACTTGAAAAATAAGTGCTATAAAGCATGTTAGAGCTCAGTACTATCTGTGCTCATTTACATAGTAAAGACTAAAAACAAATAGCAGCAAACATACAAGTACTTATTAAATTCTAATATCATTGTTTCCTCTAATGGTTGTAATATTACACAAGCATGTTTTGACAGTCCTCTGGTTATGATCTTGATGACAAAAATCAGGTTACTCATCTCTTTATCACTCTGTTTTGGAATATCCAAGTAGCCAGAGCTTCATATTGGCCAGATAAATGGGAGCTTGAAAAAAATGTATCTTTCAAACTCTCTATAACTCTTCTTTCTGTGTGAGTGAGGGTGTGGATGTTCGGTATAAATATTTTCTTTTAATTTATTTATAAGTGTTAGTGGAGTACAGAGTAATAAGTCATTTGCTATATCCGTTATTCAACTGGTAAATCAGTTTTGCTTACACATTATACAGAATTTTAATATGTGGTGAGAATTTTATGCAATCATAGGCTATACTCATTGATTTTTTTTCCTTTCCTTTTTTCCCATATATCCATATAGATGTATCCTGTATTCTGTGTTTTTCCTCTCCCTCTTTACTTCTCTACACATGGAAGCTAAGTCTGACTTAAAGGTATAAATATCATTAAATTGTATCATGGTAATGAGCCTTAAAAACTTCTTTATTGATATCTTTGCTGGAATTTCTTAGATTTGCTCTTTAAAAAAAAAAACAGGCTGCAAATAATCTTACCTAGCATTCCCAGGTATGAATTACTTTTATTAAATGTTGGGATGGAGTGTTTTTTAAAAAAAGAGAGAGAGAGAGAGAGAGAGAAAACACATGGCTACAGCCCTCAAAACATATCAAGTCTATTGAAAGAAAGATAATTGATATTAATGCAAGATATTTAGGAACAAAATATCAAAAGGCCAAAAACTGAAGATTTATATCATAAGCATAGTATAATAATGCTTGTGGAGAATGGGCATGAAAAAATAGATGTCCTATGTACATTAGAGTTAAGGACACTTTCAATATCTCCCTAAAGCATGGGCCAAAAGTCCCTCTGCCTGATCTTTGTTCTCAGTCTCTGAGACATCTGTCCTGAAGCTGTTGTCAATGAAATCCTCCTTACTAAATTTATCTGTGGCATCTTACACTGCTGACCACTTCCTTCCTCTACACATTCTCCTCTGTGAATTCTGGAACATCATTATTGCATAGTTAACTACCACTTTGCTAGAAATCTTTTCTCACTATCTGGTTTCTCTCTCTCTCTGATTTTTCTCTAAATGCTGCTGTTCTTCAAGGCTACAATCATCTCATTCTATATGCTCTCTCAGGGAGAGCATCTTTCAACCAGCATCAAGGTGTGTGATTCTAATCTATGTCACTGAGCCAATTCTCTCATCCAAGCTCTAGACCTGTAATCAAGCCCCAGTGGATAGCAACAACTGAAAGTTCCCACGTGGCCAACTTCAGATACACATCATCCTAGACAGAACGCATCATTCATTATTCTTCATTAACCCAATGTTTAGAGAAATCACAATAATTTTTAGGCCTAACTCCTCAATTCTCTCCCAATATATTCCCTTGCATACTCATTCTCACATATCTTCAAGAGTAATTTTTGTAAAAAACAAATTGTCCAAATCATCCCTGAGCTATCCCAATAGAGAATCCTTCAATGGTTCCCCTTTATTCCCAAGATGAAAATACAAACTCCTTATAATAACAAGCAAGGTCCTTTATTATTTTACCAGTTCATCTCCTCAAACCTCTTATCACACCCCCTCCTGAAAGTTTCCGTTCAGAGCCACAGTACCACCTAAATTCCATAAGGTGCTTCCATGCCCTCAATCTAGAATGCCTGTTTTAGATTCTTCCTCCTGCCCTCATCCATTTCTGTCACTTACTTGGCTAATTTTGAATTGTTTTCCAAGTAATCCCAGTAACCACTTCCTCTGTGAAGCTCTTTGTAGCTGTTTTGGGTTGAGTTAGAAGCCCTTTCTTTAAAGAAGGTCTCATTCCTCACTATGAATGTTTGCATAGACTACAGGAGGACAAGTAGAGTTTTCTATGGTGATGAAAATATTTTCTATCTGCTCTATTTGAGATAATAGCCACTATCCACAAGTGGCTGTTAAGCACTTAATATGTGACAGGTACAACTGAGTCAGAGTTTTAATCTGATTTCATTTTAGTTGCTTTACATTTAAAAAAAACACTTGTCCTGGACAGCATTGATGTGGATGCTAATTAAGTATTTGTAGTCCATATGGAGCCCCAATATACTTTCATATGGTAAATATTTTCTCTGTGTTGTTTTTATTTTTAGGTGCCATCACGTTGAGTTCGACTCAGAGAGATCCTCACAGGGTTTTCAATGGCTGATGGTTTGGAGGATTGGTTCAGGAGTGGACTGCCACATCCTTTTCCTGTTTTTGTGGTTCTGGGGATTGAACTTGAGTCCTCAAAGAGTGTGGAGCAGCACTCTACCCACTGAGCTAAATCCCAGCCCATTTTCTCTCTAGGACAATGTAGATCTCCTTTGTAGGTGTACGCTGAAACAAACAGAAGATCTTAGATCTGGGATCTAAGATGGAATCCTGTTCTCCACTTCCTATCTTAATGACATTTGTTAAGTCTCTGGCTTCATCTCATTTGTCTGTGAAGTGGGATTATGACATTGTTGTAGAAACAATGTTGATGTAGGAAATAAATGGCACATGGCATTTAATGGTGCAATATCCTTAAAATGCAGTAAGAGATGCAGAGTAAATACTAAGTGAATATGGTGTATTATAATTACCATTGTGCATATGGTTCAAAGCTATAGCCTTCCTCTTCCTACTACACAAAGTCCTATTTTTCTCCTGGAATATATTTGCTGTTGTAGTTAGGTGCCATTGAGTCAGGTCCAACTCATAGTGACTCTTATAGGATTCTCAGTGGCTGATTGCTCTGGGAGTGGATTGCCACATTCTTCTTCCATTTTTTGTGGTGCTAGGGATCAAACCCATGTCCTCAGAGAGTGCAACATGGTACTCTACAAACTAAGGTAAACCCTAGCCCAGACTATATTTAGTTTCTAAGAAAGCTAAGATAATCAATTTTTAAGCCATCATTTTATTGCCAATTTTAAGGAATCCTCTTTGTCCTAAAATAGGAGTAAGGTTCACCTGTGCTTATTGGTCACAAACCAACAGGTACATGGAGTACATCCTAGATCTCTGCCTTTAGTTTCTCTACTCACCAGAGAGATGCTTCTTCATTTAGAACTGTCCTTTGCCAAAGGAACTTCCATTCACACTGCGTCCAGCATACATCATTCTGAGTCTTCTCTGTGCAATCCAGACCAACTTACAAATTTCCCTTCCAGAGAAAAAAGAGCCTTTATGAAACACAACAAAACAGCTTGGCTGCCTACTTTATCCTTCCAAGAAGATATGAGTCAATGCTTTAATTTCTACAGTCTGAAATTGTAAGTCATGGGTAGCCTCGATATTTAATTCACATTTCTGGACCCAATTTAGTTTTACATTCAAGGATGAGCTCTGGGTCTTATCCACAAAGCAGAAGAGTGTGATATCTGTCTCATTCTAGATGCTATATCATAGAAAAGAGCCACAGAGTTCAAAAGATTAGATTTGTTACTCTCACAGTCTAAGATCTGTAATGGAGGTCTCTCTGCTTACCCATCATGACTTTTCAATTATGTGATTTCCCAGAGAAGAAAGATTCCAATCAGCAGAAATCAGGGGACTCTGAAGATGAGCCTTACTTACCTGATGGAGACCAGAGATCTCCGAACTATGCCAACTCTACAAGGAGAACCAGCACAGTGGGTTCTCCTGAGTGGGAGATAATTACAAGACTGCAGACTAAGACAGAGCAGCCTCTGCACCTCAGACAGAATTAGCCACTCTAACCAGGCTGCATCCAGAATAAAGATGTCATGTAGGTTCTACCAAGTGTCTGAGTAATGACACATTCCCTATGTCACTGCCTTCTGATGAAGATATTCAGGCAGTTTTTTCACCCACATGCTCCCTAGTCAGAATAATTGGTTCCTACTTGTCCTACCGGGCTGGAATTTGACTCAGTAGAATGCCGCTCTGCAGTCTTTGAGGTCCCGAGTTCAATTCCCAGCACCACAAAAATTGGAGAGGGACGTGGCAATCCACTCCTGAGACAATCCCAAAAAACAATTAGCCATTGAAAACCCTATGAGGGTCACTATAAGTTGGACACAACGGCACCTAACAACAACAACAACAACAATTTGCCCTCCTGGTAAACCTAAATGACCCTGATGCCCACTTTACCTATCATAATTCTGTCAGTGTCCACAGTAGGCTTCCAAATCCTAAATCTCAGTTTGCTATTCTGGTACTTTTATATAGCCCACAGATAAATGTTAAAAGGTAAAATTTCTTCTCCACTGAATTTAGATAAAGCAAAATGCATTAATTAGATCATATTTCAACCACTGGGTTTCATACTTTGTAATAGATTTAGTACTCCGGGAAATGAGAAGCTAACAACAATAACAGCAGGTCAGGCCAAGGAGGACCATCCCTAAGGATGGAATCCTGCCCACTTTCACTGCCAAGAGCATTAGTCCACAACATCCCTGATCCCTCACCCTCATCTCCCAAGATGTCTGTCTCAGTCCTGACCCTCAGCACTTCTGGCTGAGATCTGATTGCCCTGGGCTTTCTGAGAACAGCCATGCAAGGAGAACAGTTTGTCCAACAGTTCCATGGCAGGCAAGGGTTTGTGCCTTTGGCAATACCCTTAAACAGCTGAAAGATTTAAAGATCTTTCAACCCAAGTGTACCGCTCTGACTTTTCACACTTTCTCAGAACCCCTTTCTCAGCATTCTGCTCTCTGGTTTCCTTCCCCTAACACTCACTAACACTGTTCTTTCCAAGGTCATCAACGACCTCATTCTAAATAAATCTCAAGGCAGTTTCTCTGTTCTCATCCTCCTCCACCACACCCTCCTTCTTAAAAGTCTCTCCTCTCTTCTCTTGCAATTTTTGAGCTGTATTCTCTTCACTTGCCACCTATCCATCAGCTCTTTCCTCTTTTCCTTTATTCCTTTTTTTCTCTGACTTTCATACTATAGATAAATCTCAATGTCTATATTTTTTTCTCTTTCCATACAAATCTTCAGTAATCACTTTTCCTGTAAGACCACTTACACCTCTCCATAGGAACTTCCATTCTCAGCAATCCATAGTTCTGGATACTGGCAGTGCCCTCTCTGCTTTGGCCTCAGAGGTACCAATCCTGATCTGCACACACTTAGGAACGGCTGTCATGGTTTGAATCTAAAATGTCTCCCCAAGGCCATGTGTTTGACTACATGGTCCCAAGCTTGTCGTTATGCTCTGGCTGGTTATGAAACTTTGGGAAGTGAGATGCAACTTTACAGAAGTAATTACTGTGAGTAGGCCCTTGATGGTTTTACCTGGAGCCTCGGGTCCACTTGCTCTCTCTGCCCTCTGATCATGAAGATGTGAGGTTCTCTGCCATGGGCCCCACCACCTACCATTGCCATACTTGCCCTTCCAACATTATGTGCTCATCTTCTAACTGTGAGCCCCCAATAAATGTTTTCTCCAATAAAGTTGCTTTCGTCCCTTCCTCTGCTATAGTGACACATCAGCTAACTTATACAGAAAATTTGTAACAGATTGTGGTCATTGCTATGCAGACACGTAGTTCTTAGGCCATTAGAATATTCTTGTGGAAGGAGTTTGGAAAAGTATGAAAATGCAGGGAAGAGAAGTTCTGGAACACTGTAAGCAGACCTTAAGGGACAGTTCTGTTGACAGTTTGAAAGACCAAAATGCTGCCACTCATAGAAATGCCAATAAAGCTTACAGAATTCAGAGGAAAATGAAGATTATCAGGCAATGGATTAAGGGTATTCATGTTACATTCTAGCAAAGAGCTTGTCTGTGGTTTGTCCATGTCCTAAAGATTTCAGAGGAGCTAAATTTAAAATACTGGATAAATTAACTTGAAGGAGCCAATATCATAAGGGCAGTATAATGTTGAAGCTGTATGTCAGTTATTGCTTGTTGCATTTAGCCACATTTATGAAGAAAAAAACAGCAAAAGTCACAGAAAAAAATTAAAATATGCAGTTTAAAGAGTAAAAAAGCCCTGGCTTGTCTAAGGTGGCTGTGGATAGGATCAGTTTGGGCAAAGAGGCCATAATTGTTAAGGAGATAAGCTCCATTAAAAGAAATAATAGAGGAAAGAGATGGGTATGGAGGGGTCATGAGAAAGTAAAGGGGAAGTGAGTACGAGGAGGGTACAATGATGTGTACATATGGAAATGTCATAATGAAACCCATTAAGTTATACACTAAAAATTTATTGAAGTTGTCATTAGGTGCCCTTGAGTTGGGTCCAACTCATAGTGACCATATGTACAACAGAAAAAAAAAATTCTTAATTCTGTGCCAGGCACAAAACATCTTTTTATGCTTAAGCCCATTGTTATAACCATTGTGTCAATTCATTTAATTGAAGGTCTTCCTTTTTTTTTGGTTGACCTGCCACTCTCCCGTACATGATGTCTCCCCCAAGGATTGGTCCCTCCTGACAATATGTCCAAAATATATAAAATGCACTCTAGCCATCCCTTCTTCCAAAGAGCACCCCATTTGCCCATCGAGGACAGATCTGTTGGCTCTCCTGGCAGTCCAGGCTATATTCAATATTCATCTCTAGGACCATAATTCAAAAGCATCACTGCTTCTTCTATTTCCCTTATTCAGTATTCAGGTTTCACAACCATATGATGCAACTAAAAATATCATGGCATGAGTCAGGCCATGATATGACATCTTTACTTTTCAACACTTTAAAGAGATTTTTTGAAGTAGCTTTTCTCAATGCATCTTTTGATTTCTTGACTACTGCTTCCATGGGTATTCATTGTAGAATCAAGTAAAGCAAAATCTTGGACAACTTCAATTTTCTTTTCCATTTTTCATGGAGTTGCATACTAACCTGTTGTAAGGATTTATGTTTTGTTGATGTTGAGGCACAATCCATACTGAAGTCTGTGTTCTTTGATCTTCATCAATAAATGCTTCAAATCCTTTTCACTTGCAGCAAGCAAAGTTGTGTCATCTGCATAATGCAGATTATTAATGAGTCTTCCCCCAATCCTGATACCATGTTCTTCTTCATAATGTCCATCTTCTTGGATTATTTGCTCAGCATACAGATTGAAGAGGTATAGTGAAAGGATATAACCCTGACATACACCTTTCTTGACTTTAAACCAGGCAATATTTCCTTGTTGTGTTCAAATGACTGCCTCCTGGTCCATGTACAGATTCCTCATGGGTACACTTAAGCACTCTGGTATTCCCATTCTTTGTAATGCTATCCATAATTTTTATTGGAAATTTTTAATGTACAACTTAATGGGCTTCATTATGACATGGGTTTCATTGTGACATTTCCATAAATGCATTTCATTGTACATTGCTTACATAATTTCCCCCTTACCCTCTCATGACCCTCCTTCCCTATCTCCCCACTCAATGGTCTCCTTTCTACTTGCATGTCTTTTTGTGAGAATATTTATCTATATACATGCATCCCGATTTTGATTTAAGTCCAAACTTCTTTCTATAGTGATCTACATTCTACACTGAGATTGCATTCTCAGTGGTATTAGATAAGTGATCTAGTCCATTTACATTATTGCCAGCCTTTTGGTATTTTTGCTATTATTATTTTTATTTTAGCTATTCTTATAGTTTTTTTTCTATCTTCCCCTTTTTTATTATGAGCCACACAATCAAATGTGTTTTCATGTCAAGAAAATATAGACCTCTTTCTGGTATTCTCTGTTTCTAGCTAATATCCATCTGATATTAGCAATGATGTCCCTGGCTCCATGTCCTCTTCTGAATCCAGCTTCATTTTCCAGCAGTTCTGTATGTACTTCTTCAGTCACTTTTGAATGATCTTTGGAAAATCTTACTTGCATGTGATATTCGTGATTTCATTCAATAATTTCCACATTCAGTTGGATCCCCTTTCTTGAAAATAGGCACAAATATGGATCTCTTCCAGTCAGTTGGCCAGGTAGCTGTTTCCAAATCTCTTGGCATTAACAAGTTAGTACCTCCAGTGCTGCATCTATTTATTGAAACATCTCTATTAATACTCCATCAATTCCTGGAGCTCTGTGTCTTGCCAATTCCTTCAAGGCAGCTTCCACTTCATCCTTTAGTACCATTAATTCCTGATCATATGCAGTTCCTTAAAATTGTTGGTCATTTCCATCACCAGTGCTTTTTGGTATTATGACTGTGTATTCCTTCCATCTTCTTTTGATGTTTCCTGTGAAGTTCAATATTTCTCCTCTAGAATTCTTCACTATTGCCTCTTGAATTTTTCCTTCAATTCCTTAAGCTTGAGAAAAAAAGAATTTCTTCTCTTTTAGTTTTCTATCTCCAGATCTTTGCACATGTCATTATAAGATTTGATTTTGCCTTCTCAAGCTGCCCTTTGAAATCTTCTATTTAGTTCTTTAACTTTGTCATGTCTGGTTTTTGTTGTTGTTGTTGTTGTTGTTGTTGTTGTTGTTTTTGCTTTAGCTTCTCAATATTCAAGGACAAGTTTCAGAGCCTCTTTTAACATGTAATTTAGTTTTCTTCTTTCTTGTCTTTTCCATAACTTTTTCCTTTCCTCATGAATAACATCTTTGATGTCATGCCACAACTCATCTGGTCTTTGGTCATTTGTGTCTGATGCAACAAATCTGTTCTTTTATTGGTCTCTGAACTCAATTGAGATATACTCAAGGTCATCCATTCGTTCTTGTTCACTTGTTCTAACTTTCTTCATTTTCAATTTGAACCTACGTATGAGCAGTTGATGATCTGATCCACAATCATCACCTAGTCTTATTCTAACTTTTCTGACCGTTTCTATCATCTCTTTCCACAAATGTAGTCAATTTGTTTCCTGTATGTTCCATCTGGTTAATTCCATGTGTATTTGTTGTTATTTGTTATTAGGTGTTACCATTTATGTTGTTGAAAAATATATTTGCAATGAAAAGGTCATTGTTCTGACAAAATTCTATCATGCAATCTACAGCATTGTTTCTGTCACCAAGGCCATATTTTCCAACTACTGAGCCTTCTCCTTTGTTTCCAACTTCTGTATTCCAGTCACGAGTAATAATCAGTACATCCTGACTGCATGTTTGTTGTATTTCATATTGCAGAAGCCACTTTCTCCAGTCATCTTTTGAGTGTCCTGCAACCTGAGTGACTGATTTTTCTAGCACTATATCTTACAGTGTTTCTTTGATGTTCATAGGGTTATCAATGGCTAATTGTTTTAGAAGTGGGTTAGCCATGACCTTTACCCTAGTCTGTCTTAGTATGGAGGCTCAGTTGAAACCTGTTCACCATGGGTGACCTTTCTGGTATCTGTAATAATGGTGGCATAGCTTTCAACATCACAGTAACACACAAGCCCCCACAGTAGAGCAAACTGACAGGCACATGGGAGAACTAAAATTAATTGCAAATAACAAAATTAAAAAATAAAATATGTCCATGAAAAAAAGAAAAGCAGCAGCAAAAAATAAAAGGCATGCAAATTTTCCTGGAATTCAAGCCACATTCATGGAAATAGGGAGGAAAAGAGCAGTAGAAACAATACCCTCAGGTAAACAGTAGGAATAGGGCAGACCCTTCCCATCAGAGGCCATCTGGTGAAATTAAAAATCCATTTGAATGGATAGTGGCTGAAAGGCAAATACCTCTGGGATACTCCACTACAAAGGGGCCACCCAAGGAAGGATTCTGTAAGCCTGGGCATAGAGAGGATCCCACTACATCTGTGTTTCAAGAGTAAAGCTATCTCTTTAGCTGGCAGCAATCTTGGCATCATCCACATGGAGCTCGTTTTACAGACAGGAGGAACTCTAGAGTTAACTCTAGAAGATTTTACAAACAGGAGGAACTCTAGAGATTGTAGAGGAAGCCATGAGGGTTCCAGAAAATAGCCTGTGAGGCCAGGAAACATGTGCCAGAATCAAGTGCCTTGCAGAGAGCCCCTGAAAGGCTGGTGTGTAAAGCTATAAGGATGAAACCTAAGCAGCATTGGAGACTCTAGGATGTTGAAGATGCCAGCAACATGAAACATTTGCTGAGGGAAGCTGCCAGCAACAGGTGGAGCCAACCCAAGAAGACAATGGGGGTGGTGCTACTCAAGCCTCTAGAGCCCAAATGATGCCAGATGCTAGATGATGTCATGTGTGCTAGATGTCATACCTGGAACTATAAGATATTTTTGTCCAGTGGGATATCATTCTTGCTATGGACTGATCTTTCCTGTGCTCCCTTTTTCCATTTTGGATTGGGAATGCTTACTCTGTGCCACTGTATATTAGGATTATGTAAACTGTTTTTTTGTTTTGCAGAGGTTCACAGCTAAGGTGGCCTTGAGTCTCAATGGAGACTTTGAACTTGGACTTTTGAACACTGTGGAGACTGTGAAGACTTTGGGAACTCCTGAAGTTAGAGTGAATGCATTTTGCATTATGTGTTGCCAAGACCCTTTGGGGACCTGGGGTAGAGTGTCATCATTTGAGTCTAAAATGTCCCCCAAAGGCTATGTGTTTGAGTGCTTTGTACCTAGCTGGCAGCACTGTTCTGGGAGTTTATGAAACTTTGGGAGGTAGGACCTAGCTTTCCAAAAGCTATCCCCAAGGGCAGGCCTTTGGTGGTTTTATCCAGAGCCCTGGGCCCAGTTGCGATTTCTGCTCTCTGTTTCCTGATTACAAAGATGTAAGGTTTTCTGCCACTGGTCTTGTGCCTGCTGCCACCACTCCTACCTTACCACCATTATGTACTGATCCTCTAACTGTAAGCCCCTAATAAATACTTCCTCCCATAACTTTGCTTCAGTCAGTTTCTCTGCCACAGCAGCAATGCACCAGCTGACTACTACAATGACAAATTCTTTTTTTTTTTTTTTTTTTTTTTTTTTTTTGCAGTTCTGGGGGTTGAACCCAGGGCCTCGCGCCTGCATGCTCTGCAAGTGCTGGACCACTGAGCTGCACCTCAGCCCATTTTTTTTACTTTTTGAGACAGGATCTCGCTAACTTACGCAGACTGCCTCTGGTCTCGAACTTGCGATCCTCCCGCCTCCGCCTCCTGTGCCGCTGGGATTATAGGCATGTGCCACCATGCCCGGCCCTACAATGACAAATTCTGACATAAAGAAAATACTGTGTTTCAAGATCTAAGATCCTACCCTTATAATTCTATCTTTGTACCCCAAAATCAGGCTGGGATTTAGCTCAGTTGGTAGAGCCCTGCTCTACAGTCTCTGAGGTCCCGAGTTCGATTCCCAGCACCACAAAAATGGGAGAAGGACATGGCAACCCACTCCCAAGGCAATCCCGAAACAAACTGCCATGAAAAACCTTATGAGGGTTGCTATGAGTCAGATACAACTCGACAGCACCTAACAATAACAACAACAACAACAACAACAACCCCAAAATCAGCGTTTGACTTCTAAATAAAATTCAGAATCTAGTCCTTGAAATTCACTTTCTATCCTTTAGCTTCTTCAAACTAAGCTTGATACTGACCTTAATTTGTTTCCTTCAAAGCCCCTTTCAAGTTCTTTTCCTTGGTTCCTCTTCACTGTGCTGCTTCTTAAAGTTGCACTTGATCTGGGCACTTCCTTCTTGACTTGCATGCTCACACCCCGTTCCCACAGATGTCATTATTTCTTTCCAGTCACCCTCTACCCAGGGGTAAGATAGTGCCCAAAATAGAGTCCTGGATCTTGCTGAGGAGAAAAGCAAGGATTGGTCAAGTAATCACAGACTCATGGAAAATGACAGGTTGTTGTCAAGTTGATAAAGGATATTTACAGATTCTTTGTAAAGGAATAACAGGGTAGTGTGAGAGTCTAGAGAGTTAAGGAAAAGAGTAAGTGTGATTTGATATTTGAAGGATAAGAAGCAGTTAACTACTCACGGAGACCAGTGAGAAGAGAATTCAAGAAATCAGGAATGGAATATTGCAATGGTCCTATAGCAAGATATGATGTGTTTGAGGATTAGAGAGAAAAGTTACATAAATGGATAGTGAAGAATGGGGGTTTGGGGGTTCCTAAGAGATGAGATGGCAGCCGAATCAAGAAAGGAATTATTAGCCATGTCAACAATGATGATCTTTATCCCCAAAATAGCATAATATTATATTTCTTTAATCTTTCTGTGATCACAGTTGCCACGTATGTAGGACACATTAGGTGATTTGGGGAAAGGGTGGCGTGCAGGATGGATTCAGGGCAATCAGTTTTGACTTGCAAGGGATGCAAAGGCACAATAATAACTTGATGTGCTAAGAGCTTATTTGGGGAAATTTATTACTAGTTAGTAGAGTAAGACTTTGCACTTACCCTCTTCAAATGGAAAGAACAGTTGGTCTATTGTAACAGAAATCAAGATCTCCAATTTTAACTCCAACCTGAGCTCTCTATGTATTTTCCTAGTAAATTTTTACCACATATACAGCTGAAAGAACGCCTTCCTTAAGATCCATACCTAAGTATTAATGCATGATTACATAATAATCAGAAAAGCAAAGGCTATATAAATATGTGACATTTCTGGTGCCTGTGTTGACATTTCAAATTGGAGCCTGCACTGCGGAGAGAGTGACATAGTTTGAGAAATTGTATACAAAAACATACTAGAAACTATTCTCCCTGTGTTCTCATAAAATGCAAAAACAATAACAATAATGGTCTCTGTAATGCCACACCTGAAAGAGAAATTTGGGGAAGTAGCCAACCATGGCTGGGAAGCAAAATGTAGACAATGGTACAGTCAGTTCACCCAAGGCCATGGAAGATCAGCTCCTGGCTGCTCACAGCCTCATAATTGCATGTTGTTTCAGGCTCCAATAAGCTTAGTACAGTCACAGGCAACAAATAGCAAAGTTAGAAGGATTAAGTGACTGCTGCCTGTGAGTGTGTTGGCCCTATAGCAAAGTCAGGAGATGCCAACTGGCACTCAAGCTGCAACTCCCATCTTAAAGAGAAACAAGCTCTGCTACACAGACCAGAATTTCCCCCTTCTGATTTAACTCCTAGGAGAAAAACATGCTTAGCTTTGCAAACATATGTAACAACAGAGCTCCCCACCTCTCCTGCCCTCCCCAGTGTGCATCTACAAATGCCTGCTAGGCACAAATGCAAAACAGTTACCAATCATCCTTTTGGGGATTTGCAGGGCAACCAGCCAATTGGCTGCCTGCAGGTTATTCACACAGCAATAGGAAACAAATTTCTTGCTGCAATTATCCTTAAATTTCTACTGTTTACCCCAGGAATAAACTAATTGCTGCTGTAAAACACCCTTTCCCACACTGTCCAGCATACAGCTGTAAATTCCAAGAGGAATGGGGTGAGCTGTATGCCAGTTGGCTTTTGGGAAGGAATGGCAACTGGCCAACTGGAAGCCAGTTTTTTATTCATGGTGGAATTGAAATTGAGCTTCTTATTGAAATACCCTCGCATGCTTCAGTGCTTACCTTGTAAGTACACAACTTGGATCTCAGTTTATAATAAGCCCCTGTTTACTACTAACTATGGATCAGTGGTGGAGAAATAGAAATAGAAAGACAATTTGTTGAATAACTACTAAATGTTAGGGAGTATGTTTGGCATTGACAATTGTTCATGGGAATTTTTTTATTGAAAAAAATTCACAGAAGTGAGGTAGAATATCCTTTTTAAATTGCCACCAACTATTTAACCTGCAAGTTGATATTTAGTGTCAAATATCTTTCCAATTTCTCTTCACTTACTGGGTCAGTGAGCACTTTCATAAAAAATGGAGAAAGATTGAGATTGCCCAAGATTTTGCTTTTCTTGGTTCTACAATCAACACCCATGGAAGCACCAGCCAAGAAATCAAAAGATGCATTGCATTGGGGAAAGCTGTTGCAAAATGCCTCTTTAAAGTGTTTAAAAGTAAAGATGTCACATTGAAGACAAAGTTGCACCTGACTCATGTCATGGTATTTTGAGTCACATCACATGGTTTTGAAAGCTGGACATTGAAGACGGGAGACAGGGTAAGTATGGATGCCTTTGAACTGTGGTGCTGGAGACAAATATTGTATTAAACTGTGGACTCCCAAAAGAGCCAATAGACCTGTCCTAGAAGAAGTGCAACCATCAAGATTGTTGATCTCATTCCCAAAGAAGATGTCATCCATGTTTGCTGAAAGTACTTTCCCAAATAGCTCACCTTCAAAATTTTTATGCTTTTGTGTTTTTGAACCAACTATTATTTCTGCCTGGAATACCTTTCTCTTGCCTCTTTGATTGTGAAAAGTCTATAGATCATTGAAGACTCAAGTGGGAGAAGGGATGTTATAGGAAGGGAACAAACAACTCTTTAAAACACAATAGGCAAACTCAGAAGCAAGTGACTAAAATCAGCCTAGAGTAGCAGAGATTCCAATTAGGAGGCCCCTAAGGACCTATATTTTTAAATATGTCCTCAAACAGAATCTATTTCTCATCATCTGCTTCTCTCCACCTCGCTTATGTCTCTTCCTTTGGGTAATCAGCTTCTTCTGGGTGCACAGTGTCCTACATAAATAAGAGCTGCATAACTCTATCACCTTAAAGGCCCAGGGTTCATAATCAATGATGGCATTTTCTCTTGCTTTTCTAAATGCTTAAGGGAGAATCTAATGTGTTTCTGATCTGCAGTGGCTTTTCTTGGGTCTAGTGCCCTGCTCTAGGTGGATCAGCTGTGGCTGGGAAACTGGATTCCATGATATTGGCTGCACAGGCCTGTCATTTCAGTAAGACCATGGACAGGTTCATAGTGGAAGATTTTGTAAGCAAAACATAAAGTAATCTGTTAGGTAACATACCACACTTCTGTTGTCACGGATGGATGTATCTTTCTCCCCCATACACACATTCCAATTGATTACATATACTTTGCCAAGGCTGTATGTTAATCTTCTGCTTCTTTACCCCTTGGCAAAATCCCTGGAAAATGAATAGACTCAATCAATGTTTCTTGAGTAGGCTTTTAAAAATATGTAAATTGGATTATGTCACTGTCTTGCTTGAATACTTAGGGTTAGGGTTGAATGGATTCCCATTGTATCTAAAATAAAATCCAGTTATTTTCTTCCCATGGCCTAAAAAGCCCTGTAGCATCCAGTCCCTCCCACTTCACCATGCTGCTCTCTCCTCTCTGTTCTCAGTGCTCAAGCCACACAGATTTTTTTTTTCTTAATTAACTGGCTCCTTCTAATTTCCCCTTCAGGGAAAATGCCTCATCAGAAAAAAAGCTTTTCCTGACTTTTCCTCCGTTCAACAATATTTTCTATCTGCCTACTCTGTCTGATTTGTTTATAGTGTGTATCAATATTTTAGATAGTAAATTAGCTCACTTATTTAATATCTTGATCCCTGGTTAGACTGTAAGTGCCACAAAGTCAGGGACATGTCTCTTTTATTTTTCATATATAAAGAACCTAATACATTGCTTGGCACTCAATAAATATTTGTTGATGGATGAGTGTATCAGAAGATCATGAGTCAAATTCTAGCATGGCCACTGATAGAGATTTTAGGCAAACTGCTTCTCCTTTCTAACTTTCAATTCTTTCTCCTGAAAAATCAGAATAGCTGATATAATGGTTATCCCTCTTCACTTCAGAATTTCTCAAGCCTCTCTCTTTTGAGACACTTTCTCCAACTAACCTATCTAATTCTGGACTGAGCAGGTGCCTTTATTGAAATACACTTTGTAGTAGATTTCTTAGCTACTGTAAGGTCCCTGGTGACAAGATAGAAACTACTGGCTCTTAAGGAAGAGAAAGCTAGACCACCTGGAAATCTTGAGAATCCTGGATTATCTTTAATATTAAAGATGTTTCTAAATACAGTCACAGAAAAGTGATATAATATGAATGCACATTAAACACACTGACATTTTAAACACAGAAAAATGCAACTCAAAAATAGTCATATGCTTTGGATAATAAAATTTCAATACTTTAACAAAAGTACTGTTCTGGTGTTTATTGGGTATCAATTATGCACATTAAGGATGATTTTCAACTAATATCTCACTTAATGTGACAAAACCTGCTTGATAGATTGTTATTTCAGAAATTCCAGGAAATATGCCTCCTAGATTCCTACCCTTGTGAGTCTCCACCCACATTGAACCTGAACGTAATTACATGACCAGTCAACTAATAGGACATAAGCAAAAATATGAAGTGGACATTTGATGCATGCTTGTACATTGAGTCTAGTCTTCTTGAACTGATCCTCCATTGAATCCAGCCAGTATGCTGTCATGACACACAAGCAGCCACATGGAAAGGCTTCTGTGGAGGAAAATTAAGGGCCCCAGTCTGTGTGGGGCCTCTTAGCTCAGGGTTGGAACCCCACACCCCCACCAGCGGCGAGTGCAACAGAGACACAGCCATTCTGGGAGTCCTTCAGGGAGGCAACTCAACTTTATTACCACTTACAGCACTCTTAAGCATTCGGGGCTAGCCAATCAGTATCTATGGCATTTTGGGTTAGCCAATCAGGATCAATGATGAAGCAAGAAATTCAAAGATGGACACACCCCAGCAGCATCAGTTCTGCACCATCTTGCCTCAATCTCTTGGACTCAAGCCCAATGTGCCGCATGGAGGCATTAAGAGTGCTGGGTGTGCCTCAGGACCGGAGGTGGGCTAGATACGCCTCGACGCAAGCAGGCTCAGGACTGCACTTCCTCCTTCCTCTCAGCCCCATATCACCTTCCAGTTCCATCCCCATAAGTCTGCAGTCCCAGAGCTGCCAAGCAACAGCCAGCACTAATTGTTAGCCATGTGAGTGAAGACACCTTAGACCTTCAAGACATCCCACAGTAACACTCAGGAAGCAGACTGCCAGGCAATATACAGAATCATGAGAAGGAAAATAATTTTTTCTTGCTCTAAGCCACTAACTTTTGGGATATTTTGCTACTCCTCTAAAAACCCTCAACGGTAGATACTACCTCCTTCACACAAAGGAGGAACTGAGGCTCAGATGTGGCAAATGATCAAACTCATATTATATTTTCATTCTGATTTAGGCTTGACATCTTCCTTGGAAACTAGTGAGTTAAACTTCAAAACAGTCCATTTTTCTATAGCTCCAGTTGAAGAGGAAGCCCTGTGCAAATCATATGACCTGGTTCCTTCCACACAAGTCACAGGTGATTGAAAGCAGTTGGCAATTGAACCACACCAGTTAAACCAGCAACCTACAGCATGGCTTGGAATGGCACAAAGAGTTGGACTAAACCCCCAGATTCCCTTTCTCAAGAATTTTGACTGAAAATAGTGAATGACTAAGGCAGCTAAGCGGAAGAAACCTAAGCCAACATGTGTTAGGCAGAAATATGAAAGATCATAACACACCAAAGCTGTGAGAAGGCATAAAATAAAATAATATGAGCAAGTAGAAAGTAGGAAAAATATGTAAGAGAGCAGGTGAATAACATATTGGTTGATAACCAGAAGCAGAAGGAGGTAGAGGGAACCATACAAAGAAGCAGAAAAGGGGAAAAATATTATGTATCAGAGACTCCACATGGCCCTCTGAGGCTGCCTGGTTTCCTGATGGTTTTCCACTTGTAAACTTAAGACATTATTGTCTTTTAATAAACCAGTCTTTTCTTATAGCAGTTTGAGTAACTTTCTATTCCCTGGAATCTTGACAGTCTAACTAAAGCAAATTTCAAACAGGAAATAATTCTCACTATGGAAAATTCACTTAGGAATGATTATGAATTTTTTCAGTTCCTTTTAACAAGTATTTAATTTCTAATAAGCAGGATCCTGGGATTATTAGTTAGAGGCAATAAGGAAGGTAGGAGAACAAGTTTATTTCACGTGACAATTTTCTACCCAGCATGAGTTTATGCTAGACAGAATAGTTCAAGCAATCTTCATTATTCGATTGTCAAAATGTTGGGTGTAGAGGTCATGATGCCTATGCCTTCTTCAGAGATTGGATACAACAGCTTTCCATCTGACCCAGTTTGCCTTGTGCATGAGTGCGCACACATGCATGATAACTCACCATTGAAAATTCAAACCATCTATGAGTAGCTACATCAAACCGTACAAGTCTGGAAAGGAAATGAATAAACTAATCCAGCGGGGAGGGGAAAGAGCAGTGTCGCAAGAGAGGTTAATCCTGCAAATAATTTTTAAAAAATTTAAACCTGACTTTGATTAGAAGATTTAAACCCTTAGAATAATTTACTCTGGTTTTTCTTTGTCAGATTTATGAAGTTCACTCCTTTAAAAATGTGTATATTGCTGAAAGATTGTAAAATTTAATAGCAAACAGGTTATGCACTTAGGAATAGACTAAGCACAATTAGCGCTCACATTCCTCCCACTCCTATAAATAACTCCATTTCTTTTCCATGTCTGCAAATTTCATTAGAGTAGTGGAAAAAAGGGGGGAGGGAGAAAAAGGGAAAAAGAAAAGCCTTCTGATTTTCTTTCGTTGTGAAGTTCAGATCAAATCACTCAATCAGGGTCTTTGTACAGCCTTAGAAGTGGGACAAAGGTGAGATGGGAACAGAGTTAAAATGCCCAGCCTTGAGTCCTGTGCCCTCGCTTTGGAAAGAAATCTTTCTGCAAATGGCTTTGGGATTCACCTCCTAAAATATAGCTGGATAGATAGATAGACAGATACACATACATACACACACTGGCCCTTCCAGCAAACAACCTGCTTCCTGAGTTTTTCCAAGATGGGCTTCCCTAATGTGACAACAAAGGATTTTTGCTTCTCCTGTAGCTTTAAGGGCTGGGGTTTAGCTCAGCTGGCAGAGTGCCACATTGTGCTTTCGGAGGACCTGGGCTCAATCCCCAATACCACAAAAATGGGAGAAGGATGTGGCAATCTACTCCCAAAGCAATCACAAAATAATCAGCCACTGAATATCCTATGAGGGTCATTATGAGTCAGACCTGACTTGATGGCACCTAACAACATAGTTTTAAGCTATATATACTTCAGTGGGGAGAAGGACGTGGCAACCCACTCCCAAGGCAATCCCGAAGAACTCAGCTATTGAAAACCCTATGAAGATCGCTATGAGTTGGATACCGACTCGATGGCACCTAACAACAACAACATACTTCAGTGATGCTACTTGATTTAGTGGTTATTGTTAATCATGTTTGTGAAAAGAATAAAGATTTGAATTTATTTATTAGAAGCCAAACACAAGTGTTAAAGAGAGAAAGATATCTGGAAAAAGCAGAAATTGTTGAAGCATGAGATATGAAAGTACCTTCAGGGTCTCTTTGGTCCCACCCCCTCATCCCTCATTTCTCTCCAGGAAACAGTCTATGCCTGAACATACTTGATGCACCTGGGGTTTATGATCAGTTCTTGTAGGGGCTTGTTTGTGTAAAGTGAGGTGGAGAACTTTGTTCATATTTTTTTGTAGGATGAGAAAGAAAAAACATGCTTTTGTTATGTTCTAGATATTTCAAAGTACTCTCAGATAAAACTGGTTGGTCTAAGAAACAAAGAATGCAGTTTAAAAATGGGCAAAGGACTTGACTATTCATTTCTCCAAAGAAGATATGCAGGTGAATCGTGAATACTAAGCATATGACAAGATTCTCAAGATCACTATTTATTGTTGTTATTGTTAGGTGCCCTTGAGTGGGTGTCCCACTCATAGTGACCCTATATACAACAGGCGAAACACTATTGTCAGTGCTTCTCTGCTATTCATAGGGTTTTCAATGGCAGGTTGTTTTTGGGAGTGGGTTACCAGGTCTCCCAAGCCTACAGCACCTGGTGTCCCCATATGGTGTCCCATACAACTAGTAACCAGGCCTGACCCTGCTTAGCTTCCAAGATCTGACAGAATTGGATGTCAGACTGGTACGACTGCAGGCTCACTATTTATTAGGGAAATGAAAATCAAAACTATAATGAGACACCGCCTCTTACCTATGAGGGTAGCTGACAAACACACACAGATGTGCACACACAGAGAAAAATAGCAAATTTTCAAATGTGAAACCCCTTGCATACTGTTGGTAGGAATGTAAAACAGTGCAGCCATTGTAGAAAACAGTGTGGAGATTTCCAAGAAAACTCAGTGTAGAATTTCTGTATGACCTGTCATTTCCAATTTTTCTTTATATCTAAAAGATTTGAAAGTAGGATCTCAAAGAGGTATTTATACATCCTTGTTCATAGCAGTATTGTTCATGATAGCTAAAAGGCAGAGGGAGCTCAAATCTCCCTCAACAAATTAATGGATAAAAGCAATGTTGCATGTACATACAGTATTATTCAACTTTAAAGAAAAAAGAAAAATAGGCATGGTGGTGTACCTGTAATACCAGCGATCTGGGAGGCTGAGGCAGGAGGGTCACAAGTTCAAGGCCAGAGGCAGCCTGCACAACTTAGCAAGACCTTGTTTGAAAAGAAAATAATAAAAATTGGGCTAGGGGTGCAGCCCAGTGGTAAAGTACTCGCAAAGTATGTATAAGGACCTAGGTTCAATCCCCATTGTCAATGTGCTACATGATGAATAAATGTTGAGGACATTATGGGAGGTGAAATAAGCCAGTTAAAAATGACAAATACTGTGTGATGCCACCCCTATGAGGTACCTAAACAGGCTGCCTGCAGAGGTAGCCCTGTGGCATAGAATCCCATCAGATCTCGGAAGCTAAGTAAGGTCAGGCCTGGTAAGTACTTGGATGGGAGACCACCTGGGAACACCAGGTGCTATAAGCTTGGGAGAAGGACCCAGAAACCCACTCTCAAAAATCAATCTGCCATTGAAAACCCTATGAACAGCAGAGAAGCACTGACAATAGTGTTTCACCTGTTGTACATAGGGTCACTATGAGTTGGATATCAATAGCACCTAATAACAACAACAACAAACAGGCTGGGTTTAGCTCAGTTGGTTGAGTGCTGCACTGCATCCTTCAAAGACCCAGATTCGATCCCCAGCACTGCAAAAACGAGAGAAGGATGTGGCAATCCACTCCTTCCCGAAGCAACATCAGAATAATCAACCACTGAAAAACCTATGAGGGTTGCTATGAGTTGGACCTGACCCAATGGCATCTAACAACAACAGAGTATATATTTTTAAGTGATTATGATATAAATTTTATGTTATATGTTATTGTTGTTAGGTGCCGTTGAGTTGGTGTCTGTACATAGCGACCCTATGTACAATAGGCAAAACAGTATTGTCAGTGCTTCTCTGCTATTCATAGGATTTTCAATGGCTGATTTTGGGGAGGAGTGGGTTACCTGGTCCTTCTCCCAAGCCTACGGCACCTGGTATTCCTAGGGAGTCTCCCATACAAGTACTTAGCAAGCCTGACCCTGCTTTGCTTCCAAGATCTGACAGGATCAGGCACCATAGTGCTACGTCTGCAGGCAAATGTTATGTGTATCTTATCATAATTAATTTTTTTTTAAAAAAGGTTTAAAAGAGTTTATTATAATGCTATTGGGGGACTTTCTTATGACCTAGTTTCTGAGAAGTTTCACATGAGAAATAGAAAAATCATTAAATAGAAGTCTCCTCCTGTTTTTCCTTCTCTTCCTCCTCCACGTCCTTCTCTATCTGCTTCTTTCTCTTCCTCTCTCCCTCTCTCTCCTTTTTTCTTGGATTTTCTCTTTCTGTGGTAGACAGAAAGATGGCCCCAATATAATCTCTGCATTTTGGAATTCATATAATTGTGTAAGCATCATTCTTGGAATGTGGATGGGATCTGTAAGCTACTTCTAACCAAGAGAAGTTGTAAAGATGGTGGCATATCACTTCTCTGATCACACTACCTTATCCAATAATGCCTCTCTGCTAGACTCTCCCTTGCAGGCTTTGATACAGCAACCTACTGTGCTAAAAGCTGGTCTATAGGAAAGAAATGAGGCCCACACCTAAGTGCTTGTATAATTACCCCTGAGAGGGGATCTTTCCCCCACAAGTCTTCAGATGGGACCTCAGAGCCAGCTGACACCTCCATCCTTGGATTATGGCAGTATAATGAGTCAAAGAACCTTGAACCAGAGAATGCAATTAAGTCCTGCCCAGATTCCCAATCCATAGAAAGAACAAGGTGATAAACATATATGGTTTTAAGCCACTAAGTTTGTGATAATGTGTTAAAAAGTCAACAAAATTAATACATGCTCTGTTCTCCCCTGTAGAACAGTTTTCTCAATAAGAATTTTTAGTTTTTATGTATGCGTCCTATGTGATTTTCCCCATCTTGTCACACCATTACCCAGCTCCAGTATTGCTCCTCACAAGCAACCTAGCTGATCTCTAGGCCATAGGACACAGAACCTACAAAGCATTCACTAGCTCATGGAGGATGAAGCCCCTTTACTGTGGCAGACTGTGGCAGACTGTTGCCTATAGCTTAACCATCTGCCTTCCCACTAATCATTACTGTTAGGTCCAAGAGCAGAGAGCGATCACACCATCACATTAGGCCATTTTGAAGCAAAAGGCTCTTACTATAGGCATCTGGGTGAAAGTGAAGGGGGGCTGATCCTAAAGAGGAGCAGCAGCCACCTGCTGAGAGGGAATCATTTATATGGAGGCTTTTTGTGAAGAGAGGAGAAGGGAAGGGGCTGCAACAAGGAAATAGGCCAATACAATCCTTCTGACTCCCTAGCCTCCTGGGTGATGCTAATATGGATGTCACATTGAGATCCGCAGCTTAAGCCAATCATTCCCAAGCTTTACTACACAGAGAAACACCCGAGCCAAGCACTGTGTCCCCCACCTGTAATCCTAGCAACTGGAGAGGCCCATGCAAGAAGATCACAAGTTCAAGGCCAGAGGCAGCCTGCACAGCTTAGTGAGATCTTGTGTGGGCAACAAGCCATGGGGGGGCGGGGTTCAGTGGTGGAAAAGTACAGAACATATTTGCCCATGGGGCTGGGGCCTTACAATTACAACTGTAACTAAAGAGAGATTTTAAAGCAAGTGTTGTCAGGAGGCCACATCCAGGGTCTTGAACACATTACACCAGACTTCTCACTATTTGCCATGTGTTTTCTGTTGGAATGAAAATGAAGATCAGATTATCCAGATAATCATTAAGCTTCCCCCTAGACCTCAGAATTCTACACTGATGGAAGTAGCAGCACAAATAATGTTTATATTCTCTAAGCTTTGAAACCAAAGCTAAAACTATATAAAAATATATACATATTTCTGCAACTAAAAACCAGTATTTTTGACATTTGTATATATACCAATCTTCATAGGTGTCTGAAATTCAGGTAGCACCCAAACTAAGTTTTCTTATTTTAATAAAAAACACCAAATGGTGATATATTCAACGTGTTCAAGTTCAGCTTCAGCTAGAATGATTGCTTCTAAAGTTTTATCTTAAACATTATTTTCCTAAATACAAATATTTTTTTAAATTCCTATAAACTCTGGTATCACTATTTTTCTCTTTTGTTTGTGTTTTGGTTAACTGCCTAAAATATTGTTTTGAAAGGAAGCTATATGTATAAAGTACAGGGAAAAAGTGTTTTCTTTCTCTAAAGGCATGTTTATTTTGCAATCAGCAAAAGATCAGAGATGCATTTGCAAATGCAACCAATGGAGTGGCAGGATTGAAATTCTTGGGACCTTAGTCTGGCCCAAATGCCTTCTAGGTGTGCCTGAGGCTGCATACATGAGCTCCTTGGTATGTTTTGCTCAAATCAGGAGGTAAATTGTTAAACTCTTTGGTGTTTCCAAACACAGAGCAGACTTCTATCTCTTCTCCAGAAGAGTTTCATAATTAATAAAATTCATATCATTGAACCAATTCTTTGCTCTTTCTGCTTGCAAAAGTCAAAGTTTATTTTCTTATTTTCCCTTTGAAGAAAGACATTTGTGATAGATGGTGGATGACAGTCCAGGAATTTGACCAAAATGACAGTACACGCCCTATAAGCAGCTGTGGGCTGGCTACAGATCTGTCTTTTATGTACTTCTAGTGCAATGGAAAGAAATAGTCACAATCAAGTGTGCCATTAATCCAAAGGGCATCTGCACTGGGTATCAAAGACACTCAAGAGATAGCCAGCAGAGGTCACTCCGACTTACAGAAACAAGAAGACAGGTGGGAAAACTTTGACAAACTATGGTTTAAAACTTCTCCGTAAATGTGCTAGGTCTAACTTCGACCATATAGAAACTGTGACACATCAAGGCAGGCCATGAGCAGAAAGGATAATAGGGTGGGATCAGTTAGCGGATAGGACAAGAAGACAGATGGGAACAGATTCAGTTCTGAATCCATACAAAAAAGTATGATGCAGTCAGTCACCACTGTCCACAATGCCTCTGTTCCAGTGGCTTGGCTTGCTTAACTGCCCTAGCTGTACGAGCACGCTGGCTTGGTCTGCATGTGGCTTCACAAGAGGCCAGTCTCTTACACTTGTTGGCAGGGTGGGGATGAGAGACAGCTGTGTTTGTTTTCTCCTTCCCACAACGAGTAGTCTCACAGCCTGAAAAGAGATGGAACCCCAGAAGTAAAGGCTGCCACCTATGATCTCATTACTGGTAATTTTCATAGCATCATATAATACAGGGGGGTGATACACTCTTACCCATGATGTTGAACCTCACATAGATTTGTCTTCAATGTTCAACTGAATCCCTGATTTTGTGTTTTATTCCTGAAGAACTAGCATTACATAAAAAGAATATTTTTAGCCAATGGATCTGTTTGAGAAAAAATTAAATATCATCTTATGCTCCTAAAACTGAGTTTATCACCAAGATCAGTATCATTTTGGGTGTTTTGTTTTAAATGCAGATCCCTGGCCTCATCTCAGAGGAGGCTCATTCAGTCCACATGAGTTAAAAGCCCAGAAATCTGTATGCAATACCATACCCTCAGGTGATTCTGACACATCCAGCCATGGACTCATGCTATAGATTTAGCATATAGAAACACTCCCAAACCATTGGATTATTACAGAAATATAATATTCTGGACTTTTGAAAGTCTGTGGTTCAGTAAGGACTTCCTATTAATTATATCCTGATTCTGCTATGTTAGAGAAAGGCTATGTACAGGGTAAAAATTGTTGACCTCCTTCCCTCCTCCCTTTTTGCATCTCTATTTTACCTTACATTCCTTCTCCTCTCTCTTTCTACTTTTGTTGCTCTTCTAAGTGTCCTTTGTCTCTTATTCTTTTTGTTTGTTTCTAACATATTTCCCATGCCTTAGCCATGAGATCATATTGGCTTAACTGACACATTTGCCCAAGAGTTGCCTGACTGCTGCCAGAGATTCCCACCATAAGAAAATACATTCTAAGGAGCATGGAGATCCATGGCCCTGGAGAGCTATTGGGAAGATTTGAGATGAGTTGCTCCAGCTCTGATTGTATTTTCTCATGTGTCCCTCTCCTAGTTGGATTCAGCTGAAAGTCAGGAAGTTGTTCAAATTCATGATCCATAGAATTCTACCTCCAGTGTTCCCAGCAAGGTTTCCCCACAACAAAAATGCCCAGGACAAGAATTTGATCTAAAAACAGCCCAACTATCATCAAAAGCAGCATTCCAGAATAGGTTAATCACTGGGGGTGGGGGAGGCTGTTCAATATCTATTGTAGGTTATAAACAATTGGTTAATAAAGGGAAGCTTGACCAATATCATACTGGTAAAGTGGCCCGGCTACATTCAGCAGGGTGGGAGAGGAGGAGCGCAAATTATTCCTTCCATGTATCAGGTGCTATGCAATGGATCTGCACAGGTAACATCCCATGTGCATCCCATGGGATCCTCATGAGGGATCTGTGAGTATTATGCCCTATTTTACAGATGAGGAAACTGAGATTCAATGAAATTGAGTATAATTCACTTAGGTTCACACATTTACTAAATAAAGCTGACTGACTCCAAATTTGGGGCTCCTTTTATTACAGAGCACCACGTCTCATATGACCCAAAAGTTCTGGTCTTGTGACTAGTGTTGTTCAATCCATCCTCTGTGAAGACATTTTGGATTATTCTCCCACCACAACACTTTGGAGCTAGGAGGAAATCGTAAAGACCATCTGATTATTAATCTCCTATTCCAGATGAAGAAGCAGAGATGCAGAAAGGCAAAATGCCCCACCCAAAGTCACAGTTACTGGAGCCAGGACTAGAACTTAGCTCTTTTTATGTGCACTATAGTATTTTTCTTATTGCTGTGTGTCTGAAAAGATCATGCCATGCATTTAAAAATACTTTGAAAATTAAAATGCAGCCATGTAAACTCTTATTCTAAATTTCTATCCTAGATCTAGCATGAAAGTAGCTTTAGATCTCCTTGTGTTGGTCTTATTTCTGTTACTATGACAACATACCTGCGATAATGAACTTAAAAGGAGGAAATATTTCTTTTGGCTCAGGGTTTTAGAGGTTTCAGCACCTGGTCAGTTGGCTCCATGGCTCTTGGGCCTGTATTGAGGCAGAAGATCATGGCAGAGAGTAAGGGGTGGAGCCAAAGTGCTTGCCTTATGATAACCAGGGAGGAAAGACAGAAACAGGAAGAAAACAGGAAGAGGTCAGAGCCCCAGTATCTTCTCCAAAGGCATTTCCCCAGTGGCCTCACTTCATACTACGAGGCTCCACCTCCTAAAGTCTCCACCACCTCCCAATAGCAACAAAGGCTGGGGACCAGGACTTCAACACCTGAGCTTTTGGGGGACATTCTAGATCCAAACTATAGCACTTCTGAAATATGTACTCCTGAATTCCTTACTGTGTGACTTTGTCTCTGTATGTCTGTTCCAATCGGAGTAACCTAGAATTGCTGTCAATTCTATTACTTCCTTCAAGGATCTTGTCATAATGATGATTCCCACCAATAGTTGGCCTCCCAAATTAATGAGAAGCTGGAATTTCTAACGTTAGGGAAACCCATAGCCATTTTATGTGACTATTGCTGAGGGCAATAAAATGGGAAACCTACACAGTGGTACCTGCACCCTATAGATCTCAACTTCCAAGGCAAAAAGATAAGAAAGAGAGACAGATTAAATGATCCTCAGCCATTTATTATTCCCTAGTCAGTCAGTCCATGATTCATGCAGGGAATCTGCACTGAGATAAATAGACACATAGATATTCAGATAGATACATAGATAGCTAACAGGTATAGAGATAAATTGTGTGTGTCTTTGTGTGTGTGCACGTGTGTGCCTATGTGTGTAAATTATTTTCTTTTTCTACACCAGGTAACCCCTGGGGTTCATCTTCTGTTTCCTCTTTCTTACATTAACAGGAAGATAGTCTCTAAGTTCTTGGTACAATGACATGGAGAGAGCTTAAGGGGATTTATGGGTGAGCATGTGAACTGTCAAGATTGATGAAATTTAGGCATAAACTCCTGCATGACAATGAGAGCCTTATCAGCTGACTTTCAGCCCAGTACTTGCCTTTCTCTCCTACCTGTCCCACCCTGTAATGACTTACTTGATGCATGTATTCCTTAGTACTTGATGGATTCCATGAAGACTGGAATCCGCCTGCTTGGCTTTTTGATAACCAACCTCTATCATGTAGAACTTGTCTGCAGCCATGGCACCCTTACATCCAATCCTGCCTGATCTTGAAAGGTAAACAGGGCCGGCCTGGTTAGTCCTTGGATTGAAGATCACCTTAGAATACCTGGTACTGCAAGTCTAGGGAGAAGGACCTGACAACCCACTCCCAAAACAATCTGCCATGGAAAACCCTATGAACAGCAGAGAAACACTGACGGTAGTGCTAGGCATGGCAGTGTCTGAGAGTGTTTTGTTCTGTTATACATATGGTTGCTATGAGTTAGACCAGACTCAGAGACAGCTAACAACAACAACAACAACAATCACATAGAACAATGTCTACAATATGAGAAGTAATTAACAAATACTTTTCAAATGAATAAGTGGTATGATAGCATATAAGACACCATATAGAAAAATTCCTTCAACTACCTTCACTCCTGATAAGGGCCTCAAAATCCAAGACTTAGTTTATACAAATTAGTCCACATTCAGCGAGCAAAATGGGATAAAACTACTACTCATGGCTCACTAGTGCCAGATCTAAGAGAAATTCATAAAGATCTTACAGAAAGAAAAGATAAAAAAAAATCTGAAGTCAGACACGAGGCAGAACATAATAAATAAGTCATAAACAAAGGGAACATTTCTGACATGGAGCTGAAACTCGGAAAGCTTATTACAGGAAAGGGAAATGAAAAATACAGGTTTTCAAGTATCCCATATGATTACAGTTATATTACTTTCTCTTCTTTATATTTGGCATTTCAATTTTTCTAAAATAGCTATTTGTTGCCTGGAATGAAAAAAGAATGAACTATGTTAAGAAAACAAAAGGAAGAAGGAGATGGAGGGAGCAGAGTGAGTGAAAGAAAAACAGAGAAAGAAGGAGAAAGAGAGGGAGAAAAAGAAAGATGGCAGGAAGAAAGAGTGGAAAAACACCTTATGAAATGAACAAAGACAGGATATTTCTCCATAACTTGAAAACTGCTGATTGAAAATGGAGAAAAGTCAAATCAACCGGCTGTTTTGTCTCCATGACACTAAACACTACTAGTTTTACATTTCCAAAGATATCTTGAACTCATTATTTATTTTGGCATCATGGAGGCACATACCACGTGGGCAAGGAGAAAAGCATAGGAGCTATCAAGGAGAGCCACAGGCCATGTTGAATGATTTTAGGCGACCAAGATACAGAACACAGTGCTGTACTCTTACCTTGAGAAATTAACACTTTTTCAAATTTTCTCCTGAAAAAACCAATATGGTCTAATCAGTGGACAATATCTGCGACTTAGGGATCTGAATACCTGAGTTCTATTATCTTCCCTTGCAACAAATAAGTCAGTGAAGTGAAGCAATTCACTTAAAGTTTCTTCTTCTTTAAAAACTGGGATGATAACCTCTGCCTTATTCTTTTCCACTATTATTGTAGTAAGAATATGTTTATAAATTTACATTTTATAAATTACTGAAAATTGATCATATTTTATTTTTTTGAGAGAGTCTCACTATGTAGCCCAGGCTGGCAACCCTCCTGCCTCAGCATCCTGACTACTGAGTATCTGAGATTATCAGCATGTACCACAATGCTCAGCTAAAAAGTGATATTTTTAATGTCTCCAATTATAATAGGCTGGGGTTTAGATCAGTTGGTAGAGTGCCATGCTGCCCTCTCTGAAGCTCTGGGTTCAATCCCCAACACTGCAAAAATGGGAGAAGGATGTAGCAACCCACTCCCAAAACAATCCAAAACAGCCATTGAAAACCTTATGAGGGTAGCTATGAGTCGAACCCAACTTGACAAGAATTGGACCTGCAGCCTTACCAACCTGGCATACAACCGATCCTGTCATATCTTGGAAGCTAAACAGGGTGAGGCCTGGTTCATTACTCCTTGGATGGGAGACCACCTGGAAACACCAGGTGCTGTAGGCTTGGAAGAAGGACCCAGCAGCCCACTCCCAAAAAAATAATTAGCCATTAAAAACCCTATGAATAGCAGAAAAGCACTGACAATATGGCCCGACATGACACAATGTCAGGGAGTGTCTCATTTGTTGTGCATAGAGTCACTATGAGTTGGACCCAACTCAATGGTGCCTAACAACAACAACAATGACAACAATAACAACAACAAATTATAATCCTCCTTCAAGAGAACACAGTGTGGTAAAGTATGAAGATCGTCTACCAAGAACCAGAAAAACCTGAGGTTTTGTTTTGCTTTTCAGTAGTGGGGCGTTGAACTCAGTACCTTGCACATGCCAAGCACACTACTACTGACCTACATACTTCGCTCTTTTTTTATTTGTTACTTTGAGACAAGGTCTTGCTAACTTGTACAGGGTGCCTCTGGCCTTGAACTTGCAATCCTCCTGCCTCAGCCTCCCCAGTCTCTGGGATTATAGGCATGCACCGAGGTGCCTGGTAAAACCTGAGTTTTCATGGTACCATATTCTAGTTAATTTCAGTGCTTCAGCCACACCCAAGTGTCCTGACCGGATCTCTGACTTCAGATTATGCATTTTGGAAGCTCAGGTTTTGTGCTTACACTTGTTTGTAATCCTTATACACAGTATATCTTCAAAGTAGTAGGCCCTGAATTTTTTTCAATTGTTGTTGTTGTTGTTGTTGTTGTCGTTGTTAGGTGCTGTCGAGTTGGTATCCAACTTACAGCGACCTTACGTACAACAGGCAAAACACTTTGTCAGTCCTTCTCTACTGTTCGTAGGGTTTTCAATGGCGGATGGATTTTTGGGAGTGGGTTGCTGGGTCCTTCTCCCAAGCCTACAGCACCTGGTGTTCCCAGGTGGTCTCCCATTCAAGTCCTAACCAGGCCCAACCCTGCTTAGCTTTTATCGGAAGCCACAGTGCTATGGCTGCAGGCTTTTTTCACTTAGTGATATTTAAATTTTCTCATCAGTATGAATTAAAGTAGTCTCTACTGTCAGTGGGAATTTTCAGAAAGGTCTTTTATTGAGGACTATTGTAAGACTGTAGGTAGCATGGTGGACAGCCACATTCAAAGGAAACAAAGAAAGCCAGGGCTTCCCTGTTGTGCCTGGCCCAACAGCACTTCTTCCAAGCCATTGGTAGAGCCCTGGATGCAGTATTTCCTGCCTGCCTCTCAGGATGCTCTTCACAACTGCGTCTGTGCTTTGTGTTCCTCCATTAACCAACAGAAACTGATGCTCATGACTAACTACCCCTGCTTTCCACAGGATTCTATAAAATGCTGATGGAGCAGGAAACAGCTATAAAAGTTCCCCCCTGAAATCCTCTAGGGATGTCCTGTAACATTTTCCATGGAAATGTCATAAAATATTCCATGCAATTAGCTTCACTTAAAGAAACATTTGTCAACTTGTTCTACCTTCTGAAAGGTAATTTTTTTTTCTTTAAATATGTGTCATTTATGAAAAAGAGTTTTGTGGTTTAACAAAATACATAGACATCATTACCACCATGGGGTTCTGATTGACAGAAAGCTAATCATGGTGAGATTAAATTCAACCAAAGCCAAAGTAAAATACTTATAAATGAGGAACAGAATTGATGGAACACAGAAAGAAGGTAAAAAAAATTTTTTAAGTCTTTTTTTTTCTTTTTGGTAAAGCCAAAGTTCTACATTTTCATGAGTCCATTTCACAATTTCAGAAAATATAAAATTACCTAAGAATACAAAAGACTCACTATTACCCAGGTAACCCTCAGAGAATCCACATGAATTGAAATTAATTCCCAGACTCCTAATCTGACACCAAGAAAATAAGCTGCAGATCAACCTGATTTTCCAAAGCAGGGGTAGTAGTGCCACCATATTGTCACCACATGCTGAGGATGGAAAACAGGTGCACAAGTGAGGCTTCCTGACTGTAGCAACTTCTTATTCAATCCCCAGGTGGCTTATCTACACCCAGCTCCAGACACAGGTCACCCCAAAGTGGTTGCGCAGTGATTTTCCATTGGAAAGTCAAGGGCTTGAATGGTGACTCCTGAAGAGCAGGAAATGCACAGAACACTTTCCCTCCCTGTCGCCATGACACTTTTACATTCTTTAGCTTCATCAGAGCGTCTCTGCCATCTGTGGCTCCTCATGACCCTGCTGTGTTCTACCCACTCCCCGCCCCCAGCAACCTGCAGCTAAAAATCACCTTGTCTTGGTTTATTGGGTTGTTTTATCAACTGTTAGTGCTCAAATTCCTTTATTTCATTCAGCAGTTTCTCAAATTTTTTATGGCCATTCTTTGGTTGACCTCCACAAAAAAGGGGATAATATAGCTGATAAGATTCATCCAGCTTAGATGGTATGTTTAAAGTTTAGAGAGAGTACAGTGATAGTGACTCAATGGCGGGGGTGGAGGTAATTGGACCTAGAAAGAAATATCAAGGATCAGAGTCAGACTCGGTACATAACGCTGTTGAAGGAGTGACTATTGGGACAGGTACCAGAAAACTGAAAATGTAATATATGCAGGCCTGCAGCTGTACCACTGTGGCCTTTGACCCCTTCAGATCTAAGAAGCTAAGCAGGGACAGGCCTGCTTAGTACTTAGATGGGAGACTCACTAAGAATACCAGGTGCTGTAGGCTTGGGAGGACCTGGCAACCCACTCCCAAAAAATAATCAGTCATTGAAAACCCTATGAACAGCAGAGAAACACTGACAAAAGTGTTTTGCCTGTTGTACGTAGGGTTGCTATGAGTTGGACACCAATTGGACGGCACCTAACAACAACAACAATATATGCAGAGAACTAAAATCAGCTGATAACAGGCGTGGGGGAAAGACATATTGAAAAACCTAGTATATAAAGCAAAGCTGATTTGAGACTAGGAATAGCCTTGAAATACCCAGCTATGGCAAGCCAAGGCAACATCAAAAAGTGATGGAGAAAGGGAAAAGTTAAGAGAATGAACTCAAAAGTCCTGACAGGTACCTGATTTTCTCAGACAATCTGAATAGTGAGTTAATTGTATCCAACCTAAAATGCCTGGAACCCAATTCCAGTTATAGCCTCAGGCATCCTGTTCTATGACAAAATCTAAATGAAGGATCAGAAATGAAACAAACAAAGCAAAAACAATAGATCCAAGGACTACAAGGAGACCCTAAACACCAAAAACTGTTCTCATAATGCTCTGGGCCTCAAGATTGGTCAGGAAGAAAATGAAAATCATGCCTGATGGAAGAACAAAGAAAAGTATTTCTCAATAAGCTGAATAAGGACACATGACATTGTCTGGCCAATAGGGCATGAGTGGTTACATCTGAAGAGACACATAGACAGTAGTGTGTCCCCTGTACTATACCAGAGCCCCAGGCCCATGCCCTTGCTTCAGGTCCTGACCTTAGAGTCGACTCACTTCCCCTAGAAACCAATCTTATGTGTAAGACCAGAATTTTGATCTGTTAACTCACACAGAAAAGCGAAACAGTCCCAGAAAATAAATTATTTACTTGTGAGTGAATAGTACAAGCTGTCCTCATTCCAAGCAGATCAACAGAGTTAGCCAAGGAATATTCATGAAGCTGACTGGCAAGCATGGGACATGAACAGGGGTGGCTAACCCATCATCTGAATGTTTCATGAAATCAAGCTAAGAAAACATAACACAGCCATCTCCTCAACAGGGATGCCCTTGCCTGTGTGTCACAAGTGCCAAAAGTCCATCTCCTGAAGCTTTGTCTTGCCCAGGTAGCCTCTGACAGGACACTGCCAAGATTGACCTCTGCAAATTTTCTGTTTGCATTGTTCACCCATTTGATTGCCATACGCTCTTCTAAGACATTTCATAGAGCTACCATTGAGTCTTCCAGGCCATGGTGTCTCTCCTTCCCCTTTGCTTATCTTCACGCATCTCTCTTGGGATCTATGTAATGATGCACTGGTTTAAAAGTTTAACCCCTAGAGATCCATTCCGTGTCTCTTCAGATTCTAGAGGGAAGGATGGTGCCAGGGGGAGTAACTTCACCACAATCCCAACTCCTAGAACAGAAGTTACTGGCTTTCCTTCTGATTTAAAATCTTAATGAGATTTTTTAAAGGCCTATTACTTTGCTTTTAATCATTTATACATTCATATCAACAAGCCCCGAATCATTTTCGTCCTCCCAGGGTGACTGACATGGAAAGTTCTTTTTTTTTTTTTAATCAAGGTCATTAATGAATTCACACTAACAAAGCAGCTTTATCTGTGCTACATTCAATATTTGCAGAGGCAAAATGGTGAACTTCTCCAGAGAAACCCTGGCAAATGATAATCGAAAGTACTAAGGAAATAAATGAGGAAAGAAGATAAGTTGTGCACACCGCATTCATATTTCAGAAAGGTGAAGTTAAAAGGGTAAGACAGATTTAAGGCAGGCTCAGAATTATACAATGGAAAAGTACCACACTGAAGATTAAAGGCCTGCCTGCTAAAGAGATAATGCCAAATTTGATGAGAAAATACATTACATTTCCTTTCCTTTGAAACCTTAGTTGATATTTTCCACTTCTACTGGAAAGAAATAAGCTCTAAGATGTCACTCAACACTTGGACTGAGGGCCTCCCTCTCCAGATGCAAAAACATGGAGGGAGTGCCTAAATGTTTTCTCTGTGAAGTCCAAGCCCCTGGGAAGTTCAAGATCAGCTCACAGCCTATGAAAAATCTACTTGGAGTCTTTTGTTATTTGGCCATGAATATTTTCTCTCTCGCTCACTAAAGGAAACTAAGCAACAAAAAGGGCTGAAAGCAGGAGGGAGCGGCGAGTGGGGAGAACATTTTCTCCAAGCCTTCTGACAACGGGCATTTTGCTTTGCTCCGTCGTTGGTGCTCACCTTTTACCCAGGCTTTCATTTACCACAAGATAAGGTTTGACCTTGCTCTCTCCCACCTGCATAAATTAGAGACCATGCCAAAATAGTATCAGGAGACCTGAGTTGTTTTATTACTCTGTCCTTGAACATTTGCACCAGTGGGCACTTCACTTGTCTCCCACAATTCTGCTCCAAGCTGACTTAGACTCTCAGCTCTCCCTTAGTTTTCTCTATCTTAGAAGCACCAAAGAGACAACCAAGTTTCCAACCATGTGCTCTATGCTCCATGATCATGGTCAAGCTCCTATGTATGCTACCTAAGCAGTCCCTGTCCCAGTGTGCAAGAGAGCTCCATTGTTGTCATCTTAAAATTCTTACTCATTTTTTTAAGAAAAGCCTCCATGTCTTTATTTTGTACTAGGCCCTGATAATTATAAAGCTGGTCGTGTCAGTAACTATTTTTCCGTGCCTGAAAGCCAAAAGCATAATTGCATTCCTGCCATGACCTGACAAACCCCAGTCAAACAGGGCAAAACAGACACTGTCAGGCGAGAAAGCACCTAAATTAAACAGCTTGGTGCAGCCAGCCACAGGGCCAGCTGCCCATGCTGGTCACACTTCTCAAACACTCCAGAGTATGCATTCATTCGCTTAGTCAATGAATGGAGCAAAATAAAGGCCTCCAGCCATATCCCATGTTAACATCGAGGAGAACAAGAGACGGTAATTTGCATTAATTGAAAAGTCGTGTCCAGACCTTGGCCCTGACTCCCAGAAGGTTCAGGGCAAAACTCATGAATTCCAGGAATGCACGCAAAAGAGCAAAACTGGATATCTACCTAAGTTTGGAAATCAAAGCCTGCCGATCTAATGCATTAGCTGACATTCTCTATTGGAAATGGCAATAAAACCCAGTTAAACAACTCAAGCACAGAACATGTTTTATTCTGTCAGATAATCATTTCTTAACTTCATGTTGACAAGAACAAAGTAATCAGGAATTATAATATTATTTCCTGGCTCAGAGTGAAAATGCCTGCCTTACTTCTAAAGGAGAGAAATTTGTCACCTCTCCTCCGCCTCTTTTTTTCTCTCTCTCTCTCTCTCTCTCTCTCTCTCTCTCTCTCTCTCTCTCTCTGCCTGTGTAGGGAAGAATTGGGAGAAAATTGGCAAAAACTCCCAAACTGGGAAAATGGCGTTTGAATATCTGGCTTGTAAGTTAGAAATCTAGGGAAAATGAAAGTAAGTTGGTTGCATGTTTGTACAAAACCCTTCCTGATTGGACAATTGGACTGAAAGCTGATTGGCTCAGGCCATTCCATGGGCGAACTATATAAAGAGCTGCGCTGCGACAGCTTGACTTTTCCCTTTTTTGGCACGGCCTTTCTGGCATCCCTTTCTGCGCCTTCTCGCCTGTTCCTGCCCGGACCACAGATGAGGAAGCGCCTCTCCCGCTGCTCTCCCCCGGACCTTCGGTGAGGAAATAATGCTCTCCCGTCGCAATCCTCAACAAGGAAAGGAACCTGCTCTCCGTCGGGCAGCTGTCTCCTCCTGACCACCGAGACGACCAACACAGGTGTTTGTCCCTGGAAGGCAAAAGCGCCTGAGGCTTTTCCTTTCTCCCGTCTCCTCTGGGGTCCCGAGGGCCGCGGGAGTCTGCGCCCCTCACCTGAGGGTCCCGAGTGAATTGTGTTTAGTATCTGTGTGCGCGGCGGTGCAGCCCGTCAGAACCTTCAGGCCGGACCGGGAGGCGCGCGCCCCACAGCCTGTTCTCCCAAACACCCATTATTTGTTGGAGGGAGTCATAGGGTTGAACTATACTTCTCCCTAGTGTCCTTTCCTTGCTGTATCTATAAAGTATGTTCAACACAGAATGGAACTATAACAGCAATGTGCTTGTGGAGGATCCAACGACATTATCAAGGTTTCCATTTAGGGATTATATAACACAAGACTATCACAAAGCACTTTTTTCAGAGTGAGCCAAATACAACCACCAACCTTATCCACACACCTGTATCTCAAGCTTTTTGTATAGACCTCATGTTAAAATCCCAGCCCCACAATCTGGGAATTTCAGTTACCAACTGGATATTGGATTAAATGACAGAAGTACTGTTTTAATGAACCATAAGGTAGTGTTTGGATTATACATTCAATAAATGTTTCCAATGTTTTAGAAATGCATACTGAAATATACTATCTGGGGTTTGCTCCCCAATAATGCCACTGGGGAGGAAGCTAGAGTAAAGATGACAGAGATGACAAGGACTGTCTTTGAGTTAATTTTTTGAAACTTAGGGATGGGTTTGGGACTGGTAATTGTACTATGCTGTCTACTGTTCTGTGTTTGTGAAATTTTCCATAACAAAAACTTATCAAGAGCTTTTTGTTTTTGTGTTTTATTTTTGTTTTTGTATTTGCAATACTGGAGGTTGAACCCAAAGCCACAGGCATGCTTTTGCAAGTGTTTTACCATCAAGCTGCACCCATAGCCCATAATTTACTTTTAAATTTTGAAACAGGATCTTGCTGAATTATGCAGGCAGCCTCGGGCCTTGAACTTGCCATCCTCCTGCTTTCACCTCCCAAGTCCCTGGGATTACATGCATGTCCCATTGTACCCAGTTGTTAAAATGTATTTTCACATTTTTATTGTTCTTAGGTGTCATTGAGTCAGGTCCAACTCATAGCAACTCTGTGTACAACACAACAAAATATGCCCCAGCACTGTGTCATCCCTGGTATTACATCCGTGCTTCTCTGCTATTTATAAGGTTTTTATTGTGGTCCTGAGTCTACCACCTCTTAGCTGTATAATTTTAGGCAAATAGCTCTCTAAGCCTGCTTCAACTGCGTGGTTTTCACAGAAACTGCTACTTCTTGGAGTTTTTGTGAAAATGAACGAGATAGTCAATATAAAGTGACCAGTAAATAGTAGTGGCTCAAAGAAGGAAAGAACACCACCCTGGCGACCAATTTCTTCCACCATCCCCAGTCATCCTGTGAGTGGAATCTGCTCCTGGCCCTCAATTAAGTGGATTCCTTTCTTTTGTCTACATGTCAGCCAGAGTCTAGACGGAGTTCAAACTTGTGCTTACTTTATGAAATCAGATAAGGCTTGAAGAATTCAGCTTGCTGAGTGGAAAGCTAGAGCCTTAATCTCCCATGTGACCTCGCTTCCAACTCCCACCCCTTTCAAAAGAACACAAATATACATTTGGAGTTTCCATAAACAGCAGCACGTGCCAAGCACGTTTGTGCAGACTGCAGAAAAATGTTCTTTGGATTTGGATCCTGAGAACACATCACCGAATGACTGTGCTGAGAAACAGCATCCCCAAGGGCTCTGTGACAAAACTAGTCCCCAGTTGTGGCTGCCCATGAAAAATAACACAAACAAGGTGATAGAAATCATCAATGAATATTTGCATAGTGGTGACCTTCCGGATGCTTTTTAACTAAGATACATTCACCACCAAACTTGGCTTTGAATCCCCCTGAGGGTTAATAACGTAAACAAATGGGAACAGTGACCTCATGGTATTTATTTCTTGCACCTTCTGTTGTGCTGGATTTCCTTAAGAGAGATAAACCAGTGTAAATAAACACTGTGTTTTTCCAAGACAGTTGGTAGAGAGGGTTGTAAATGCAAGACTATCTCAACTTTAGTTACTGAGACAAGGTATTCTCTAGTTTTTTAATCCTAACTTCACTGTTGGGGGATGAGGATATCACTTTCCCTACCACCATATCCTCTTTCCCTGTAGGAGTACTGTGCTAAGTATGAAAAGAATGAAGACAAAATATTCACTGTAAAAAAATTACACTAACCACCATTTATTAAGCATTTACTGCATTGCAGGCATTGCTCGATACACTGTATCTGCCTGATCCTTCAACATATATCAAATATCTATTTTGTGTACACCTGCAGCCTTACCACTGTGGCCTCTGATCCCCTCAGATCTCGGATGCTAAGCAGAGTCGGACCAGATGCTATAGGCTTGGGAGAAGGACCCAGCAACCCACTCCCAAGAAACAATCAGCCATTGAAAACCCTATGAATAGCAGAGAAGCACTGACAATAGTGTTTAGTCTATTGTACATAGGGTCACTATGAGTCAGATACCAACTTGATGGCACCTAACAACAATAATTTTGGGTTCAGTACACTGGCCCTAAGGATGCTACATTGAATAAAGTGCAGAGAAATCTCTGCCTTCAAAAGGCAGGCAGTAAACAAAATAAATAGCACTTACTCATCAAATGAACTCTAGAAGACACATTACAACTCCTATTTTTAAAGAAAGAAACTGAGGCATAGAGAGTCTACACCATTTCCTTAACAATCTAGCAAGCAGCAAAGTTAGACTTTGGATCTAGGCATTCTCTCTCCAGAGCCCAGACTCCCTGCCCTTAGATCATTTTATTGATGCCTCCACTGGTTCCAAAAGAGGATCCAGCTACAGGGAAGACAAATGGGCACTGCAACTAGGTCACTGTGGTGCGTTGATTCTCACCTGTACATGTTGCCAGATCACTGACATGAGGGGACATGTAAAAGGCAAGATGTGGTCTATTAACCCCTACTTGGGTCAAGCATGGTGTCACACTCCTACAATACCAGCACTTGGGAGGTTGAGGCAGGAAGATGGCGTTTGAGGGCAGCCTGCACTACATAGAAAGACCCAGTCTCTAAATAAACAAACAAACAAACCCACCCAAGGCCACTCCACGCACCATGCTAGTCCAGTCTTACCAACCTGGCCTTGTGCCACTGTCCTTTTATCTTTCCTCTGAGTTATAATTATCATGGAATCACAAACCCTTGGAGTTAGAGATAATTCTAAATCCTCTTAAAACTGAGAGTAAGCCTGTGGTAGGCACAGACCTAAAGTTAAATCTGTAAAGCCACATATCACATTTCTAATTCTTTTTCTCCCTAACCTTTCTGCCACTTTAATCTCTTAACCCCAAATCACATTTGGTACAACAGCTCTGAGCCTAGTCATTTCCATCAAATTCCTCCCAGATCTAGGCTTGTAATACCAAGACTGCAAGGGCAATTAAGTTTTACCAAATAGGGGTCACACATAATTTCCTGAGAAGCTCATAAACTCCATGTAATCCAAAATAATTGGATGCCTATCAAGGGGGTTCATATTCTAATTCTCCTGAGAGATCATTATAACCTGCCAGTTTGATTAATTCCCCAGAAATACAAAGCTTGAGTTGATAAACTTAGTCCTTGTCCTGCTGTGCAAAGAAAACCCTGATCTGCTGGCAGCCTTTCAAAACACTCTTCAGACCTTACCTGCCCATGGGAAATTCTTCTCTCACCTTTATAGTCTTTCCCATGGACTGAATGCCCAAGGAAAAAGTCTGAGTCATTGTAGACACAGAATCTCTACATTTACTTCCCAATTTCATGAGCTCTCAGACTTCTTACATAAGCACTTGTTTGGTAATTAATTTCTGTGTGGTTAAAAAAATGAGTATTTACATGAATACATAATTTTTCTTGTACATACCGGTGACATCATGGTAAATCATCCACACTGTGGTAAAAGAGAATGCAATGCCAGTTGCATGCTGTGCTGAGAAATGAGCACTGGGAAAGTCTGATATATGGGTAGATATGCTTCTCTAGCCCAATGCTTGGATGTCCTAGATGACTCCCTTTTACCTGATTCATGAAGGATGCTGAGAAACCTAGGTTTCTATGTTGCCACCAGACAGAGTTTGATTATTTCACTGTTCTTCATTCAACTTTGGTCTTCCTAGTAGATGAAAGACAAGAACTTCCCATATTCCAGATCTTCACCAAATAGTCTCAATAGGCTGTTAGCTTGAGCAATTAGAAACAGTCCCCTTTCTTTGAAATGTGCTGTTTCGTTAATGGTATTAGTGGTCATGGAGGGCCATTTATTATTATTATTATTATTATTATTATTATTATTATTATTATTATTATCACCATCATCATTATTTTCTTTCAGCTATTATACCAGCTCTGGTGCAATTATTCATCAAATGATTTGAACCAAATACTAGAAAACAGCATGGAATATTTAGGACATTAACTCTTACTGGGACTGACCCTTAACATCAGAGGCAAAAACTAGTCCTTTGTCTTGCTGATTGGCTAGCTGGTTTGTTAAATTATCTATTTGTTTTCAGCAAGGGTGATTGAGAATTCTTTTTAAAATACAAGACCCTTCTCAAAGAGTAGTGATGTTCATTTCCTGGATAATAGACATGACATTTGCAAATAGGCATTGGTTTTCCACACTATATTTTAAAGGAATTATTATATCATTACCCATGATTTATTCCACTTCAAGGGGCCTCCCAGGCATTGTTAAGTGAAACTTGCCAGAGCCAATTTTTACAAGTCATCATGCCCTTCTAGTATTTACTCAGGGACATTTCATCTATTCTTTTCCTTAAAAAAAGAAAAAGAAAAAGAAAAGACCACATGGCTTTTCTTTCATGCTTAATAGCCCAATGCAAATCACTAACCAGTGTTAAGGCTGACAAGCCCAGCAATGACCATCCATTCAACAGCCAGGTTCATCAAAGGTGTGTGCCATTGCAAACAAAGAGCCCAGAACTGGAAACACCTGCTGGCTGCTGTGTTCCAACCTGATATGTTGAAAAGAATGATTAAAACCACTTCATTAACTATAGGTACAAAGACTATACACACACACACACACACACACACACACACACACACACACATTATCACTCATGTATGGCTAAGTTTGTTGTCTTGATTTCACTGGGAAACCACCATAATTGATAGAGTATCAATGATTTATCACCAACGCTATACATTTACAATGTCACTAAATTTTTTTTTAAAGTTAAAACATCTCTTTTAATGGCATGTAAAGGGAAGTAGGATGGAAATGTTAAGTGGAGAAAAAAGAAAAAGGAAAAAGTACAATAGATTACTGGCTATTGAGGGCTTTTTAGAAAAAGTTTTCCAAATCACAGAACTGCTACCTTGAGCATACTTTATGAGACTTTGGGCAAGCTAATAGCCTGCTTTTGCTGTTGGATTTTGCTTCAACTCCTCTCCATTGACTCATTGATTTCTTGACTCCATGGCAGACAACAAACTACAAAAATACCAAGGTTGGTAGTGGTGGTTATTAGGTGCCCTGAGTCGGGTCCAACTCATAGTGACCTTACAGTAGAAAGAAACACTACCTGACACTGTCTGACAGTCCTATTAATATGGGGTTTTAATGGCTGATTGTTTTGGAGTGGGCTGCCAGGTCCTTCTCCCAAGCCTACAGCACCCGGTATTCCCAGGAGGTCTCCCATCCAACGACCTACCAGGCAACCCAGCTTAGCTTCTGAGATCAGACAAGATCAGGTACCAGGATGGTACAGCTTAGTCATGGAGGTTGGTAGGATGGGATAAATTAATCAATGACTCAATGGCTGCCCCATGGGCTCTAAGCAAAAGTACAGAAAATATTAAAAGTTTAGATTCCTCAGTTCAGTTTCTTTGACCTATTTCTCAATAGAAGCAGACTTAGCACTTGGGGCATGGCAGTTCTTTATGTAATACTGTGTACTTCAACTATAGAATGTTTAGCCCCATGGTTCTAGTCACCAAAGCACAGTAGCATTCCCCCTCCTGAATGCAGACACACACACACACACACACACACACACACACACACACACACACCATGTACTTCCAAACTCCTAAATATCCTGGTCCTTTTCCTTTCTTGTAGCTGTCCAAAGTACCCACCCAAAGTCTTTCATTCTCCCAGGTTTTTCTTCTTTCATCCACACCCCTCTAAAAAAAATGCCTGCATCCTGATAAAATGTTTCAGACCAAACAGTTCAATATAGTTTGTTGAATGAAGGATTAATAAGTGCTCTGATTCTTTTCCATTTGTAAAGATAAAAGCCATTTAGTGACCCAATTAAAGTAATTCACAGTAACGTCTCAATGACTAATAGGCTTAATCTTTTTAGGGGTAATTGAACATGAAGGAGGAGAAATAGCTACACTTGCTGCCTCCCTGCTTTACTCCAGATAGGGAGCCATGAACTCAAGAGTCCTTTTTATGCAAGGTTGATGACTCTTGGTCCAAGGACCTCTTGGGAAATCCTCTTCCTGTCTGTGAATAATAAATAATCACAGCAATTTCATTGCTCCTGTGCTACTAAGAAGGCCAGAGCCAACTTAGTGTGAATATGTTCTCCAAGAGCAAGGCAAAGGAAAAACCAAGGGAAAAGAAGTAAAAGGTCTTGAATTCTCAGGTCATATCTATAATTCCCGGGTCTCTCTCTATTTCCTGGAACAAGCTAACAAGAGACCCAAAGCATATCTTTGCAGCAAATATCCTAAGGTTCCATTTTATTTGGCTGCTGGAAAAAAAATGCAGTTTTCATCATTTTATTAAATGCAGTCTCTCCTCCCATAAAAATTACAATAAAATTCAACATTCAAAGTCTAGCGATATGGCAAATAATATGGCCCTTGAGAGCAAGTATATAAAATTTTGGAGGGAAGAAAAGGCTTGACTCTCATTTTATAAAAAGCCACAGTCAGGGCTTTCTCCTTGTGGAATTGCACTGCTGCCTCCAGTAGTACTTCACAAATGCTCAGAGTGCTCTGAAAATGGTTTGAATATCATTCTTTCTTGGGGAATCTTGGTACTGTCATTAGGCTGAATGATTTAATTGCAAGTAAAGAAACCCAGTGATTTTCCATTCTTCCCTTAGCATGGGCATTTTGCTTTGACGTCACTAACAGTCAGTGAGAGTAGAGACAGGCTGTGGTCAAAAGAAACCACAACTCACGGAAAATACACCGATACAGTTTCTCCTGCAATTGTCATTCATTGGTGTCATTCATCATGCACAATTGTGTAAGTGGTGGGTTTTAGCCCTACTGTGCAAGAACAGAGGCAGACGAGGCTGCTATTCCTGGAAAACATGGACACTAAAGAAGTATCACAGCTCCCCCTTGGAGCCATCCAGGAGAAAAACCTGTTCACAATATTTACTCGCAGCTCCTTTAAGAAAAAATCCATCTTAAATCACTGTGCTATTCGAAAAGGTACTTTTGTAAAAACTGTTTCATTTAGTCGTGTATCCCTCTGCACTCAGTCATTTTGCCTTCCATAAATCATCCTTTGCAAGTGGAAATTACAGTTCACCAGCTTATTAAAATGTTATTTATCAGAGCTTCAGAATAAACAGAAAAAAAATGTAACACATGAGAATTATTTCCTTATTTGTTTTATCTGAGTATATTCGTGCATGTGAGTGCATATGAAAAAAATTCATTATGTTGTCGAAAATCACAAAAAGATGTGGAATCAACTTATCATATGAATGAGAGAATGAGAATGTACTAAGTCGTCAAGTCCTATGCTTTAGTATGTTTCTAAATATATCTTGTATTTTTAGAACATAAATAGACAATAAGCCCCAATGTATATATCACCCTGCTCAATACATAAATAATCATATAAGGAGTACCAATATACCCATCACCCAGCTTAAGAAATAAAGCAATATCACTAAAATCTTTCAATCATATCTCCTCTCTGTCAACAAGAAGTTAATCACTGTTCTGAATTTGGTTCTTATTATTCCTGTGAATTTCTTTGTAGTTTTACTACAAATGTTCTCCACATACGTATCTCTAAACTATACATAAGTGGCATGATTTTACTTTTATGTGGCATTATATCATATATTTTCTCCTACATTGTTTAGGGGAGTGGTCTATGCTGTATTTGTGAGATTCATCATAGTACATCCTTACCATGGAATAATACATAGACGTGGAAGAAAAAAAAGTATAAATTATTTGCTTTATGTGTTTTTTATCTGCATTTTCATTGCTGTTGCATTCTTGTAGCCTCTGCACTTCATAGTTGGGTTACCACAGTGTTCTTGCTGGCTTCTCTACCCCTAGACTCTTCCTAGTCTAAAATAACATTCATTATACTGCCAGACATACACCTAAATATGCTACTTTCAAGACACCAAAATGTGCAAAAATATTCAGTGAATCTCTGTTCTTTACTATGTCAGGATCAAGTTCCATTGCCTAACCTTGAAAACATCTAGGTCATGTCCATAACCTTCAGCCTACCATGGAGGTCATTTGCAGCCTCAGTGGACAGTTCCTGCTCATATCCATAGTTTCTTGCCTCAACTATGTACAACTCTTTCTGCCTGAGGCTCTAGCGGGGCAGGTGCAAGCTCAGCCTGCAGTGGGACAGGCCAGATGATTTGTTGTCCCATGCAATAAGGAGATATAGAACCTGAGGAATAAACAACTAGCTTTCTTACAGTGGAGCAATTCTGAGATATGATCCATGTGGCGTTTCTGGATGTCTTTAGCAAGATAGAGGCCCAGCAGTAATTCGGGGTTTTTGTCTGTTTTCTTTTTGCTTTTTGTTGTTGTTTGTCTTTCCAGTACTGGGGATTGAATCCAAGGCCTCATATATGCTTGACAAGTGCTCTGCCACTAAACTATACCTCTAGCCCTTCTTTTGATTTTTGAGACAGGGTCTTGCTAAGTTGAGCAGACTGCCTCTGGCCTTGAACTTATGATGCTCCTGCCTCAGCCTCCTGAGTTGATGGGATTACAGATGTGAGCCACAGCACCTATCTTGTTATTGTTAGGTGCCGTCGAGTCATATCTAACTCATAGTGACCCCTTATATAGAATTTTCGATGGCTGATTGTTTCAGGATTGCCTTGGGAGTGGATTGCCACTTCCTTCTCCCACCTTTGTGATGCTGGGAATTGAACTCAGGACTTCAGAGACTGCAGAGCAGTGCTCTAACAACTGAGCTAAATCCCAGCCAGCACCTGGCTAGTCTACTCTTTCACCTACACTTTACTGGCTTTCTTCTCCTCCTGTCTTACCTCCTCACTCCCCACATGTGCCTTCTAGGTTTACCTTCCGCAAGAGCTACTTATACCTGACTCCCTGCCTCAGGGTTTGCTTTTTAGACAACTGCTACCAGAATTGGCCATGGAGCATGATTTTCAGGATGTGTCTCTGAAACTGGGTCACTTGCCAGTCTGGTAGTAAGTCTGGTAATAAGGTAGAAGGGATGATGCATTTGCTATAGAACTAGAAAGACAGAACACTGGCCGCTGCACTTGCTCTGGTATTGGAAAGGTAAAAGAGTGTGACAATTGTAAAGACTGGAAAAATGGATATATTTTTAAAATATCCTAGACGCCATTTTAAAAAATATTAAAATCAAGGAAACCTAACTGTCAACTCAGGGCAAGCCATAGAAGCCAGAAAGGCTACAGGAAGCTTTAGAGAAACATATAATCTGCAGCCAGGAAACAAATTATGCCAATATCAGGCTGCAGCCTTGAGCATAAAAGTAGTAGAAACACAAAGGAGATGGAACTCACGCCCTAAATGCTATGTATAATCCAAAGCCCCCTATCAATAAAAGTAGAACCCTGAAACTTAGAGTGGAATCCTTTGTATTTTCTGCTTTTATTCAATACTGCCCCAAAATTCTACAAGTGATTGTGTGTGTGTGTGTGTGTGTGTGTGTGTGTGTGTGTGTGTGTGTGGTACTGGGGATTGAACCCAGGGCCTCACCCATGCATGCTCTGCAAGTGCTGGACCACTGAGCTGCACCCTCAGCCCATTGTTTTTACTTTTTGAGACAGGGTCTCACTAAATTACGCAGACTGCCTCTGGTCTTGAACTTGTGATCCTCCGCCTCCCAAGTTGCTGGGATTATAGGCATGCACCACCTCACCCAGCTAAGTGATTTTTTCTTAAAGTGATTTGCAATGTGATATCTAAAACATTATCAATGAATTTTGTACTGCTTATGTTAAAATTTGCTGGTCTACCTTACTCTTTGAAAAGATCTTTTACCCCATGTATAATCTTATACCAGTCAGCACAGATCTTTAAGCATTTCAGAACACCAAATATTGACCCATTTCCATCACACAACATCACAAATAACCTCCCATCTCATCAGCAAAGTCTGTAGGTATCAGGAAATTTAGGTTCATGGTGGCACATACTTGTTTTTCAAAATCTAATTTTTGCTGGAAGCTTATCATTGGATTAAATAAATAAACTGTCAGTTTTTGTGTGTGTGTGTGTTTAACATTAACAAGTTCACTTAATTTGTTTTCAGAATTGTACCTGTCAAAAACTCAAGTATAAATATTCATTGTCTGTCTTTCAGTTGTTCTTTTTATTGAAAAGAAACCCCAGTGAGAAAACAGCTTTCCTTTCCGTTTGCAACTCAAACAGTTGCATAAGGGCTTCTCTTCAAGAGGATCACTGCACTTTGGTAGATAGCAAAGTGTGTCATGCATGCTTTCTATTTCATCACAGAATATTAAAAAGACATGTTCTCACTGCCTTGGTTCATGTTGTATACCAGCAGTTTTCCACCACTGCTCATGCACTATCGGTGCAGATGTCAGCACAGTTAAAAAGACAAACAATGTCTCAGTATTACTATGAAAATAGCTTTGACTTCATGAATACTCTGAAAGTGACTTAGGGGACCTCCAATGGTCCACATGCCATATTTTGAGGACTGTTGCTCTATTAAAAGAAAATAAATAACATGAAGGGGAGAAGATTACATGATAGTGATTCTATGGAGTGTTGTTGGTGGTGTTAGGTGCCATTAAGTTTCTCCGAATCATCGTGACACTCACAGGATTTTGAATATCTGGTTGTTCTGGGATTGCTTTGGGAGTAGATTTCCATGTCCTTCTCCCATTTTTGCCATGTAGGGGATCGAACCCGGGGCCTCAGAGACCATAGAGCAGCACTCTACCAACTGAGCTAAATCCCAGCCCAGAAAAGATATAGGGGAAAGTTTTTAGCAGTGTAGTTATTAAACGCAGGACTGGGGTCATGTCTGAGTGTAATCCTCTCCCTGATTAGTAGCTGCATTGCCCTGGGACTTAACCTGTCTACTACTCAGTGGAGACAACTGTAACTTCTATAGTCACTTCAGAGAATGTATGATGGAAGTCGAGGGACCCATTAGACAATGAATGCAAAGAGGTGCTATAAATAATCAAATGTTATAAAATATTCATAATTATTATGAGAGAAGTTGAATCTCAAGTTATTTGAAAATAAATAGAATGGTAATCATTAGATAAATAATTGAAAAGCTCTTTCTGCCTAATATTTAGACAAGACTGGTAAATAGTTAAGTTGTCCAATTGGATAGGAATAAATCTAAAATCAGAAGAAGAGATAAATATTTTTTGTCCTTTTTAAGTGTATCTGGTATTATTTTCATGTTTTCAGTTAATACTCTGATTTATTCATAAAAATCACACACTGTTATTGTTGGTAGGCACCTGTTCCCAAAAAAGGGGATCCAACTGAATGTGGAAACTATCAACCTATATCATTAAACATCACACACAAGCAAAATTTTACTAAAGATCATTCAAAATCAATTGCAGCAGTATATAGAGAGGGAACTGCCAGAAAATCAAGCCAGATTCAGAAGAGGGCAGGAAACCAGGGACATCATTGCTGATGTCAGGTGGATATTAGCTGAAAGTAGAGAATATTAGAAAGATGTCTATGTGTTATTGACTATGCAAAGGCATTTGACTGTGTGGATCATAACAAATTATGGATAACACTTCAAAAATCACACACTGAGAATACTATAAAGGCCTAAAATAGGCTGCTTATGGTGGCTTATGCCTGTAATCCCACCAAGTTAGGAGGCAAAGGCAGGAAGATCACAAGCTCGAGGCCAGAGGCAGCCTGCATAACTTAGTGAGACCCTATCTGAACTCTGAACAAATGGGAACTCCCATTTGTTTCTCATATTGTGGGATGGCTTTCATTCTACATTATCTTATGTGTGACTGAAGACACATGCTTATCTCTGCTAACACAGAGGTGCTACTTCATGAAATTAAGTCTTTCTTAATTCATTTAATACCCTGAACTATATCTGAAGTGCAATAGAGACAAAGAATAACAAGGTATGTCGATCTCTTTTTCAGTATTTGATATATTACATATTCAACAAATTAAGAGCAATTTATGTATGAGCAATTATGTAAGAGCAATTATGTTGTGGTAGCAATTACCACAACATATACTGCCATTTTTTGTGTGTTCTCATCATTAAGAAAAAAATGACAACAAATGCAAAGCCACTTTCTATGGTACTTATGTGTAAGGTAATTCTATCATAATAGTTTGAAGCAGTATAACATCTCAATTAAGGAAGAGACAGGAAATCAAGCAGAAGTCACTATAAATGATTCTGACAGCCTTCCTGCTTCATAGCCAGGAAAAGACAAGACAGTCACATCATCTTAGGTTAATTACCAAGTATGGAAGCTCTTGCCCTAATGAAAACTCTATTTCTCTTCTCACAATAGCAACAGAGATTTTGCCCATTAAGAAGGACCTGGCAACCCACTCCCAAGAAACAATCTGCCATTGAAAACCCTATGAACAGCAGAGAAGCACTGACAATAGTGTTTCGCCTGTTGTATGTAGGGTCGCTACGAGTTGGATACTGACTTGATGGCACCTAACAACAACACATCACAGTTAAATAAGAGTAAATTAGGTAACACACACACACAGTAGTGGGATGCAAGGCCCTTCCACCCTGCCTCCTGTTGTGCATGTTACACAACTGCTGATAAAATCCGTAACTGAAGAATCAATGATACATCCATGATGTTGATTTCTAGACATCCTGTCATTTGAGAAATCCAGAGGGAAGCTAAGGAGTAAAATTTCAATAGAAGACTTCTGATTGACTTCTTTACAATACAACATGGACTGCAATAAAAGATCTCTTCCTACTTTCTCCCCAACCTATTTGTCAGCTTGTTGTGCTGTGGGGGCTTGTGTGTTGCCATGATGCCGAAAGCTATGCCACTGGTATTTCAGGTACCAGCAGAGCCACCCATGGGGGACAGGTTTCTGCTGAGCTTCCAAACCAAGACAGACTAGGGAAAAGGACTCAGCCACCAGTCCTGAAACAATTAGCCATTGAAAATCCTATGAGAACAACAACAAATCTCAGACTCTACCAAGCTCAAAAATGAATGCACTCCTAGATTCAGGATAGTGTGGTGGCCTGGGGGTGGGAAACCCACTTCTACAGAACAAAGGGCAGCCTCCCCAGGGTGACGAGTGAGGCCTTTATGATATTCCTAGTGTCTCTCTCATCCCTCCTTCTCTATTCTCACTGCAAAAGTGCTTGGATTTCTTGGTTCCTCAAGCCCCTGAAATTTGGAATTTCATTGGAAATCCATTGAGATCATGTGCATGGCACAGTGTTAGGTAGTGTTTCATTCTGTTGTACATAGGGTCACTAGGAGTCAGATTTGACTCAATGGCACTTACAATAAACATTCTACTTTCTAATTTATAAGTCAATTGTTAATTTAGAAATAATTTGCCCTGACACTTTCAAAATTATCATTCATTTCCATGTTTATTAATCATCACAAGTTTATGCATATGTTAAATATATAATGTATTCTAGATGCTCAGTTTAAAAACATGTAGTATGTTATTTTTACCTTTGAACATTAAATCTAGCCAAGAAAATAAACTGGAATTAAACCATTATAATAAACGGATATAACTGTTAACAGATATAAGAACATGGGAACCAGTTGAACTCTGTAGTTAACATGCAAATGGGAAGCATTTAACTCTGCCTGGGGATATCAAAGGTTTTGACAGAGGAAGCAAACTTCAGGCTGAACTTTGAAGGATGATCAGACTATTTCTTAGTTTTGTAAGATGAAAAAGATGGCAGAAGAGGTTTTATGAAGAGTTTGCATCAAGTGCAAAATTTCAGGGGCTTGAGGAACCAAGAAATCCAAGCACTTTTGCAGTTGGAATAGAGAAGGAGGGATGAGAGAGACACTAGGAATATCATAAAGGCCTCACTCGTCACCCTGGGGAGGCTGCCCTTTGTTCTGTAGAAGTGGGTTTCCCACCCCCAGGCCACCACACTATCCTGAATCTAGGAGTGCATTCATTTTTGAGCTTGGTAGAGTCTGAGATTTGTTGTTGTTAGGTGCCGTCGAGTCGGTATCTGACTCATAGAGATCCCCATAGGGTTTTCAATGGCTGACTGTTTCAGGATTGCCTTGGGAGTGGATTGCCAGGCCCTTCTCCCATTTTTTGTGGTGCTGGGAATTGAACTCAGGACCTCAGAGACTGCAGCGCAGCACTCTACCAGCTGAGCTAAATCCAGATAGGCAGATATTATTTCAGAAGTCATTCCTTACACACAACATTATGACTGTCAGTCAATAAATTACATTTTTAAAAAATAGGTGGAGGATGATGGGGATCAAAAATATTTCATGTCCCAGTCCCCATCACAACAAATGAAAAAGATTTGCAATATAGCTCAGAGTGTCAAAGGTTCCAAGACCTCAGGCCATTGCTGTTTCCTTCCATTTAGGAAAAATAAATGATCCAAATGCTCATTCAGACCTATACTCAGAAGTGCTCAAATGCCTTTTAACTTTGTCTCAAGTCGGCCATGATAACCAGGGGAGTCGAGTTGGAAGTGGTGCTGTGGGGCTACATTCCACAGTTAGTAACCGTGCCAGGGGTGCCGTTGTCAACCATGGCATGCTGTTCTCTGTCCTGTAACAGGTCCCTTAGTTTAACTTTAATTAGTCACACATCCTTCTGACTTATTTGTCATATAATTACGTTATAAGTTTCTAATGATTCAGTAAAGTTCTTTGTAAAAACCTTCACAAAGGTTTCATGAATAGGTAAGGTTAAGAATCTCAACATGACAATTTAAATGTATGTTATACTGAAATACTAAAAACTTAAGATTTTTAAAGTACATGTGTACAAGAAAAAGCATAGTATACGTTGGGTTGGACCAATCTGTGGCTTTTGGTATCCACTTGAGATCTTGGAAAATGTCCCCTCTGGATAAATGTTGATGACTGTATTATTCTAGCCCTGAAGAAGAACGTGATCAATGTATCCAATATCTTGGCAAAGAAGAAGTTGCATCACATCTGGCTATAAAACACACAGCACTTAAAATGTATTTTGCAAATACTTTTAGGACATACAATTTTTTTAAAGAAATAACAATTTTCAAGCAACATGGTCTCGCAAGAACTGTCCTTAATAACTCATGTGTTCTAAATGGAATGTTTGATGCCCCTCCCAGCTCCTGCTCTTCCTCTTTTCTTAAAGCCTCTTGAAAGTACATCATTTAGGGCTCTTGGTTGGATTTGAACTAAAGCTGAGTGTTGGGAAATAAACAAGATATTTCAGGAAATCCCATGAACTGTGTTGCTCAGAATATTATCACTATTCAGAGAAGAAGTATTCTCACTGAGAAAATCACTTTCCCAGGAGTCCTAGGTCCCCATTCTAGATCTTAAAAATTAAAGACAGGAAATGATTAACTCTTCTCTCTAGTCCTCAAAACTTGATACACTGAGTGTCTCTGGGACTAAATAGAGATGCTCTGATAGAAATATGTGAATTCAGAATTGCTTAGGGGTCAAGGCTACATGTCTCCCCAGTACACAAGAGGGTAGATTCTCTGTGGATTTCAAGTGAGACACAATTTTTAAAATATCAAAATAATTTTCATCCACAAACTCTGACTATAGTCTCTTTCCCCTAAATATCCCATACCAAAGGAAACAGGTGTAAAAGTAAGATAATAGAAAGCTGGGTGAAATGGTGTATGCCTATAATCCCAGTTACCCAGGGGGTGGATGTAGAAGGATCTCAAGTTCAAGGACAGAGGCAGCCTACTTTACTTAGTGAGACCCTGTCTCAAAAGTCTTAAAAAGGTGGGAGCTAGAAGTGCAGTTCAGTAGTTGACTGCTTACAAAAGTATGCTCAACACCATGGTTCAATATCCTAGGACCGTAAGAAGAGGAATAAAAAAGGGAAGGAAGGGAAGGGAAGGGAGGGAAAAAGAAGGAAAGAAGGAAAGGAAAGGAAAGGAAAGGAAAGGAAAGGAAAGGAAAAGGAATAGAAGGGAAGAAAGGAAGGACAAATTAAAGAAAAAAGAGAAAATGACAAGGATAATAGACTGGGACTTGGGGAAAGAAAAGCACAGGAGAATTACAAGAAAAGTCATAGAATGAGAGTGTAGGAAGCATTGGGGTTGCTTACCAACTTTCATTACTCCCTTTTTCAAAGACCTGACTCTGGTTAGGTTTCTCACTACTGCCATCCCATCCTACTCCACACATATGATTGAAAAAGAGGCTCAGTACCCCTGCCGAGTAGTCGACCTGATTCACATAGGTTAGTCATGGTTGGTTCCATCCCATGGCAATGATGAAGTTTAGGGGGTGGGCCTGTGACCCATTTCTCATCAGTAAGGCAGCACCACAGTTCTCCCATGGAGCTGTTGCAAAATGAGTCTCCACTCTTAAACAAACAAGACAGCCCCGTTCCTTCCTCTGGATATTGTCACATCTGGAGGTGACACTTGGTTCTGCCATAGCCTTTCTCCAACCACAAGGAAAATGAGTTTTAGAAAGCAGTCTTCACTGGCAGTGACAAGAATGCAGAGATGGAAGGACACTGGGTTCTAAAATTAGGCAGGCTTTCCTGTGCGAATAAACAACTCCAATGTGTTAGTGGCTTAAGACAACACATATTTATCTCCCTTTGTCATCCAAGGGCTGAGGGACTTCTGCCCCCCCCCATCATCCCCTAGTGACTTCACATTTCAAGCCCTAGAAGAACAACAGTCATACTGAGAACTGCTGTTCTCCTGGTATAAGGCAGAAACCTGCCAAAGAAACCAGAACCAGCCCTCTCCTTTCAAGTGTCTTCGGGGATGTGTCATGTCTGTTTTCCCACCACTGTTTGGGACATGTGGGGGGCTGAGCCCTGAGTTATTAAGGGGTCAGGGGTAGGTGGGGTGGGGAATCAGAGCATGCTCTTCCCATGGGTGCAGGGCAAGTCAGTGAACAAGGACAGGGATGTTTTACCCTATCACAGGGAACAAATGGATATTTGAGAATAAAAATCCAATTAGCCAAAGTCCTTGGTGACACTGAGTCACTAATAAAAGCTCCCTCAGGATCCTATTTCTGGATTCCCACCTCTAGAGGATTAGCATACTTCCTTATTGTGTAATTCAGAGTCTTTTATGGCTTGCACTTGTTAGAGACGGTCATTCAAATCATGTAGAGAGAACTCCAAATGATTTTCTGATATTCAGAAATGGAAGAAGAAGACAAATGGTCATTAGATTAGGTAGAAGACAACTTCCAGCTGATCAGGTACAGGATCTCCTTCCCAAGCAGATCAGCATTTTCTCTCCAGATGTGAAAACCAAAGTAAATCTCCCTCTAATGTTGCAATTGCTCAGAGGCTAGCTGGTGAACGACAAATACATGCAGAAGTTTCAAGCAGTGGGATCAACGTATGCACGAGTTTTTATAAGTTTTGTTTCCATGTCCTTAAATATATGCACAGACACTGATGAATCTGAGAAACAAGCAAATTGATATTTTTCTTTACCAGTTTAATCGGTTATATCTCACAAGAAGAAAATTCAAATATGTTAGTCACCTTTGTGTTGCTGTGACAAAACACCTGACAGAATCAACTTATGAAGAAGAAAAATTTGACTCACAGTTTCAGAAGTTTCAGTCTGTGGTTATTTGGCCCCATACCTTTGGACCTTTGGCAATGCAGAACATCATGTTGGGGAGCATCTGACAGAGCAAAGCTGCTCACCTCGTGGCAGCCAGGAAGCAAAGAAAGGAGAGAAGGGGCTCAGTTCTGAACATCCCCCTCAAGAGCTTATCCCCAGTGGCCTCACTTTCTTCCACTAGAACTTAGCTCCCAAAGATTGAACCATCTCCAATCTATAGGTATACTATACTGAATGTATACAGTCTCATCTGAACCACCTCCAAATAGCGCCATAGGCTACCAACTAAGCACATGGCCATTTAAGATATAAAACATAATATTAAGCACATCTGTTTATGTCTTCCACTTCTTCAGTCCTTCATTCACATAGATAAAAGAATGTGGCAATCCACTCCTGATGGAATCCCAAAACAATAAGCCATTGAAAACCCTGTGAGGGTTGCTATGAGTCAGGCAAGACTTAAAAGCACCTAACAACAACAAATATATGTATGTATGTATGTATGTATGTATGTATGTATGTGTGTGTGTGTGTATATACACATACACACATATATACGTATGTGTGTATATATATAGACACGCACACACACGTGTGTGTGTGTGTGTGTGTGTGTGTGTGTGTGTGTATGTCTGTGGTCATAGCACTGTGGCTTCAGATCTCATCAGATCTCAGAAGCTAAGCAGGGTCGGGCCTGGTTAGGACATGGATGGGAGATCACCTGGGAACATGAGATACTGTAGGCTTGGGAGAAGGACCCAGCAACCCCCTCCCAAAAATCAATCTGCTATTGAAAACCCTATGAATAGCAGAGAAGGACTGACAATAGTGTTTCGCCTGTTGTATATAGGGTCGCTATGAGTTAGATACCAGCTCAACAGCACCTAAAAACAACATGTATGTATATATTTAGGCTGGGGTTTAGCTCAGTTGGTAGAGCACTGCTCTGCACTTTCTAAGGACCTGGGTTCTATCCCCAGCACCACATAAATGGGAGAAGGACAGGGCAGTCCACTCCCCAAAAGCAATCCTGAAACAATTAGCCATTGAAAACCCTATGAGGGTCACTATGAAACAGACCCAACTCGATGGCATCTAACACCAACAAATATATACATAGGTAGGTATAGATAGATATGTTTTATGTTTTATATATATAATTATTTTATTTACATATATAGCAATTTTAGTAGATATATTTAATGCTTTGTCAGTACACATCATAAACCAATTTAGTACATATATATTAGTCCCATTGTACTAATATGCTGTTGTTTGGTGCTGTTGAGTCAGGTCTGACTCATAGTGACCCTATGTACAAAAGAATGAAACACTCTCCAACACTGTGCCTTTCTCAGCACTGGTAGTACTTCTCTGCTATTCATAGGATTTCCAATAGCTGATTGTTTCAGATCACTTCAAGAGTGGACTGCCACATCCTTTGCCCATTTTTTGCAGTGCTGGGGATCAAACCTAGGGCCTCAAAGAGCACAGAGGAGCACTCTACCAACTGAGCTAAACCGCAGCCCTTATCCTAATATATGTATACATAATATATATGTACTTTTTTGAATGTGTATATATGTACAATTTACAGAAGAGACGGTAGATTTTTTGATAAAATACAACCTCATAATAGGAAGTTCATGAAGAAAGAGAGACCCAGGGGATATGCTTCAGCCACTGCTACAATCTAGTATGACCTTGTAAGAACTTTTACTGAACTTGGTGAAAAAACAAAATTAATGAAAGCATTCAAGCTGAAGAAGAGGACAGGCTGGGGGGAGTCACAACAATCATCTTTTGTTTAGTTTGGTTTTATTTTTTTTTCTTTCCTTTTCTTAAGAACACTGAGGCTGTAACCACAGAGGTGATTGGAGAATCATAGTCCTCCTGAAGTGATATCCAAACAGAAATTTTTCCAATACATATCCTAAAATCACAGAGCATGTAATTCCACATTAGCTCCAGGAAAGCAGCATCTTTGCTTAGGATATGGAAATTTGGAAGCTTATTGCTATAATCTGTGGTTATGATTTCAAGCTCCCCCAGTGATGCCGGGAATCAAACCACAGGCTCCTAGCACTAGGAGCCCTTATTGTAATCCAATAAAACCTTAACAACCAGTCTTCTTTTTTATGATAAATTAAGGGCCTCATTTGCTTTGAAGCAGCCCCTCTGCCCTGGAGTTTACCTCACTGTGGAAACAATCCTAAGGAAACACTTAATTCGGATAGGGTGAAGATGGTGGGGGAAGAGAGCCCAGATTCCCCACCTTGGTTTCATGGATTCAGAAATTTCAAAACAAATTAAAAGTTCTGTTTCAAAAGAACTGATCCTTTAGGGTGAGCCCCTGCAAGGAATTCTTGACAATGTTTTACAGACCCTTCCTCACTTTACACTATGGTCACAGAATGTCACCATGGAACCATAACTGTAACATCTGGAACTGAAACTATGTGCACTATCTGTCCACTTTTAACTTAATTCTGTATTTGCTGATTTGAAATTTTATTCAGATGTCTAAATTCTTCCCAAATTACCAATATTAAGTTTGCTGCTGTCATCTCCGTCAACTCATTTGTTAAAGAATGGTCTCTAAAATTGGGATTATGTTTATTCCATAACCCTAATTCCTACCTGAATTTTAAGACACGAGGACCTCAAACTATCCCAACACCTACATGTGTGGTATAAACATAGGTCAGTCCAAACAGGCCCAGAATATGTAGACCATGTGTTACATAAATATTAAGTTGTCATAAAATTGAAATGGAAATGCTTCCTTAGATTTAGTTTAATATCTGATTAAAATATTAGTAAATATTCCCATTTAAGAACAAAGTATAGAAACTAACTTTGTACCTCTCAAATATTCTGGAACCAACATCTTTAAAGAATAGAACATTTTGAAGTTATGAACTTTCTGCATTTATTCATCAATTAAATTTAATATGTTCATCCCCCTACCATGTCCATAACATTAGAATTTGATATACTATAATGATCACCAAGCTAGAACTTACAGGCAGGCAATCCACTAGTTATTTGTCCACAAAAACAAATTGTGTAATCACTCTGACTACTTTAAAGTGAAGGATTTAGTCTAGAGCTGGTCTTCATACCTAAATCACCTTTCCCTTACTAATAGTCTATTACTGAAAATGAAGAAATGAATTAATATTAGAATTTCAATTTGAATTCTATAAAAACATGTCAAAGACATGGAGGAAACAGGTCATGTAATCTGGTTATCCACAAATAGGCCAATTCACATTTTAATGATTCAAACTCATTTGCAAAAAATCATACCTTGTTTATACCAAGAGATTTGGAACACAGCTACCTGGCTAACTAACTTGAAAAGATCCATATTCGTGCCTATTCCCAAGAAAGGGGATCCAAGTGAATGCAGAAATTATCAAACAATATCATTAATATCACACACAAGTAAAATTTTGCTAAAGATCATTTAAAAGTGATTGCAGCAGTATATTGACAGGGAACTGTCAGAAAATCAAGCTGGATTCAGAAGATCATGTGGTTTTACAGGTAAGGATGCTGAGGCACAAAGGGTTAAGTCCTTGTCTGATGTCATAAAGCTAGAAAGTTACAGTCAGTGTTTGAATCCAGGAAGTTTAGCTCCCATGTCTATATCATTAGCTTATGTGTATTGCTTCCAATAAGTGAAGGGAATCAACATACAGCAGTAAATATTTGGATATGAGTTCCATTTACATATATTTCAGCAATATTCCTTATTCTGAATATGTACACTTAGATATTAGTGTTACTGTACCATTTACATTTAGATATGATACTTGGGTTCATTCAGAAAGAAGAAAGGAAAATCTAAGGCTAAGTTTAGCTCATAAATACTTCAATCCCTACTCTATTAGTGACTTCTTGCTGCTATATCAATATACCTGGCAGAAACAACTTTGGAAGATTTATTTTGGTTCATGATGTCAGAGGGTTCAGTCCATGGTTGTCTGGTCCCATGAACTTAGGCAGGACATCACGGCAATGGGAGCATGCAGTGAAAGCAGATTTGTTCACATTATGGTGGTGCAAGAAGCAGAAAGCAACAAGAAGTCTCCAAGGATAATATGTTCCCAAGGACTGGCCCCCAATTACCTACTTCCTCCAGTTAGGCCCTACCTCCTAAAATAGCCTACCTCCTAAAACAGCCTCCTGAAATAGTATCACCAGCTGAGGCGCACACATTCAAAACATAAGCCTATAGGGGATCTTTCATTTTCAATCCATAACACTTACCAAATTTGTCTTTTTCCTCTATGTTACTGCTAGATCTTTTATTATTTGTTTCTTTCTTTGTTTAGGTCAAGTTATTCATCAAAAATAGAACTCATGCATAAAATATATACCTCTTGTCAGACAGTATGGTAGATTGTCTATAAACATGGTCCATTCAAATAACTGTTGTTGTTGTTGTTAGGTGCCATCGAGTTGGTGTCCAACTCATAGCAGCCCTATATACAACAGGTGAAACACTATTGTTAGTGCATCTCAGCTACTCATAAGGTTTTCAATGGTGGATTGTTTTGGGGGAGTGGATTACTGGGTCTGTCTCCCAAGCCTACAACACCTGGTATTCCCAGCCACTCTCCCACCTGAGTACTAACCAGGGCCTGCCCTGCTTAGCTTCCGAGATCTGATGGGATTGGATGCCACTGTGGTATGGCTGCAGGCATTCAAGTAATTAGTGTCCCTATATCTAGCACTTCTCTTGCCCTTACTGTGGGCTTGGCAGTATGACTTACTGTGGCCTGTGAAATAATATCAATAGCAAATGGGATAGAGGCAGACTTGAAATTTAATTGAACATTGGGTTTTTATCCTACTGCTATTGGGAGCAGTGGTATTTGATGAGAAACCAATGGTCAAGGCCAAACTCCAAGGAAAATCAAACCAACTTCCATCCTATACCTAAAGAACTTAACTCCAACCAAAAAAAGAAGCAGCCAACCCAGAGATTCTCAAGAAATAATAAGTTAATAAATGCTTATCACAATAAACCATTAAATTTTGCAGTATTTGATACAGAGCAAAGTCTTACTGATACACTATGCCAGGTCATTAATAAACATCTTAATGCTCACAACAACTATCCAAGGTCAGCAGGATGTGCTCAAAATATTTTCAGTGTAAACATAGTGTCAATGAGGTAATTACAACATGGTCCAATTGCACAGGATGATAGAACATATGTGACTCAAAGTATAAGATATATTGCATTTAACCATGACTTTTGTCATATATGAGCTATACTGAAGTTGGTAGTAGAAAGGAAGCATGTTATATAAATGTAGTCTCTCCATTTACATAAACCTTTGAATGCTAAAGTTTGGGTAATGAATTATATTTTAGACCACCTCTCAAAATCCTGACTTCTTGCAAACCTCATCTGTGGCTAATTTTTATCCCCACTTATGAATGATAATAACACCAATGTATAGAATTGGTTGCACTTATCTGGCTTGTTGTTGTTGTTAGTTGCCATTGAGTCATGTCCAACTCAGCAACCCTACATACAACAAAAATGAAACACTCCCAGACACTGTGCCATGCCTGGAACTATGTCAGTGCTTCTCTGCTATTCATAGAGTTTTCAATGGCTGATTGTTTTGAGAGTGGGATGCCAGGTCCTTCTCCCAAGCCTACATCACCCAGTATTCCCAGACGGTCTCCCATCCAAGGGCTAACCAGGCCAAACTCTTCTTAGCTTTCAAGATTAGAAAGGATCAGACACCAGGGTATATGACAATTACCAGAAATATTTCCTAAGAAATATCAAGGAATAATATACAGTATGTCTTCCGAGGCCCAAAGAGTCATTGAAGACATTGATTGCATCTATTAGAAATAAATCTAAATGTTTATCACATAATAACCATTTTTTCCTAACATCCTTCAAATTTAGCATTAGTCTAAAAATAAGCCTTCACTCCTAGGTATTCACTTTAACATCCCTGTTGAAATTAAGCCTGCAGCCATACCAATGTGGTATCTGATCCCATCAGATCTTGGAAGCTAAGCAGGGTCAGCCCTGGTTAGTACTTGGATGGGAGACCACCTGGGAACACCAGGTGCTGTAGGCTTGGGAGAAGGACCTCGCAACCCACTCCCAAAAAACAATCAGCCATTGAAAACCCTATGAATAGTAGAGAAGCAGTAACAATATTGTTTCGCCTGTTGCACATAAGATCACTATGAGTCAGATACCAAGTCGATGGCACCTAACAACAACAACATTGAAATTCAAATAGAAAAGAAATGGTATGGAAAATGCAAACCAAGTGATACAGAAGGAGGAGATGGTGGTAGGGAAAAAAAGGAAGAAATTAATTTATCCAACCAAAATTTTAGATAATACAAAATGATTCAAAATTATAGATTTAAGTAAGATTCATGTTGGTTTATATCTTTTTCCTTCCAATCATTCCTCTTCTCACAAAAGAAATCCCCAAAGTAATAATGACATTGTCTAACAGACAATGAGGCTAATACTTGAAAATAACTCATTTCAGCCAGTAATTTCCCTTCTCTCTCCAAAGAAAATGATGGATTTTGTAATTCCAAATGATCTCTTCAGACACTTCAAGCAGGCACATTACTTCTCACTGAGTAGTAAATTAGCCATTATTAGTGCCTCTTTGGCAAATTGAAGGTTACTAAAGCAGAGAACAATATTTTCACTTCTAAGATGCATTCAAAATTAATAACTTTTCTTGCTTTCCCTGGGATTCTAACTTCATTAGCAGTTGTCACATCAAGATTATTTCATCTAGACAGGAATTCCACTTGGAAATAACATACATTTTCTTGGCTTTATTGACCGATCAATATTTTCTCACAACTTCCTGTGTAATTGAGTTGCAATTATAATAGTAACCATTCTACTCCAGATATTTTATAAAAATGTTAATGCTGTTGGTATTGATAATGAGTTATGATGCTGACAGTGGCCATTTCATCACATTGCTCTCTCCACATTTGGTTTCTTGTCTTGACTTCCCTTTTAGGAGGATAATTTGTCAGTGGATATGCATTTGTTGTTGTTAGGTGCCATCGAGTCGGTATCCAACTCATAGCAACCCTCATAGGGTTTTCAATGGCTGACTATTTCGGGATTGCCTTGGGAGTGGATTGCCAGGCCCTTTTCCCATTTTTGCGGTGCTGGGAATTGAACTCGGGACCTCAGAGACTGCAGCTCAGTGCTCTACCAACTGAGCTAAATCCCAGCCCATACATTTGTGGAATGTATGAAAATCAAATAGTTCTACAGAACTAATTTTAAAAGTTACCAGTCCTCTTCCCCTTCCATACATTCTATTCTCTTCCCCTATACCAACTGCTTTTCACTGGCTCAGATGTTCTTTTGGGGTTGGCTTTCCAATATCTAAGAAATAATATTATTTCTTGGTTTTTCAATTTTAGGATAATACTTTTTGGCTTTCTGCTATAGAATCTGAAGACTTAACTCCTATGCCACCTCCACCCCAACAACTACTCTCTTTGCACTCTGGTCACCCCTTGAGTCTCCCTACATGACAATATCAAAACTATGAATAATGCTTATCAAATTGCATATATGAAAATTGTCACAATGAAAAGCATGTCAAAATGAATCATATTATGATGTACATTAAAAATTTCTAATAAAAAAAGGTATTAGATCAATACTCATAATATTATTACTGTATTTTTTACAACTGGGCAAAGCCATGGACTCTAAATATATTTTAATTTCTTATATTTACATTTGGGCTGGGATTTAGCTCAGTTGGTAGAGCACTGTGCCACAGTCTCTGAGGTCCTGAGTTCAATTCCCAGCACCGCAAAAATAGGAGAAGGACCTGGCAATCCACTCCCAAAACAGTCAGCCATTGAAAACCCCATGAGGGTTGCTATGAGTCAGATACTGACTCGATGGCACCTAACAACAACAACAACATATTTACACTTATTATGGCACCAATGCTTCTTTTGGTTTGGTTTGTTTCGATTACTAATATTTATTTTCTTACTAGTCATCACAGGTGCCTACACAAACTCTATCAGAATTAATTCCTCCCTCAATTACATTTCAGGTATTCTATCATCTTCAGCCTCCTGAGTTTTCTGGGAGCCTGTAGCTGTACCACCCTGCTGTCCAATCCTGCCAGATCTCAGAAGCTAAGCATAGTCAGGCCTGGTTAGTACTTGGATGAGAGTCCACCTGGGAACACCAAGTGCTGTAGGCTTGGGAGAAGGACCTAGCAACCCACTCCCAAAAATCAATCAGCCATTGAAAACCCTATGAGGGTGTCTATGAATCAGATACAACTCAATGGCATCTAACAACAAAACAACAACAACAATCACAGATCTAATAATTCTACTCCCTAACTTAAAAGCCATCCAGTGGTTGTTTATTGATTACTCCTTCAGAATGGTAGAGGGGACCCTTCCACCTGTCCTAGTTTGCCTTTACATCATCCCCACTAATTCCAATCAGCACCTTATGGTCTCACCACAGTGAAGAACAGGCTTTACCCACTGTGTATGCTTTCACGCCTTATAAACTCTACCTGAAATACTTGTCTCTTTGCTTTCACTTTCTTTCTAGTGAACTCTACTCATCCCTAAAGACAGCATGGGATAGGGAGAAGAGACTTCGGGACACTAGATTTAATACCAACTATTTGTGTGAATTTGAGCAAGTTAAATAGTCTCTCTGAACCTTTCCTATATAATAATAATATCTCCTTTATAAGGTTGCTACAAGATTGAGCAAACTGATGACTGTCAAAAGAATTAGGAGGGTGAGAGGCTCTTCATAAAAAAATAATGGCCTCCTCTCTATAGAAAATTATCTCTCTCTCATACTTATTACTCAATTTTGGTTACACATTTAATATACGATAAAAGCAGCACATCCTATCCCTGGTGAAAAAAATGCACTATTTAATAAATTGTATTGGGCTAACTGGATAGCCATATAAAGAAACAAAATAAAACTGGATACCTTTTCTCACATCGTAATCCAGGATGAATTCCATGTGTACAAGATCTTTAGATATAAAATTTTAAACCTACAGTCCTAATAGTGAATTCCTTTATGACCTGAAAATAAGGAAAATTGTCCTAATTATGACTCACATCTTGAAGCAACACAAAATTAGACTCGAAGACAAAAATTAAAATTTTTCATAGCAAAATCAGAGATAATGACAAGATAACCAACGAGGAAAATATTTTCAATATTTATTACAAAGCTCTTAAATCTCTAATACATGAAGAACTTCCAAACATACAGAAGTAAAGTACTAACAATTCAATAGAAAAACAGATAATATGAATGAACAGAGGGTTCACAGAAAGAGAAAGGCAAGTGGCTCTTAACTACCATAGGAACAATGTAAATCAATGCTACACAGAGCTGCCTCTTCTCAACTATTTATTTATCAAAAGCCAAGTGTGAAAACATACTCTGTGGACAAGATGTGAGGAAAATAACAGTCTCTAATGTTGATGGTAGAAATGGAAAGTGGAGGTGAAATTGGTGATTTATAGCAAAATTATATATGCATCTACTATTTCACCCAACAATCCCACCACTAGGAAGCTAACTACAAAGTTACACTTCAACAATAAAAAGGGCATGTGCTCCAGATTGTACATTGCAATCTTTTTTTAGCAGTAAAATACAGGAAACCCCCCAATTTCCTACTAAGATTGTGACTGAATAGCCCACTGCATATCCATATGATGTGAACCATGTAGTTTTACAGTGGGTCTCAGAGTATCTTATATATCACCAACTTTTAGTCTACACTATGAAGTACAATGATCTTTTATGTTTGAGTGCATGGTTGCAGACTCTGTGCTTCTCATTTCAAGACATGGCACATTGGGAAATGGAGGTCCCAAGGACTTTACTCCATTCCCAACATTAAGTCCAACTGTACTTTGAGGAAGAAGTTCTTCCACAGTCTTTTTAAGGCTTTCCAGGCTGGGGGGATCATTTTCTAGCACTATATTTAACAGTGGGTTGGGATTTAGCTCAGTTGGTAGAGTGCTGCACCGTAGTCTCTGAGGTCCTGAGTTCAATTCCCAGCACCGCAAAAATGGGAGAAGGACCTGGCAATCCACTCCCTAGGCAATCCCGAAACAGTCAGCCATTGAAAACCCTATGAGGGTTGCTATGAGTCAGATACCAACTCGACAGCACCTAACAACAACAACAACAACATATTTAACAGTGCTTCTCTGCTATTCATAGGGTTTCCAGTGACTAATTGTTTTGGGAGTGGCTAGCTGAGTCCTTCTTCCTAGTCTGTCTTAGTCTAGGAGCTCAGCTGAAACCTGTCCACCACAGGTGGCTCTGCTAGTGTCTGCAATACAGGTGGTGTAGCTTTCAGCATCACAGCAACACTCAAGCCCCACACCACAAGCTGAGAGACACATGGGTGTTGCAGGTTTAAAATGCAAAGGTTTGTAAATTCATGAAAGATACCCCCTAATACTCTAATTGCTGGAGACAAAGACAACTATATAAGAAATAAAGCCAATCCTCTTCTTTGATATCATATTGTTAGTAGTAGCATTGGTGGTGTTATTTCCAAAATATTGGGCACATATTAACGGAAAAAAGACAAGTTCTTATGTGATATTTCAATTCTATAATTTTCTGTATTTTTGAGAACTGGATTTCTGGAGTAGGGAAAAGAAGATAGAGATGTGATATAGAAGAAGGATAAGTAAAAACCCTAAGTACTCCTGAATTTGAATTGAAAGTATCAATACAATTCATGTTTTTTCAGTCTTTAAAAAATATGTCTATATATCTCCAAATTGTCCACTGAAAAGACCATCCCAGTAGCAATGATAATCCTAACAGACTAGATGGTGGTATCCACCACTAAAAATAACCAGGGCTTTTTGTGCAAATGGCTGCTTACAGATATTGTATAGGAAATGTACAGGAAATATACAGATGAAGCTAGAATACTACCTTAGGAAAAGGATCCTATAAAAGAATATAGGTGTCTTGTAAAAGGAGTCAGAAGCCATCCTGAACATGCTCCCACTGCTCAAAATGGGATAATTTGAACTTCAATAAAGAGAATAATTCAAATATATTGAAGTATATTGAGGATGTAGGCTTCACGTATGCATGAATGTTTGTTTATTGTTGTAGTTAGGTGCCATCCAGTCGGTGTCCAACTCATAGCAACCCTACATGCAATAGATGAAACACTATTGTCAGTGCTTCTCTGCTAGTCATAGGGTTTTCAATGGCATATTGTTTATTGGGAGTGGATTGCTAGGTCTTTCTCCCAAGCCTTCAGCACCTGATGTTAACACTCAAAAATCAGTACCCTTCCTTTACACCAATTGTGAGTAAGAAGAGAAAGAAATTAAGGCTACAATCCCTTTCACAATAGCCCACCAAAAACTTAAATACCTAGTAATCAATATATCCAAAGATCCTGCAGATTTCTACAAGGAAAATTTCAACACATTAAAGAAAAAATGCAGACAACACTAGAAGGTGGATGGACCTCTCTTGCTCATGGATTGAGATAATAAATATTGTAAAAATGGCTATACTACCAAAAGCAATCTATAGATTTAATGCAATCACCATTAAAATTCTAAAGACAGACTTTACAGAAATAGAAAACATTATCCAAAAATTCACATGGAAACACAAAAGACCACATATAGCCAAAACACTCTTAAGCTGCAAAACTAGTGCAGGTGGGATCACAATCTCTGACTTTAAACTACACTACAGGGCTACAGTAGCAAAAACAGCTTGGTACTGGCACAAAAATAGTCCTAAAGACGAGTGGAATAGAACTGAGGACCCAGAGATACACCAGTGCAGCACATCTATAGCCACCTGATTTTTGACAAAGGAGCAAAGCAGGCAAATTGGAGAAAAGATAGCTATTTCCACAAATGGTGCTGGGAAACATGGATTTCCACCTGAATAAAAATGAAAACAGATCCACACCTCTCAACATGCACAAGCATTAACTCACAATGGATAAAAGACCTCAACACCGAACCAGAAACCTTAAAAATACTAGAAGAAAATATAGGCAATATGCTCCAACATGTAGGCATAGGAAAGCATTTCCTTAATAAGACTCCAGTTGCTCAGGAAATTGCAACAAGAGTAGATAAATGAGATTACATAAAATTAAAAAGCTTCTGTACAGCAAAGGAGACAATCAACAGAGTTAAGGAAGACCCCACTGAATGGGAGAAAATATTCACATCCTACACATCTGACAGGGCTGGGATTTAGCTCAGTTGGTAGAGCGCTGCACTACAGTCTCTGAGGTCCCAAATTCAATTCCCAGCACCAATAAAATGGGAGAAAGGCCTGGCAATCCACTCCCAAGGCAATCCCAACATAGTCAGCCATTGAAAACCCTATGAGGGTCGCTATGAGTCGGATACTGACTCGACAGCACCTAACAACAACAACAACACATCTGACAGAGAACTAATTTCCATAATTTACAAAGAACTCAAGAAACCAATTCCCAAGACAACTAATAATCCAATACACAAGTGGGCAAAGGAACTGAATAGACAGTTCTCAAATGAAGAAGTTCATAAGGCCATGAAACACATGAAAAAATGCTCAATATCCCTAACCATTAGAGAAATGCAAATCAAAACAACTGAGGTTCCCCCTTACTCCAGTGAGAATTGCCAAGATCTATAAAACAACAACAACAAATGCTGGCAAGGTTGTGGAGAAAAGGGAACCCTCTTACACCATTGGTGGGGCTATAAATTGGTTCAACAATTTGGAAATCAATATGGAGATGCCTCAGAAAACTAAAAATAGAATTGCCATATGACCCAGTTGTACCACTACTGGGAGTATAACCAAAGGGAGACAAATCATCATACCACATATTCAATGCAGCGCTTTTCATAATAGCAAGGATATGGAATAAACCAAAGTATTCATCAACAGAATAATGGATAGAAAAATTACAGCAATAGTGAAGTGTTCTACAGGAAAAATATTAAATGAAACAACTACCTGGCCAACTGACTAGAAGAGATCCATATTTGTGCTTAGTCCCAAGAGAGGGGATCCAACCAAATGTGGAAATTATCATATGATATCATTATTGCCCAAAGCTGTATCACTGTAGTGTCCAATCCTGTCAGATCCCGAAAGCTAAGCAGGGTGGGGCCCAGTTACTACTAGGATGGGAGACCACCTCAGAACACCAAGTGCTAAAGGCTTGGAAGGAGGACCTGGAAACCCACTCCCAAAAAAATAACCAGCCATTAAAAACCCTACAAATAGCAGAGAAGCACTGAAAATAGTGTTTCGCCTGTTATACCTAAAGTTGCTGTGAGTTGGACACCGACTCAATGGTACCTAACAACAACAACAACATTATCACTAATATTTCTTGCAAGTAAATTTTGCTAAAGGTCATTCAAAAATAACTGCAGCAGTATGTAGAAAATCAAGCAGGATTCAGAAGATGGCATGGAAACAAGGACATTGCTGATGTCAGATGGATACTAGCCAAAAGCAGAGCATACCAAAAAGAGGTCTATGTTTTCTTGTCTGTGCAAAGACATTTGACTGTGTGGGTCACAACAAATTATGGATAACATTGTGAAGAATGGGAATACCAGAGCACTTAATTGTTCTCATGGAAAATCTGTACATGGACAAGCAAGCAATCATCCGAACAGAACAAGGAAACACTGCCTGGTCTAAAGTCAGGAGAGGTTGTGTGTCAGAGCTGTTTCCTTTCACCATACCTATTTAATCTCTATGCTGGGCAAATAATCTGAGAAGCTGGAATTTATGAAGAACATGGCATCAGGATTGGGGCAAGACTCATTAACAATCTGTGTTATTCAGATGACACAACTCTGCTTGCCAAAAGTGAAAAGGATTTGAAACATTTACTGATGAAGACCAAAGAACCCCTCCTTCAGTATGGATTGTAACTCACTATCAACAAAACAAAAATGCTTACAATTAGGTCCATAAGCAACTTCATAAGTGGAGAAAAGATTAAGGTTGTCCAATATTTTGCTTTATTTGGCTCTTTAATAAACACCCATGGAAGCGGCAGTCAAGAAATCAAAGGATGCATTGCATTGGGAAAAACTATTGCAAAAGACCTCTTTAAAGTGTTGAAACCTAAAGATTTCACATTGAAAACAAAGGTGCGTCTGACTCATGCCACAGTATTTTCAGTCACATTATATCATTGTGAAACCTGGACAGTGAGTAAGGGAGAAAGGATAAGAATTGATGTTTTCGAATTATGGTGCTGGAGACAAATATTGAATATACCGTGGACTGGCAAAAGAACCAATGAATCTGTCCTGGAAAAATTGCAACCAGAGTTCTCCTTGGAAGGAAGGCAGATAGACTCCATCTTATTTGTTTCAGACATGATGCCTGGAGAAGGGCATCATGTTGGAGAGTGTGGCAGGTCAACACAACACAAAAAAGGAAGACCCTCAACTAAATGGATTGTCATAGTGGCTGCAACAATTAAGTTTCAACATAAAGATCACATGCAGGGCACAATGTTAGAGAGTCTTTTTGTTGTACATAGTGTTGCTATGAGTCAGATCCAACTCCAATGGCATCGAACAACAACACACAGAGTTGTGTTTAATTTGAGACCATATGCCCCACATACATCAAAATATTTATTATGTATCCCTTTACAGAAGAAAATAATTTGATTACCTCTGCTCTAATTAAAGTGGGGTGTGGACAACAGAGGATTATAATGCAGAAAATTCATGATTGCATTGACATTTAGAACTGATCAGATAATATGAAGACCAGAAATTCTAAGTGTGTGTGTGTGTGTGTGTGTGTGTGTGTGTGTGTGTATGTTACATCAATCATATCAATCATCAAGGGCACAAGGAGTTTAGAAAAGTACTTAACTCATCAAATGGATACTTGATTTCACAGGTACCACCACTCAGTATATTTTTCCTGTTTACTTTCCACATCTGTGGGTTCAAAAATAATGTCATGGCATTTCACTTAGAATTCTTTGCTTATCTGAATGAACACTTTTTCATGTGTTTACTAAAGATTCTACTAGGCCAAATATATGCATTGTCTATCTAATTTTTCAATGAGCTTTTAAAATGATTTATGAAAACTCTCTACATATGTTTAAGCTTTAGCTGCAGGTCTGAATAAGCAGAGTCAACAGTCTTCCAGAATACCAAGCCTTAATCCTTATCCCAGAAAGTCTGGAAAATGCTTATGTTCAAGCTCTGTATGATGTTTTTACAAAACTGCCATCTGTAGAGTTAGAATAAAAAAATTTATGTACACATTCATCTCTGTGACTTATTTTCCTTTGATTTTGTATATTAAGGAAGTAGTTTGTTCTTTTTAAAAAGGTGTTTTACTTTACTATGTGTTCATATACCGTTTGTTTTTCCTTTGGAAATAAAATTCATTGCAAAAAAAAATTCCACAGCCAGTAGAATCAGCACCTTCGTTTATCTTATCTGCCACTAACCATCTGTCTGGGCCAATTCAGATGCTTTCAACAAGCTCAGTGACTTACTCATCAGGAACACATTTTCCTGCTGTGACATTGATAAGCCATCACTGCTACTTATCTTAACCTCCCCAGGCTACTTCCTTGGAGATTTCCCCACAATGAGTACTTAGAGGTCACTAAACTACTCAAAGATGGTGAGCTTGGTACAAGGCCACAGAAACACTTCCCAGGAACTAAACATAAACTTATGAAAGCATCCAGTTACAGCTGAAGCCTTGTTTCTATATCACTCCAAATCTGCATGTTTATTTTCAGGTGCTTTGGCTTTCTTTTCTGAGAAAGGATGAAGAAGAAGAACTAATAGAATGAGAGAGAAAAAATATGTTCTTTAACAATTCTCAGGTGAAAATTGTGAATCAAGTTATGAAAACTTTTCTACCAACTGAAGAAAGTACAAGGTGACACCCTATTTTACACTCCTAATCTTCAGTCCTTTTAACCCAAATATTCCATTTTCATTACAGAAGAGCAATTCCAAAGTCCAAAGCTCTTCAGTTAATATGCAGGTAAAATTAGTAGATGGAGGAAATTCAAATATAGACACTTACAAAATTTTCTGAGCTTTTGTAGTCTCTTTCATGGTGCACAATTTGAATTAAAAATTTCTATAGAAAAGCGAATCTTCTACTGAGATAAAAACTCATTTAATTTTTACAGCCAAGGATACTAAGGCAAATACATTCTATAGATGAGAATTAAAATATTTCTAAAATTCACTAGAAGGAGTACAATGAAAGACCAGCCGCACAAAACTAATCCGACCTACCCAGAAGAAGTAAAGACACCTGAGGTGGGGCAGTAGGAATGATGAGGAGATCAAGCCAAATTTACTACAGTGATAATTTTTAAGAGAATTCCCAAAATTCTTTGATTATATCAGAAGAGTATTGCTTACCTGGTCTTCTTCAGGCAAGACAGAAATCCAAAGCATAGGTTAGCAGTGGTCCCTGGATTGACCAGGTCCTCTCTTCTGTGCCCATCCTCACCTCCTATCTTTACACACAGTGTTTCTAGGCTTCCAATCCCAGCTAGGTTCTGCGGGGAGAGTGGGTGGAGGGGGATGAAGCATTGTCCCAAACCCGCTGTTAATGAAGAAAAGTGAGAACCCCCAAATTTCTGTTCTCCTCTTGCCCCAGACTGAAGCCTGGCTTCTTTCTCTTTCCCAGAAAATTATAATTCCTGGGCAGTTTGAAAGTGAAGATCTGCATTCAGATGTCAACCACAGTCCTTGAGGGTAGCTCTCAACTGTTCAAAGTATTTCCAGGACAGTTAGTGGTAGCATAACCTGACATTACTTTCTCCAGCCATCTCTATGGGCAGTCCTGCTAACTCCCTGCTAAGATTTCTCCTGGCAGGGGACTCCTCCCCAAGTACTGGTTCAAAGCTGTGGGAGATTGCCTAATATTGCCTCACCCTGCTAAGGGCATTTCCCACAGCTGTCTGTGATTCCAAGTCAGACCCATTTCCACTCATCTTCTATTGAGCTCTCCTGCCTTCTTAAGGGGCCCTCGACAGAGAGCTGCAATAGAGTCCATCACTACCACCTGTCACATGGAATGCTGCATGCCAGTCCCTTTGCTCCTTTAAGCGTAAAGGACCAGCAGCATTGGCACCACCTGGGAGCTGGGCAGAAATGCAGAATCTCATCCCTAACCTGAGACTTACAGAATCAGAATGTGTATATTAACAAGAACTCTAGATAGTTAACATGCACAGCAACATTTGAGAAGCACTGGTCAAGATGACACAGCAAATGAATTTGTATTTATTGTGTGTTTCCGACTCACTCACATGTAAAACAAAAAGGAAGACATCCACATTTCCTTTTGGAACTAGTCCTTGCTTTTATCCAGTAAGTTTCTAAGGTAAATGCACAACAATACATATAAAGGGGATGAGTTATCCTCAATGAAGCATTCCTTGAGGTTAATAAATGGGTTTTGTGCTGTAAAAAAAATGGAAAGCAATGCCATTTGATGTTGGCTTATTTAATTTTCCAATCGTGCCATTTGATGTTGGCTTATTCAATTTGCCAAACATATGTCATATTTATGCAAATAGTGACAAGTAGGCCCTGTTGTCTTTCCCACCAAACCCCTCACTGCATGACACACATGATTTCTGTCCCATTTTCATGAAGCTGTCCATGGTGACACTTTCTTGAATCTGCTCCTTGTGAGAGAAAGAAAATCTGAAAATAATTTTTTTATGTTCTTTGTGAGTTATCTGTAACAGTGCTTCAATAAAAGCCAGAAATTCAGCAAACTGGACTCTTACTTCGCTGTCCTTCACTGGTATTACCTGTGATAAGAATAACCTGGCATTTAAACACCCCAGCTTCATCTCAAAAAGATATCACTTGAGAAAGGGCCTGAAGAGCTGACTGCTTAACAAGCACCAGCATGATTCTTAGCAATGAGGAACTTTGTAAGGAACTTTGTAAAACTTGGCACAGCTCTATCCTTCTTAAAGGGTATCAGACTCAATCAGGATGTGCTCTTGTTAAAAAGACAGGTTTCTGCATTCCAGCCTAAGTTCCTGAGTTGATGGGTCAGTGGAGAAGCACAGGCTCTGTTTTAAATGAATTCCCAGGTAAGGCTGAAGGAAATGTTTCAAGAACCACTGCTTGAAAGGCAACACATGGAGACGTTACCCTATGTAGATCTGGCCCCATCTCAGACTCTGGGACCAAAGCTGCTCCTAGGCCATAGTTACCGGATCATATTTCTCATGGTTATGGTTCAGACCTTTACAGCCCAATTTAGCACAAAATGTGTTCTTGCCTCAATGACGTGGCTGACTAGTTCTCTGTAATTTTCCTATCAACAACTGAACTCCTTAGTAGTCCTTTAGTAGTTAAGGTTCCTGTCCTCACAGCACAAATTACCCCTGTTAAGGTCATGGAAAAATTCCTCTGGTTCCATCTAATGCCAGCTTTTAGAGAAGGACTTTGCTACCTACCTGTTGTCTGTCCTGGTGACCCTTGTCAATTGCTTTGGTCTTTTGTTTGTTTAAGGTTCTCATGTATATTTTTAGCCATAAAACTTTTCTTCAGACAAATATTATACAGAACTCCAATAAATACAAATCAGCCAAAGTTTCTGTGACTGAGATGGTGGGGGAAGAAGTGTGGGCAGAATATAAAGGAGACATTCCTCCACTCCTTGACATGCATGCACACACAAACACACACACACCCATTCATTTATTTGCACACACAAAACCACTTGCTCACACCTACATATATGTATATGTAAATATATATGTACATATACATATACATACGTGCACACCTTCATTGACTTACATTCACACACATGTACACATGCACATTTGCATGCATGCACACACACACATTCACACATACTGAAACCCCAGGCAGTCCTGCTGAGCCTTGTCGATCCATGGAACATCACTGAAAAATCTCTACCCTAGGTTATGGACTCAGTGTGGTGGAGAGCTGTGGTATTATTGAACTGCCTTCCTAGGCTTGAATTTCTGATTTTAAATCTATCTTCTAAAGTACAAGATTGAATGATCATATTTCCAGTTACACTTTACAGGCTCAGTTAAAATTTCTGTACAAGCATGCTCTCATCAAGTCCATTCAAACACTTATCCAGCCTGGGCTGTTACCTGCTCATATAAATTCTCTTGAAAAAAATAACTAACAAGTTTATCTTTAAAATGTATTAGAGTTGGGAATTGTTATGTACAACTAAAATACCAAAGTGTGCAGTGTTTTGGTACCATTATAAATTATGCTGTTTTAAAATTTAAATTTATGGGGAGGGGAGAGGGAGGTGTAAAGAGGGAGAGAATAAGTGCAAAGTGTATGAAACAATTATAGGAAAATCCCATAATGAACTCATACTGTATGCAAATTAAATTTTAAAAATTAACATTATAATTTTGTTTTTGTTTTTGTGAGATGGTCTCAATATGTATTCCAAGCTGGCCTCATATTCAATGATCCTCCTGCTTCAGCCTCCCAAGTGCTAGAATTACAATAAATTTATAATTTTTCAGTCCTGTTGTTGTTGCTGTTAGGTGTCATCTATTTAAATACAATTATTTGATTTTTGCATATTGACTAGGTATTCTACAACTTGCTGGGCACATTTATTATTTGGAGATTCTTTGGGAATTTTCTACATAGTCAATTGTGTCATCTGCAAACATCAATACTTTCATTTCTTTCTTTGTAACCAACATGTCTCTTATTTCTTTTGCTTACATAATTGCACAAGTTGGAATCTCTATATATCATGTGGATTAGGAATGTTGAGAGCCAATATTCTTGCCTTGTTCCTAGTGTTAGAGAGAAAGCATTCTCTCCTCATTAAGCATACATAAACTATAGGGCTTTGTGTACCAATCATGATCTTACATAAAAATGTTCCATTTTATCCCTAGTGTGCATGAGAGGTTTTACAATGACTAAATGCTGAATATTGTTTATTCTTTTTTATTAGCATATATTAATTGTACAAAATAAAGGGTTTTGTTTTGACATTTTTGTATTACATGTAATGTACTGTGAACAAATTCAACCCCTCTATATTCTTTATTGGTTTTCTTCAGTGCTTGGATTGACTTGTGAATACTGAGGAAGCGTTGCATGTTTGGGACAATCTCTACTAAGTCATGATGTTTTCCTTTTAATATAATACTACTGGATTTAACTCACTAATATTTTGTTGAGAATTTTTACATTTATGTTTGTGAATGATATTGGTCTATCATGTCCATTTTTTGAGATGTCTATGTCTCCTTTAGCCTGCAGCTGTACCACTGTGGCGTCCGATCCAGGCAGATCTCAGAAGCTAAGCCGGGTCAAGCCTGGTTAGTACTTGGATGGGAGACTGCCTGGGAACACCAGGTGCTGTAGGCTTGGGAGAAAGATCTGGCAATCCACTCTGAAAAACCAATCAGCCATTGAAAACCATATGAATAGCAGAGAACCACTGACAATAGTGTTTCATCATTGTACATAGGGTCACGATGAGTTGGATGCTTGACTTGACAACACCTAACAACAACAACATGTCTCCTTTTAGTATCAGGATAATGTTGGCTTCATGAAATAACTTGACAAGTATTCTATCATCCTCTATTTTCTGAAAGAGTTTGTGTCAATTTGATATTAGTTTTCCCTTAAATCATCAAACTTATGAATGAAAACATCTAAGCCAGGATTTTTTGTCACGAGAAATTTTTTAATTAGTAATTCAGTTGTTTTACTTGTTATATTCATCTTTGTATTTCTTCTTGAGCCAATAACAACAACATGTTCTTTCTGATAATTTGTCCATTTTATCTAAGTTGGCAAGTTTTCTAATTCAGCATGTACTAAACTGCTAGTTAGTCTATTTAAGATTATCTGATCTCTTCTGATCTGTCTAAAAAAATCATTCTCTTATAATAAGCAATAGCATTCTTCCCCAATTTTCCTTTAGAAAAGAGGTGGAGTACATATATTCCAGCATTACTTTTGAGTATCTTGACCAAATTTGCAAAATCCATACTTTTTTCTTTAAAAAATTAATTTATTATTGAATAAATACATGTTGAATTGAGAAAATCTGGAAAATGTCATAAACAAAATCTTATCCACTGATTAATATTATATACTCTTGAATGTATGCTTTCTCTGAATTTTTTTCCCTGTGAAAAATATTTTTCACCAAAATTATATCACATTGAGCAAAATGAGGTTTGGGGTGTCAAATTATTTTCCTATTGTTACAGTAGCAAATTATTAAAAGCTTCATGTCTTAAAATAAGAAAAAGTTATAATTTTATAGTTCAAGAAGCCAGAAGTTCCTAATTAGTTTCGCTGGGCTGGTCAAAATTAAGTTGCCAGCAGGGCCATGCTCTACCTACAAAATAAAACTTGCCTCTTTTTAAGTTGATTTATCTCAGATATTTGTTATAGCAACAGAAAGCTGACTAACACATATACCTTAAATAACTACAACAAAATTTATTTAGTAAAACAAGGCAAAAATTGCCAAGATTTTGATTTTGAGTTGTTTGTAGTATCCTTTGATAAGCATTTTAATTTCTGTAAAATTGGCTATTATATCCACTCTGCCATCCCTGATTTTGATAACACATATTTTTTTTTAGCTAAGGGTTTGTCAATTCCTTTATTCTTTCAAAGAATTGACCTTTAATTTTATTGATTTTTGTCTGCTGTTCTTCAGTTTTTTATTTCACTGATATTCACTCTAATTACTTCCTTAATTCTGTTTCTTTGGTTTAAGTTTGCTCTTTTCATTTATTAAGGTAGAAGCTTGGGTTATTAATTTGGAATCTTTCTTCTATTCTAATACAGGCATTTAGCGTCATAAATCTCCTCCTAAGAAGTGCTATAGCTCTATCTAAAAGACTTAATATTCTGTGTTTTCATTTTAATTCTATTTATAATATTTTCTAATTCTCTTTATAAATTCCTCTTTGACCAGGTACTTTTCTGCTATTGATTTCTAGGTCTCTTTCTCTTTATGATTTCTAGTTCAATCCATTATGATAAGAGAATACTTTTTGATTAATATCAATGTTTTAAATATGTGACTATTTCATATGTGCTTGGTAAGAATCTGTTTTCTACTGTTGTTCAGTGGATAACATTAGATAAGTTGCTATTGGGTGGGTACCATTAGATAAATTGATTGATATTGGTGATTAGGAATTATATAGCCTTCTGGTCTGCAATCTACTTGTTCTAGCATTTACTGGGGGAAAAAATTATAAAATGTGTATTTCCTTCCTTTTACTTCTAACCTATCTATGTCTTTATAGTTAAAGTGGATTTCATGTAGGCATCATATTGTTGGGAATTGTTCTTATTGTAATTCAATTTGAAAAATCTCTGTTACTTAATCTGTTTAGGTCACATCTAAAATAATTATTAATATGGCTGAATTTATGTCTACTATTTCATTAATTGTTGTTTTTTTCTTGTCCCTGAGATAATTTTCCCTATTTTCCTTCCTGTCTTTTAAAATTATTTGAATATTTGAATATTTCATTTTAGTTCACTGGATTTTTATTTATATCTCTTTGTATTAGTTTGTATATCAGTTGTTCTAAACATTACTATACAAACGTATATAGGTGCGTAGTGACGTTTATATATATAAAACCTTTCATGTTCTACTTATAGTTATTTTGATATTTCAAGTAAAATGTAGAAATATTTCAAATGTATAGATGCCTCACCATCTCCTTTTATTTTATGTTTGTCAAATGTATTATATCTACATACATTAAAAACCCCATCAGAAAATGTTATACCAGTAATTTTTGCTTTCAACAATACATATATAAAAGAATTCAAGAGGAGAAACAATATTTGATATTTACCTACTTATTTCCCACTCTTGTTGTTGACTATTGTTTCCCTTCATCCTATAGAATTTTATTTAACATTTATATTGTTGTTGTTGTTGTTGTTAGGTGCGGTGGAGTCAGTGTCCAACTCATAGTGACCCTACATACAACAGGCAAAATACAATTGTCAGTGCTTCTCTGCTATTCATAGGGTTTTCAATGGCTGATTGATTTTTGGGAGTGGGTTGCCACGTCCTTCTCCCAAGCCTACAGCACCTGGTGTTCCCAGGCAGTCTCCCATCCAAGTACTAACCAGGCCCGACCCTGCTTAGCTTTTGAGATCTGATGGGATTGGACGCCACAGGGATATGGTAACAGGCAATATTTATGTTAGAGTAGGTTTATTAAATTATGAGTTTTCCTATCTGTCCCTCATTGGAGATTTTTATTTTGTCTTCATTTGTGAAGAATATGCTACAGTTTGAAAATATCCTCCAAAAGTCATGTCGAAATTTAATTGCCATTGTAACAGTATTAGGAAGTGGAACTTTGTGGAGGTAATTAGGTAATTGGGCAGATTAATGACTCTATCATGGAAGTGGGTTCCTGATAAAAAGATGAAGTTAGCACCGGGCGCAGTGGTGCACGCTTATATAGGCTCGAGGGGCGGAGGTGGGAGGATCTCAAGTTCCAGACCAGAGGCAGTCTGTGTAACTTAGCAAGACCCTGTCTCAAAATGTAAAAAAAAAAAAAAAAAAAAAAAAAAAATGGGCTGGGGGTGCAGCTCAGTGGTCCAGCACTTGCAAAACATGCATGCCCAAAGCCCTGGGTTCAACTCCCAGTACATAAAAAAAAAAGATGAGGTTGAATTCTCATTGTCTCTCTACCTTGCATATTGCAAGTGCTTTCTCTCCATGTGATGTCATGATGCAGCAATCTTGGATTTCCAAGACTCCAGAAAAGTGAGAAATAAATGTCTTCTCTTTATAAATTACCCAGGATCTGGTGTTCTGTAATAGCGGCAGAAAGTAGACTAAAATAGCCTCCTTGGATATGGAATTCTAAATTGACACATTTTGGGGTTTTGGTTTTCATTTTCCTTTCAGCACTTTAAAGACATACTCCACTGTCTTCTTGTTTCAATGGTTTTTATTCACTCAGACTGCATTTTTGTCCTATATGTAATGTATCATTTTTTTGGCTAGCTTCTTTATAAAGATTTTTTTTCTTGTCCTTGGTTTTCAGCATTTTTATTATCATGTGTCTGAGTCTGGATTCCTTTGTGTTTATCCCATTAGGTGTTTGCTGAACTTTTTGCCTGTAAACTTTTGTCCTTCTTCATATTTGGAAAGTTTTAAGCTATAATTGCTTTACATATATTCTATCCATCCGGCTCTTTCCTTTCATGCTGGAACTCCAATGATATGTTACAAGTTTCAATATTATGCTCTGTTCATTTTCCCCAATTTATTTTTCTCCTCATTCTTGTGTTGAATAATTTGCATTAATCTAACTTCAGGCTCACTTTTTTCTCATGTCCATTCTGGTAGTAGGGCTGTCTAGTGGTTATTTTCATTCAGACATTATCTTTTACAGTTACAAAATTTCCATTTGCCTTTTTTTCATTTTTATTCCTTTGATGAAACTTCTTTCTCAATCCAGGCATGGTGGTGCATGTCCATAATCGTAGAACTCAGGAAGCTGAGGCAGGAAGACAGAGAGTTCAAAGTCAGCCTGGACTACATAGCAAGACCTTGTCTCCAACAACAGAAACAAAACAACAACAAAATCTTCTTTCTACCCATTTCAAGTGTGCTTACCAATACTTAGTCTGATGTTTCTAACATCTATTTAGACTAAATATTTCTGTTAATTATTCTTTTCTCTTGAGAATTAGTTATATTTTTCTGCTTTTTTCTATATGGACTAATTTTGAATTACATCACGGGCATTTTGAATGTTATGTTCTATGAGCTGTAGGTGTTGTTGAAAATTTGCTGGAGAATGTTTTAGCAGACAATAGAGGCTGGTAGTGTACCATATGTGTGCAGTCTCCCTTTCTGTGATCAGTGATTCCAAACCCAGTTCTGTTTTTAAAGGGTGTGCTATGCTGCTTTGGATGTGTCTTGCAAAGTCACCTTTTGGCTCAGCCTGAATCTTGGGTGATGGTTTGCATCATAATTCAGCTCCCAAGGCCTTCACCAGGTTTATTAAGTTCTACCTTACAAAGGGGGCTGGGATTTAGCTCAGTTGGTAGAGCTCTGTTCCACAGTTTCTCAAGTCCTGGGTTTGATTCCCAGCACTGCAAAAATGGGAGAAGGTCGTGGCAATAGACTCCCAAGGCAATCCCGAAACAATCAGCCATTGAAAACCCTATGAGGGTCACTATGAGTCCAAATGACTCCAGGGCACCTAACAACAACATATACAAATGTGCTGCTCAGAAGTGAGCTTTGAACTTGTTTGTATTCGAACACCAAATTGTTGTTGTTGTTGTTAGGTGCCGTCAAGTCGGTATCCAACTCATAGCGACTCATACCCCTCATAGGGTTTTCAATGGCTGAGTGCTTTGGGATTGCCTTGGGAGTGGATTGCCAGGCCCTTCTCCCATTTTTGCGGTGCCAGGAATTGAACTCGGGGCCTCAGAGACTACAGCGCAGAACTCTACCAACTGAGCTAAATCCCACCCCATAAGGGGTTCTTTACTCCAGCTATCTCCTCTCTGGGATGCCCCATATCCAAACACCCAGAGGCCTCTCTCTGGTTGCTCTGGCCAGAAAGATAAGGCTTCTCAGAGGGTTGGGCTGGGATTTAGCTCAGTTGGTAGAGCACCACTCTGCAGTCTCTGAGGTTCTGAGTTCAATTCTCAGCACTGAAAAAATGGGAAAAGGACGTGGCAACCCACTCCCAAGGCAATCCCCAAACAATCTGCCATTGAAAACCCTATAAGGGATGCTACTTGAAGGAACACAGAATTAGGGGTTCTTTACTCCAGCTATCTCTTCTCTGGGATGCCCCACATCCACACACCCATAGGCCTCTCTCTGGTTGCTCTGGCCAGAAAGACAAGGCTTCTCAGAGGGTTAGCTTCTGCACCACAGTGTCACACTTCTCTGTAAACAAGGACAGCTTTCCATGCAACATTAGAGAGAAAAAGGAGGAAGAGAATGGGGTCCCCTCTACCAGGTTCAGACTGTAGGGATGCCTAGTTTCACTCGCTGGAGGTCTATACATGAGATCCCTGTTGGAGTCTTCACCCCCCACTGTGCAGTTCAGAACTCAAGAGGTAAGTACAAAAAATGTAAGAACAGCTGGCATGGTGATACACGCCTGTAATCCCAGCCACTCGGGTGACAGAGGCAGGAGGATTGCAAGTTTGAGACCAGAGGGAGTCTGCCAAACTTAGTGAGACCCTGTCTCAAAAAGTAAAAAAATAAATAAATAAAATAAAATAAAATAAAATAAAAAAATGGCTGGGGGTGCAGATCAGTGGTCCAGCACTTGCAGAGCATGCAAGAGCAAGGCCCTGGGTTCAACTCCCAGTACCACAAAAAAAAAAAAAAAAAAAAATTTGAAGACACATTTCTTTACTAATGACTTCTCTAATGTGTTACTCCATAGCCCTCTAGTTTTGTTGACTTTTAAGTATATTTGTATAGTTGATTTTTTTATATTTTTATGAGATTTTTAGTTGTAATCAATAAGAAAGATTAGTTTGCATTATACTATCTTGGACAGAACCAGTGCCAGAAGAATCTGGATATGCATGGTCAAGCATGAAGTGCCAGGTAATTATCTGCCTTTAGCAACCTATTTCTAGAGCTTAAGGATGGTTGATCTTGCACTACAATTTTATTGAAGTCTTTTAACATTACAGGTTTTACATATAAGCTTAGGAGGACAATATGAGGAAAAACTAAAAATTGAAGTACCGTGATCCAGCTATATCACTCTTGGATATAAGCCCAAAGGCATCACAGTCAGCCTACCACAGAGAGACCTGCACCCTCGTGTTTATTGCAGCACAATTCATGATAGCCAACTTATGGCATTAGCCTAGGTGCCCATCAACAGAGGAAGGGATAAAGAAAATGTGGTATATGTACATAATGGAGTATTATTCAACCATAAAGAAGAAGGAAATCATGGCATTTGCAGGAAAATAGAAAGAGCTGGAGATCATCATGTTAAGCAAAATCAGCCAGACTGAAAAAGACAAATATAAGATGTTTTCTTTCATAGGTGGAATCTACATTTTAAAAAAAAGACATGAAAGTACAAGGGGGAATATTTGGGAAGAGGAAAGGGACAAGTAAGAAGGAGGGGGAGGGACAAGAAAGGGTATTGTGGAAGTGGATATAATATGATCAAAGTACATTATATACACATATGAAAGTGTCACAATGAAACCCATTATTTTGTCCAATTAATATTCAATAAAACTGAAAAAAATCCTTATGTAATTAAATAACATATTCTTCACACTATAGAAAGAATTTACTAGATGATACTTCCAGCTTGATTTTGATAAAATGCTTAAAGACCTTGAACCAGTTTTCAAAAATGGGTTTTATTTTATTTTATTTTATTTTGGTGATAGGGGAAACAACCTAAAATGGGCTATGCCTCGAGTCCTCCATTATACCTTAATTTCACACATTGTATGTACTTTGAAGGAAATTGCATCCATCTATATCTTATCCTGTAAAACATCTATCAACCAGATATTGTTCTTTAGAGGCATTTGATATTTCAGACCTTAGTAGCAGTGTTTTGTTTTTTTGTTTTGTTTTGTTTTCTTTCCCTCTTGTAAAAACAGGAAGTGCATATCTGCCAAAAGCAAATTTATTTGAAAAGTCTTAAGAGGTCATGTTGAGTTCATGACTTCAAACATGTAGTTCAGGGGTACAGGGCAAACTTGGCAACACTTGTTCATTTGCTTGCTTCAGTCCTAAAAATCACCATATTTTGGACATGTAGTCAGGAGGGACCAATGCCTAGAGAAAGCCATCATGTTTGGAAGAGTGGCAGAACAAAGAAAAAAAAGGAAAACCCTCCACCAGATAGATTGACACAGTGTCTGCAACAATGGGCTTAAAAATAAATAAGATCATGGGCCTGGCACAGAATTGGAGAGTGTTTCATTCCACTGTACATAGGGTCACTATGAGTCAGATGTGACTCAACAGCACCTAACAACAACAACTACAACAATCACCTGGCAGTGGGTATGTTTATAGAAATTTGAACTCATTGATCTTAAAAGAATTCACACATTTCATTATTCACAAATGAAAGTGATACATATGGACACAGAGAGAAAAAAATCACGTCAAAAACTGAAATAATTTGAGCAAACTCAATAGCAAAACATTAGATTCTACCCCACTATTTAAATTAAATAGTCATGAGTCCATACTGATATAAATATGTCATTGAGTGAATGAATAAACCAACAATTCTAAGGGAAAAAATGTTTTCTTTACTGACAACACTTCTGACACCAAAGCATGTTGTTGTTGTTGTTGTTGTTTGGTTTGGTTAACTGTTATTGTTAGGTGCCATGGAGTCAGTGTCTGACTCATAGTGACCCTACATATAACAGGAGAAACACTATTGTCAGTGCTTCTCTGCTATTCATAGGGTTTTCAATGGCGGATTGATTTTTGGGAGTGGGTTGCAGGGTCCTTCTCCCAAGCCTACAGCACCTGGTGTTTCCAGGTGGTCTCCCAACCCAGTACTAACTAGGCCCAACCCTGCTTAGCTTCTGAGATTTGACAGGATCGGACACTGCAGTGATATGGCTGCAGGCTTTGGATTGGTTTAGTTTGGTTTTATTTTTCCCCCACACCAAACAATTCTCTATTTCTTGGTAGACTCCAACTGGGTGTCTACCAATTGGTTAAGGGCTCAGTCCCATAGGACTGCCCTGACTGTGGGTGCCAACCTCAGGTGGTAAGCCTCCTTTTCACTCAAATTTCTGTCTCACTTGGCTGTAAATCAGATATGCACATGACCCCTCCTCAGGTTTGTCATTTACTAGACTGCCTCACAGAATTCAAGAAAGCATTTGTCTTACTAGAATAACAGTTTATTAAAGGACAAAACTCAGGAACACATGGAAGAGGCACCTAAAGCAAGGTCTGAAGGAAGGAACATGGAGGTTCAATGCCCCCTGCAAGCAGCCTGCCCTCCTATCACCTCTACATGTTCACTGGCTAAGGAGCTCTCTGAGCATCTAGCCTTTGGAGATTTTATGGAGGCTTCATTACACAGTCAGGACTGATCACATCATTGGCCATTGGTGATCAACTGAAGCACCAGTATGTTGACTTCTTTGCCAAGAGTGCAGAATGGAAAGTGAGTGGGCAAAGTGTGACTTTACATGATAGAAGTCTGATAAACACCACCTCAGCCAGGTGATCAAGGCTAACAGCAACAGAAATAAGTCATGTTGGTAGCACGTACGCTGGTTACGAGGTGGTGAGAAGAACCCTTTACCTCAGTGGTCACCCTCACCCAAATATGTCACCACTTTGTGACGATGGGAAAAACATCAGGAAAGTCGCGATCCTGGGGACTCTTACAACACACCCAACCAGAACTCCTCAAAACTGCCCAGGCTTTAAAAACAAGAAAAGTCGGAAGTCAGGCACGGTAGTGCACACCGATAGTCCCAGCAGTTCGGGAGGCGGAGGCAGGAGGACCACAAGTGCAAGACCAGAG
>VMDO01001972.1:114883-182383 GCA_007922755.1 Pedetes capensis
AAAAAAAAAAAAAAAAAAAAAAAAAAAAAAAAAAAAAAAAAAAAAAAAAAAAAAAAAAAAAAAAAAAAAAAAAAAAAAAAAAAAAAAAAAAAAAAAAAAAAAAAAAAAAAAAAAAAAAAAAAAAAAAAAAAAAAAAAAAAAAAAAAAAAAAAAAAAAAAAAAAAAAAAAAGAAAAAAAAGAAAGAAAGAAAAGAAGAGAAAAAGAAAAGTCTAAGAAACTATCACAGCCAAGAAAAGCCCAAGGAGACAACACAACATAATGTTAAATAGTATCCTGGATAGCATTCTGAAAAGGATATTAGATTAAAATGAGGGAAATATGGACCTAAACATGATGGCACACACATCTAATCCCAGTGACTTGGGAAGCTGAGGCAAAAGGATCACAAATTGGAGGCCAGAGGCAGCCTGCATAAGTTAGCAAAACCGTGTCTCAAAATAAAAAATTAAATTAAAAAATAGGATGGGGTTCCATCCCATGGTAGATCACTTACAAAGTATGTGCAAGGTTCTGCATTCAACCCCCAAGTACAGCAAATAAGTAAAAAAAAAAATGAAAAATATCTGAATAATGTTTGGACTTTATTAAGAGCATACCAATATATTTATTTATTAGCTGTGGCAAATATATTATACCTAGGTGAGAATGTAAATAATAAGGGGAAATAGATGTGTGGTGTTCACACCACACATAGTTTGAACTATTTTCACAATTTTTCTGTAAATCTAAAACTATTCAAAAAAAAAAAAAGTTTGCTAGAAGAAACCCAACACAGAGTTCTTTTCTCCTGTTGGCCACTATAAAACCTAATAATATGTCTATCCATTTTTAATTTTTAAAAAGTACATCAAAAACCCTTCCAAAATGCCCCATTTGCTCATTCTCAAAACTGGCATATGGGGTTAATTCCCTGTAATAAAAAAAAATGTGATTACTCTGTATTTCTCCCTAAAAGGAAATCATCAAATTTTGTGTTCTCTTACCTGATAGAGTTTGTGTTGTGGGGTGAAATCTGAACTTATTTGAAGATTATTTCACTCTTTTGACCTGTGTTTTCAGCATCCCACTGTGAAAGAATGCCTTACACAAACAGCTTCAGGGAAGAAGGACCTTAGCTCATGGTTTTGGAGGTTCAGTCCACAGTCTTTGGCTCCAGTGATTTTGGACGTGTAGTGAAACACAATATCATGTCAGTGGGAGCTCATGGCAGCAGCTAATCACCTCATGGTAGACAGTGAGCAGAGAGAGAGGAAGAGACTTGGGACAAAGTACAACCTACAGGTATGCCCCCAGCAACCTACTTGCTCCAGCTGGGCTCCTAAGGTTTCCACCACCACCAGCTGGACACCAAGCCCTCAACCCATGAGCCATGATGGACATTCCATATTCATACCATGAAATTATAGTAGATATTCTTCTCATGGGGGAGATAAATGGGCAGGTTAGTGGGGAAAAAAGAAGAATTGGGAGTAGAGAGAGAGAAGGAAGAATACAGCCCCAACAACCTGAATGTGTCACAGAGATCTTTGAGTCCTACGAACAGTAGGAACCCTAATCTTATTTCTTATCAGCATCATAGAAAATCACCAGACTACAACAGATAGAATTGATCAACCCTAAAGAGACTGGACTCTAGCACTAGAGATCCCCATTTCTGCAGAGGCTAGTGGTTGAGTAGCTGCTGAGCCCTGCCACAAAAGCCTACACGAGGGATCTCTCCTGACTTTTCTGCATTGCCTAAGGTGCCAGAAATTTCTATGCCCAAGGAGCCCCAATTATGACTGAGATTCAAGTGCTTTCTAAGACAATGAGTTGGAAACTGAGATTCAAATGTAATGAGTCTTTATAAAATACATTGTATATAAAAATGTATATAAAAATATAATTGTTTGCCTCAAAATATGTAAAACTTAACATCTGTTTTAGGAACAAAGCATAGAGCTATCACTTAAAGACCACCAAACCTTGAACTCAGAACTGAAGAAGGAAATGTTGCTGATAAATACCATGGCACATAGAATAATGACAAGGGGCCCTTGAAAGACTCTCTAAGCAAGTATTTTATAATAAATATAACAGCTACTTAATCATTAATAGAGCATTGACTATATGCCAGAAATATGCTTGGACTTTCTATACATGACATCAATTATCCCTACCGGGTAGAATAATAATTAGCCCTACTTTGAAACATGGGAAATATTGTCTCCAAGAGGAAAAAAAAACTTGCCCAAGATTATCTTACTCTTAACAGGCAGAAGTAGAGGCAATCTGTACCTATAGAAATGGAGCATACTAAGCTTCACAACTCTCTGACCTCACCTGTTGTTTTTAGGTGCCATCGAGTCAGGTCTGACTCATAAAGACCCAATGTATAACAGAATGAAACACTCCCTAACACTGTGCATGCACAAGATCTTTTTTTATGTTTAAGCCAATTATTGCAGACACTGTATCAATCTATCTAATAAAGTTTCTTCCTTTTTTCATTGACCTGTCACTTTCCCAAACATAATCTCCTTCTCCAGGGACGGGTCCCTTCTGACATGTCCAAAATACATGAGACACAGCCTAGCCATCTTTGCTTCCAAGGAGCACTCTGGATACAGTTCTTTTAGGAAAGATCTGTTGGTTCTTTTGGCAGTCCATGGTATATTCAATGTTCATCAATGAACAATATTCAATGTTCATCTCCAGCACTATAATTCAAAAGCATCAATTCTTCTCCTGTCTACCTTATTCACTGTTCAGCTTTCACAACCACATGTTGCAGCTGAAAATACCATGGCATGAGTTAGGTGCACCTTCATCTTATGACATTTTACACCTAGGTCTGCCATTTCTTCATGACACCCTTTTACCTTACAAAATTTGATCAGCTGGTAAGAGTATCTTTGTTTTTTGTTTTTGTTTTATCTTTGTTGTTTCACTAAAGGCACAATTTAGGGCAAAAAGAAATTCTCTCTCACATTGGGATCAGAATCCAATCCTAGAACATTAAAAATGCTTCCCAAGCTCTAATCTCCACATCCCAAAGTGTTCAGTCTTGAGGGATCCCTGAGGCATTCATGGTACTTTGCCATTCTGAACTAGCATAACGCTATTCTACTTGTTGTTGTTGTTGTTAGGTGATGTCTAGTTGGTATCCGACTCATAGAGACCCTCATAGGGTTTTCAATGGCTGAGTGCTTCGGGATTGCCTTGGGAGTGGATTGCCAGGCCCTTCTCTCACTTATGTGGTGCTGGGAGTTGAACTCGGGACATCAGAGACTGCAACGCAGCACTCTACCCACTGAGCTAAATCCCAGCCCCATTCTACTCATAGGCTAGAATAAAAGAACACTATGAGAACAACTTGTTGTTAGGTGCCGTCGAGTCAGTATCCGACTCATAGTGACCCTCATAGGGTTTTCAATGGCTGTTTCGGGATTGCCTTGGGAGTGGATTGCCAGGCCCTTCTCCCATTTTTGTGGTGCTGGGAATTGAACTCGGGACCTCAGAGACTGCAGCGCAGTGCAGCACTGAGCTAGTGGGTAGAGCGCTGCGCTGCAGTCTCTGAGGTCCCGAGTTCAATTCCCAGCACCGCGAAAATGGGAGAAGGACCTGGCAATCCACTCCCAAGGCAATCCCGAAGCACATAGCCATTGAAAACCCTATGAGGGTCGCTATGAGTCGGATACCGACTCGATGGCACCTAACAACAACAACAACAATGAGAACAACAGACTACTGTTTGACCCAGAACACTGCAGAAGGCTGTAGACCCTGCCATTTCAATTAGAAGTATAACATTTGGTTTGGGTTTTAGAACCCATGAAACAGCTGATTCTGCACAAGTTGGACATTTCCTCTTAGACCAAATGGCACAGAAATGTACATGGGCCACTGACACCCCATCCATCCAGCTAGAGGAAGGCACTACCTATGTTTCTCTCTTAGCCATCCTCCTTAAGGAGATACACCAATACACAAAGTCCTCCCATCATCCTAGTGTAGATCCAACCAAATAAATGAGCACCCTACAGATTTAAAGGATGTTTAATACAGCTCACTTAAAATGATAATATAAATGAATCTTCTTAGAAATTAAGACCTTATGGAAGTGGCATTGTTGGAGTCACTGCAGCTGCTTAGTGAAAGTGTCTTTTTTCCCCTTCTCCCTGTTGATTTTTCTTTTTCCCTTTCTTTTTTTTCTCTTTTAATTCTTCCCTGCCAAGAAAATTTACTGCATTTTTTCATTCATTTCCTCATGTCAAGTGGAACTTTTTCATCCAAATTTCACTACTCAGGCCCATATGTCTCTTCTTTCTTTTATGTAATTTCTTTCTTTCTTTTCTTTTTTTTTTTTTTTTTTTTGAGGATACCACATAACAAAAATGTTTCTCTTATATTAATTTTGTTACTCAGGCAAAGTAAACCATTACTTCTCAGCATGTCATATAAAAGCCAGAAAGAGAAGTGACTCACTCATGCAGAGATTTTATTTAAAACATTTGCTCTGCGGTCAGAGTAGATTAAAGACAGATCAGTTGCCCTGGGAGCAGTGTGAAGATAGTTGAGGGTGAGAGATGTTGCCACTCGGTAGATAAACCACATGTGGCTCCCAGGACGGTTCCTTCCCCATCCTCCGACCTCCCTACGTCGCGATCGGGATGCTTGCGCTCAGCACGCTCAGGTGGATGGATGCAGTACCTTGGAAGGGTGCCTAGAAGAATCTGATCTTTTAATCTGGTGACCAAAATGAGATGCCTGGTGAAAGAGGATCTGAGTTTTCCTTAGGGACTCCTGGGGGTAATGAAAGAAACTGGTGGAGAAGAAAGGGGAAAATGAAAGGGAAAGGAGGGAAAAGAAATAAACCAAGAGAGAGGACTAAGACAAGTTTGTATTGTTCTTTTTCTGTGCCAGACAGTCTGGAATGTTAAATGACTGCAAATTGAGCGGCTCATGGGTAATAGATTTGGTCTCCACCAGTAGGTGTCAGAAACCCAGGATGTATAAATAATATTCATATAGTTGAAACAAGGAACAGATGAGATCCATGGAAGGGAATGGACCTCGGCTTTTTGGTTTTTGTAGAAAAACACAAATTCCAACATCTGAGATGAACACAGGGAGAAAACTGCATGTAGTAGAAGCTTACGTGTGTGTGAATATCCCTAACCGTCTGTGCCTATTTATCTTCGGTAGAACAACTAGAAAAAGTCATAAAAATCAGCTAATTAACTGATGTTGTGTATATTGGTGCAGTTGTTTTCAAACTCACACTTGTCCTACGGCCATTTTCCTCTTTCCTTCCATTCTTCCTCCCTTTTTTCTTCCTTTTTATAAAAAAATATACAAAGCAAGGTGGGTATGGTGGCACATGCCTGAAATACCAGTGAATCAAGAGGCAGAGGCAGGAGGATCATGAGTTCAAGACCAGAAGCAGCCTATATGACTTAGTGAGACCTTGTTTCAAGATAAAAAATAAGAAAGGGGCTGAGGTTACAGCTCCGTGGTAGAGCACTTACAAAGTACGTGCAAGGCCCTCAGTACTGAAAAAAATGTGTGGGGGGAGCATGTATCACTGACTTCTTCACACATAAAACTTTTAAGTTGAAGAAGATGAACACTGTCAATAAGATCATAGAATCCATGGATCCAAAGAAATTCTAGTGGTCATGTAGTTGGATCTGTGGCCAGAGCAAGAATCTTTCCTATAATATCTGTTAATATAGGGCCAACAACTAAAGCATGTTTATATATTTTCAATTGATAAGGGACCCATGATTTTGCAGGGGATTGTTCATGTATCTATATATTAAGTACATTAATAAACAAGAAAATGATTAGATGGTGTAAAGTACAATTTAAAGCAAAAACATAGAGTATGTTCATGTGATCAGATAGTAGCTAAAGATGGGGTGTTCAAAGATATCCTCTTGTAGGAGGTGACATTGGGGGTCAGGGATAACAGTGTTCTAAGAAGAAGAAATAGCTTGGGTAAAGGGTCTAATGTGGGAGTCAGCATAGGTTAGTAAAATAAATAAGTAGGTAATGACTAGAAGTTAGAGGGGTAGATAGAAAGTGCTGGAAAACAAGGTTGGAATGGTAGGCAGAGCCCATTTAGTGTAGGGGTTTATAGGTTGTGATACGGATTGGGGGCTATATCCTAAGTGCAATGGGAAGCTATTAGGCAGTTTTAAACAATGGATTTATAAATATTGGTCATGTATGGAGAATCAAATCCAAAGCAGCAAGAATAGAAGCAAGGCAACCAATTATGAGGCTACAGTAGATCAGAACAAGATTCTCACAGCTTAACTTGTGCTGGCCATCCAGGAGATGGAAGGAAGTGGATGGAATTAGGGTATATATGGAAATAAGGGCTGACAATCCTGACTATACTGAAGGTAGGGCATGAGGTGAGAAGAAAGAGAAAGAAGAATCACATACAACTCCAAGATATATGGCTTGAACTCTTAAACAGGCAATGTGTACTCTTTACTGATCTGTAGAAATCTGGGGGATGAGCAGCTTTGTAAGCAATGTGGATAACCAAAGAATTCTGTTTTGACCACATTTAAATGGAGATGCCTGCCATGTAGAGTACTGGCTAAATGAGTTCTAGACAGTGGACATATTTTTGAGGCACCTGCATTTTGTAAGACAATCAAATTATTTAAAATGCTAGTTCTAATATCAAACTGAAATGTTCTCCCCTGTAACTACTACCCATTAGTCCTTCCTCAGCAAGGGTGCAGAGGAGCCAATTTCTTCCATGACAGCTCTCAAAATACTTAAGAGAATGAAAACTACACAGTAAGTATACTATACAGTAGGTATAGGCCAAGCGTTTTGTATATAGTCTTCTCATTGGGAATTTTTAGGCTAAATGAAGGCATGAATTAGTATACACCCCTTTAAATAAATGCCTGCAGCTGTACCACTGTGGTATCTGATCTCATCAGATCTCAGAAGCTAAGCAGGGTCAAGCCTGGTTAGTACTTGAATGGGAGATCTCCTGGGAACACCAGGTGCTGTAGGCTTGGGAGACAGACCCAGCAACACACTCCCAGAAAACAATCCACCATTGAAAACCCTATGAATAGCAGAGAAGCACTGACAATAGTGTTTCGTCTGTTGTACATAGAGTCACTGTGAGTCGGACACCAACTCAATGGCACCTAACAACAATAACCTTTAAGGAAAATAACATTGAAGGACAGAGGTCATCTTGTCTAAGTTCACCAAGTTACAGAGAGCAGGAGCTGAGATCCCCCTCAGATCTATTTGATTTTGAACTCTTGATTGCACTATAATCTTCCAGACCCAGATGAATAAACACTAGTGCCCTCAAGTGTTCCTCAGACAGCAGGGCTCTCAGAACATTTTGCCATTCTGAAAGTCCTCTAGTCACTTCCTACTTAAGCAACATCTCTCATTAAGTTTTCATCCTTCCAATGAACACATTTGATCTGACCAAGGAGTGCACCCATCTGCTGGCCAGAGGCCTTCTTGTAACCCTGCTGGACACTGCAGTACAGTGACCACATCACACTGCTGGCTCATATAAAATTTGTGGTCAACTCCTGTCTAGCCAAGGCTCCCACATCCTATATTTGTGCTATAATTTTTTCCCCAAGTTAAAAATGTTGAGGTATTTGAAACCTGAGTCTTTTAACTAACACATTAGCTATTCCTTCCACTTTCCTTGCGTACTCAGGTCTGACAAGCAACCTGCAATTTTTTCTGTGTCCCTTTCATGGATTAAAATGATACCTAAGTTACACAGCCAAACATTAGGAGGTGATAAAAATATAAGTTAAGCATCATTGTTGACATATTGTGTTTCAGATGTTACTCTGAATCTCAGTTTTCTTATGTGTAAAATGGAAATTATAATAGTACCAAGAAGCAAATAACAAACTGCCTGTGAAATTCATAAATGTGAGGTCACATTTATCTGTCCCTCAAAATTTTAAAAGAGTATCTTATTTGAAGATAATGCTCAGCCTTTTATTAGGTCACTCTCTGACCTAACCAATAGATTTTATATGGAAAATGATACAGAAACTAAAATTAATCCACCAATAGAAATTTTTCCACAGACAGCAAAAATAAATGACTTTACATTATGGAGAGTTGCAATTACTGCTTAATTTCACCCTGGTAATCTGAAATATAATACTGTTTCTATGCTTTCCATTCTACCCCCCACCAAAGTAAGAAATTATCTTGAAAACCTACAAGAAGATCTTGAGAATGGGCAGTAATGGAAGGAAGGCTCTGAAGCTTCTTGCTCTACCTAAGACCATGTTGTTGTTGTTGTTGTTGTTAGGTGCTGTCAAGTCAGCATCTGACTTATAGTGACCCTACATACAATGACAAAACACTATTGTCAGTGCTTCTCTGCTATTCATGGGGTTTTCAATGGCTGATTGGTTTTTGGGAGTGGATTGTCAGGTCTTTCTCCCAAGCCTACAGCACCTGGTGTTCCCAGGAAGTCTCCCATCCAAGTACTAACCAGCCTGACCTTGCTTAGCTTCCAAGATCTGACAGGATCAGATGCCACAGGGCTACGGCTGCAGGCCACCTAAGACCACACCATCTAATTGTGCCCTGCATATAGTCTGTGCCTTTGCCTTAGTTCATATTCCTCAGAATGAGATCATGCAACAAGGATTCAAGTGCAAATTATTGGCTTGAAAAGAGATGCTTAGGAAACACCAGGAAAATGGGGATGAGAACCAGGGAAGAAGCAATAAATGATGTATTAGTAAACTAGTTGAAACTAAGAATAAAGGAGCATAATCCTGCTAGGGAATTCTGGGAGCCCATGCAGAACTTGTGCTTCAGAGTTATCTCACCCGGGTTTATTAATTATATACTTACTCCCATCAGTCATTGGTTGAGAGTTGATGGGGCACCAGAGAGAACTGTCAAATAGATGAGAGCAAACTGTCATGCAATCCCATGGTCAGATCTAGGGGAAAAGTAGACTGTGTATAACAGGATATGCAACAACTAGCACAAGTTTATCAAGGACTCCAGGCTCTCCAGATGACACAACTTTGCTTGGTGAAAGTAAGAGGATTTGAAACATTTACTGATGAAGATCAAAGAACACAGCTGTCAGTATGGATTGCAACTCAACACCAACAAAACAAAAATCCTTACAACTGGGTCAGTACACAACTTCATGATAAATGGAGAAAAGATTGAGATTGTCCAAGATTTTGCTTCATTTGGTTCTACAATCAACACCCATGGAAGCAGCCATCAAGAAATCAAAAGACGCATTGCTTTGGGAAAAGTTGTTGCAGAAGACCTCTTTAACGTGTTAAAAAGTAAAGATGTCATATTGAAGATGAAGGTGTGCCTGACTCATATCATGGTATTTTCAGTCGCATCATATGCTTCTGGAAGCTGGACATTGAATAAGGAAGACAAGAGAAGAATTGATGCTTTTTCATTATAGTACTAGAGACAAATATTGAATATACCAGCAAGAATCAACAGATCTGTCCTGGATGAAGTGAAACCAAAGTGCTCCTTTGAAGCAAGGATGGCTAGATTGCATCTTACGTATTTTGGTCATGTTGTCAGGAGCGACCAATCCCTGTAGAAGGACATCTGTTTGGGAGAGTGGAAGGTCAACAAAAAAAAGGAAGACCCTCAACTAGATGGATTGACACAGTGGCTGGAACAATAGGTTTAAACATAAAATTGATTGTGTGGCTGGCACAGCATCAGGGAGTGTTTTGTTCTATTGTACATAGTCTCCATGAGTTGGACCCATAACCTACATGATTAGACATACATTTTCCTGACAGGATGCAGGCTAACAAGAAGTAGTTAACACAAAAAAGGTAAACTTTGGACAACTCATCAACAAAAATAATTTTTAAAATTTATATAGGCAAAGGGCTTGAATAGACATTTCTCCAAAGAAGATATACAAATGGCCAATAAGCACATGAAAAGATGCTGAATGTTATTAGCCATTAGGGAAATGTACATCAACACAACTGTGAGATATCATTTCATGCCCACTAGGTTGGAAACTATCTAAAAAAAAAACTGAAAATAACCAGTGCTAATGAGGATATGGAGAAATTAGGACCCATCTGCAGTGATGGTAGCAGTATAAAAATGCAGCCACTATAATAAACAGAAAATTCCATAGATTAAATATATAATTATATATTCCAGTAATTCCACTCCTAGGTATATATTTATAATGTAAATATATTCACAATATTATATTTTCACCCCTAAGTATAAAGTTAGGGCTGGGGTTTAGCTCAGTTGGTAAAGCTAACCCCAGGGCTCCTCACTTTCTGAGGACATAGGATCAATCCCCAGCACTGCAAAAATGGGAGAAGGATGTGGCAGTCCACTCCCCAAAACAATCCCTAAACAATCAGCCACTGAAAACTCTACAGGGGTGGCTATGGGTAAATCCCACTCGAGGGCACCTAACAACAACAAGAATAAGTATAAACTCAAAAGAATTGCAATTGGAAACATAGATACATGTACAGCATTGTTCACAGAAGCATCATTCACAATATGTGTACTTTTCACATTATTATTACTCACATTATTCCATCAAAAAGTGGAACCAATCCAAAAGTCAACAAATGAACATATAAACAATATGTGATATACATGTACAATAGAATATAATTCAGTTACCAAAAAAAGGAATGTCTGATACATGCTACAATCTAGATGAACCTTGAAAACCTTATAATAAATGAAGGGAGCCAGACACAAAACACATATTATAAAATTGCACTTAAATGAGGTACCTAGAGCAGAGAAATCCATGAGGAAAAAAGTAAAATAGAGGTGGCCAGGATTGGGGGAGGTAGGCATGAGGTAGGGTTTAGTTCAGGGGTTCCCAAGCCCTCCTACACATACACACACAAAGCAAGAGGTGAGTGGTGGGCGAACAAGCAAGGAAAGCTACATCAGTATTTACAGCCACTCTCCATGGCTGGCCTTACTGCCTGAACTCTACCTCCTGTCAAATAAGAGAGGCATTAGCTTGTCTCCCACGAAACTGGTCCCTAGTGCCAAAAAGGTTAGGGAGCACGAGTTTAATGGGTATAGAGTTTTTATTTGGGATAATGAGACAGTACTGGAAATAAATGGTAGTGATTACTCAGTATTGTGAAGGTACTTAACGCCATTGAATTGTACACTTAACAATGGTGAAAATGGTAAATTCTAGTGGGGCATTGTGCTGCACACTTATAAGCCCAGAAACTCAAGAGGTGGAGGCAGGAAGATCACAAGGTAGAGGCCAGGGCAGCCTGTGTAATATAGTGAGACCTTGTCTCAAAATAACAAGTAAAAGTAGGGCTGAAAATATAGCTCAGTGTAGGAGCACTTGCAAAAGCATGTGTGAGGGCCCTGGGCTCAACCATCTAGTACCACAGTAAATAAATAAGTAAATAAGTGAATAAATAAATAAATAAATAAATACAGGAAGGAACAGTAAATTTTGTTGTATATTTTACTAGAGGGAAAAATGTCAAAACAAGCTGATTTTTTTAAAAGTTAGAACTTGAAGAATAATTTTGAAAAACAGAAACATTGGAAATAATAAATGTGGTGCATAACAACAATGGCACATTCTCTGTCCCCATTATAAGGCCATGTTAGCCAAACACTAGGAACTTGAATGAATGAAGGCATGAGTTTGCAAAACAAAACATTTTAAGAGTGTGAATATGTAAATCTTTAAAAACCAATATTCTGGCAGAGAGAATTCTCTTTCTTTACAGCTATCAACTTATCCATAATGTGACCATTTTCTCCCAAAATTGTATTACTCTTTCATCACCAGACTCTTCTTGGTCAAAACTCACATGGAACCACGTCCAGAGTAGTTTTTGGCTTTTATTTCTTCCTAAAAAAATTTAACATTAGTCTATTTCCAAAAATTCCATAAGTCAATTTTTCAACTGTTCAAACTTCTACTTTGCCTGCTCCTTCTCTCTGATCCCTTCAAACAAATGGTAAACACAATTTATCAAATTTCTCTGTAGTTGAACACATTTTTCCATGGGCATGAAGCTTTTCCTATGAAGACTGTTTAAGTGAGAAAATTCATCTCCCCCTCTTTTCTCCCAGTGCCAATCTTCCAACTGCCTGCAGTTCTGGCAGGAGCCCTGGTGTTCCCTCCAGAGGGCCAGCATGACCGAGAAGGAAAATGATAGCTGAAGTGCAATCAGTTGTTGCTATTGTTAGGTGCCATTGAATCAGGTCTGACTCACAGTGACCCTTTGTACAACAGAACAAAATAGCCCCTGATTCTGTGCCAGGCACATGATCTTATTTATGTTTAAGCCTATTGTTTCAGGCACTGTGTCAGTCCACGTAGTTGAGGGTCTTCCTTGTTTTCATTGACCCACCACTCTCCCAAACATGAAGTCCTTGTCCAGGGATTGGTCCCTCCTGACTACATGTCCAAAATACATAAGATGCAGTCTAGCCATCCTTGCCTCCAAGGAGCACTCTAGTTGCACTTCTTCTAGGACAGATCCGTTGGTTCTTTTGGCAGTCCATAGTATATTCAATATTCATCTCCAGCAGCACAATTCAAAAGCATCAATTCTTCTCTTGTCTCCTTTATTCAATGTCCAGCTTTCAAAACCATATGATGTGACTGTCAAAAATACTATGACATGAGTCAGACGCACCTTCATCTTCAATGTGACATCTTTACTTTTCGACACTTTAAAGAGGTCTTTTGCAACAGCTTTTCCCAATGTAATGGGTCTTTTGATTTCTTGACTGCTGCTTCCACAGGTATTAATCTATATTTAAATCCCAGCTCTACCATACACCATATGATCTTAAGCAAGAAATATGAGTGTCAGTCATATGTAATGAATCCAGTACTACTTCTCATGGGACTGATGTGCAGAGCATATTGCATGTAAAAGCATTGGATTCAGTGCATGCCATATTCAGTACTCAATAAGTTACTTTTCCTTGACTTTCTTCCCAGATTATTTATTCTATTATCCAGTCACCCCATGTTATCCATTTCTCTCTTCCTTAATAGTAATAGAATGTTTAGCCAGACATGTGCCACCCAAATAAAGAATTCATGGCCCTGCACACCTTACATCCAGTTATGGTCCTGTCACTACAAGAATGAAGAAAAAAAAAAGCCACTCTCTGATATAAACACACTTTGCTAGGTGAGTAAGTTTTAGACATCTGCTATATACATAGTGACTAGAGTTAATGATATGATATCAGTTGTTGAGAAGAATGTCTCATGTTGTATTCAAATCAAAGAGGTGGAGGGGCTCAAGGAATCCTTGGGGGTGTTTCGAGTATACCTACTACTTTGATTGTGGAGATGGTAGCATGGGTATTTTCCCATGTCCAAATTCATCAAATTATATACAACACACATATGAAGTTCTTTGTATCTCAATTATACCTCAGCAGAGCTTTTTTAAAAAGCAGAAAGTAAAAAGATACATGAACTTTCTTTAAGAAGCAATTGACATAAGTGCTTTACTGTCTTCTCCTTTAATCTGCTGCCTAGAGCAAAGACACTGACACCCTGGACTATGAAAATAAAGCCTACATATAAGGGTCAGGGTAGCAGAAATGTAGGAAGAGCCTATGTCTAAAGAATCTATGCATTGCATCAGGTGTGGTGGCGCACGCCTGTAATCCCAGCAGCTTGGGAGGCGGAGGAGGCAGGAGGATGGCAAGATTGAGACCAGAGGCAATCTGCATAACTTAGCGAGACCCTATCTCAAAATAGTAAAAAAATGGGCTGAGGGTGCAGCTCAGTGATCCAGCACTTGCAGAGCATGCAAGTGCAAGGCCCTGGGTTCAACCCCCAGTACCACAAAAACAACAAAAAAAGAATCTATGCATTAGAGCTGTCATACAATTGCCAATTCTACCCCTGGATACCATTTAGGTGGGGAAAATAAGCTCCTTTCTTTTTAAACCACTTTCTTTTTCCTGTACTGGGGAATTGAACCTGAGGCCTTGGGTACACTATGCAATGCCTCTATTACTGAGCTACACCCCAAGCCAACCATGTAATTTTGAATTATCTGTAGCTTGTAGAAAAATTGTACGCTAAGCATATTTTTACACTTACTCTATTAGTCTATTTTTCATTACTATAACAAAATACTTGAGGCAGGCTGACTTTATAAAGAAAAGAGGTTTATTTAGTTCACAGGAATGTGGGCTTTGGTGAAGATCTCACAGCATCATAGTGGGGATACATGTGAAAGCAAAGGATCTCATCTCCACACAAGAAGCCACAGAAATTGGGATCCCACAATCCCTTTCAAGAACAGATCCTCAATTGACCTCAGGACCTTCCACTGGGCCCTGCCTCTTAAAGGTCCCACCTTCTAACATCACCACACTGTGGACCAATCTCTCAATACAGGAACTTCTGAGTGACATGTTCAAACTATATCTAAACCAAGTACTAACATACGTATGTTATTTGGAGTGTTTATCACTGTGTGAAAATACCTGGTAGAGCACCTTAAGATAAGGAAAGGCTTATTTTGACTCACAGTTTTCGAGGTTTCAGTCCATGGTTGCCTGGCTCCATTGTTTCTAGGTACTGCTAAGGCAGAGCATTGTAGCAGACAGGGTATGGGGGAACAATGTTGGTCACCTCAGCCAGGAAACAGAGACAGAGACAGAGACAGAGAGGGGGCTGGGGCAGGAGAGAGTCCCCTAAGGACACACCTCCTGTGACCTACTTCCTCTAGGTAAGCCCTAGCTCCTAAAGTTTCCAGTACTTCCCCAAACAGTGCCACCAGCTGGGGACCAAGTACAGAATACAAGAGTCTGTTGGGAGACACTTCATACCCAAACCCTAACACACTGTTGCTGTTGTTAGGTGCTGTTGAGTCGGGTTTGACTCATAACGCCCAATGTACAACAGAATGAAACATTACCCAACACTGGGTCATGCCCAGCACTATTGTTAGTGCTTCTCTGCTATTCGTAGGGTTTTCAATGGCTTATTGTTTCGGGAGTGGGCTGCCATGTCCTCCCATTTCTGTGGTGCTGGGGATCGAACCCAGGGCTTCAGTGCATGTAAAGCAGCACTCTATCAACTGACCTAAACCCCAACCTCTCATTGTATATGATAGTCAGATATTATCAGTGCCTACTAAACAATTTCCTAGGATTTTATGTTAAATTTTGTGACTCTAAGAGGAGGAACAATTTCCTATATGATTGTATAATAGATTCTACTGAAAAAAGAGATATGTATGCAGAAATTGGCTGGATCACAGAAAGAATGAGAAATGCTAATAAGCTTGCAGCCTGCAGCCATAGCCCTGTGGCATCTGATCCCATCAGATCTCAGAAGCTAAGCAGGGTTGGGTCTGGTTAGTACTTGGATGGGAGACCTCCTGAGAACACCAGATACTGTAGGCTTGGGAGAAGGACCCAGCAACCCCTTCCCAAAAATCAATCCACCATTGAAAACCCTATAAATAGCAGAGAAGCACTGACAATAGTGTTTCGACTATTGTACATAGGGCCGCTATGAGTCGAACACCGACTGGATGGCATCCTACAACAACAAAAATAATAAACTTGCAATGCAGATGATATTACTTTTCAATATTCTCAGATTTTACAGTGCTAAGAGCAGCAATTAAAACAAAGGGGGGAAAGCTTATCAGAGATAAGAAACTTAAAGTATGAAATTTATGCCTTTTTAAAAATATATATAGCTCAAGACTATCATAGGAAGGAGTCATCATCATCTGGTGCCTTCAAGTTGGATCCAACTCATAGCAACTGGATGTAAAACAAAACAAAACACTCCCCAACTCTGCACCATGCCCAGCACTATGTCAGTGCTTCTCTGCTGTTCATGGGGTTTTTGATGGCTTGACTCCTATACTTTCTTCCCTGGGGTGATGACATTCCTTCACAGGGTTCATTCTCATTATGCTAACTTAAACCAATCTAGCAGGTCATGATAGGTATTAAATAATTGGTAACTTTTGCTTTCATTGTAGTTCATGCATGAACATTTTACAAGGAGATAAGGGTCAGAATATTCAAAAATAGCTGCCATAGTTTGCCATACCATCAGTTGGACTGAAACTATCTTTAACAAGAAGAAAATACAATGTCAAAGAGAATTACCTTAGAATCTGAAAGAAAGATTTTTGAGGGGTTTTGTGGAGGTTTTTTTTTGGTTGTTTGGGGGTTTTGTGGGTTTTTTAATAGTCATATATGTTATAGAATGTAATATGTTGCTAAAATCAATTTTAAATTGATTTTTATACAGTTAATCTGTAATACCAATTCCCACTAGTGATACAAAAAGGCAGAATGACATATTACTGAAGCAAATAGTTTCTGGAGCCAAAAATATCAGGCTCCAATCTATGCCAAGCAATGCTGTAGCAGTGTAAACTTAGGGATGATTTCTTTTTGTACCTCAAATTCTTCACCTGTTTCATGGGGTTCAGAATAATTACTAATGAGATTAGTATGACCATTAAGTACAAAATAATATATTATAGTCAGTATAAGATCTGTTGTTGTTGTTAAGTGCTGTCAAGTTGGTGTCCAACTCATAGTGACCCTACATACAACAGGAGAAACATTATTGTCAGTGTTTTTCTGCTATTCACAGGGTTTTCAATGGCTGATTGTTTTTTGTGAGTGGGTTGCCAGGTCCTTTTCCCAAGCCTGTAGCACCTGGTGTTTCCAGGCAGTCTCTCATCCAAGTACTAACCAGGCCCAGCCCTGCTTCGCTTCCAAGATCTGACAGGATCAGATACCACATGGGTAAGGCTGCAGGTGTAAGATCTGTAGGAAGAACTAAATACATTGTTGATATTGTTTTTAATATTTTTGCTAAGGCTGCCTTGTCTGTTCTAAGTAAAATGTAGCTCACAATATCTTGCCCCTACGTAGTACTAAGAAGGATATAATAAAGTATATTAAATACAACCTTGGAAATGAGCAATTTAATTACATTGCATCTTAAAAATCACTCCTTCTAAAAACTTGACAAAATTGACAAATGCTAAATTCAGTAAGCAAAAGTTTGAGGAGAAACAGGATTTGCATATTTTCACAGTCTCTCCTTCCAAAATATGCATCAACTATAAAAAGGTAAGAAGGTAGCATAAAAGCAGGTAAATGCAGCAGACACCACCTCCAGCAAGTGGTTAAGGTCAACATCACCAGAAATAAGACAAATCAAACCATGGACCTCTTCATCAAATGCACTGAGAACACAACATCGTTTCTGTGATGTTTTTGCAAAAATAAATAAGTTCACTCCAAGCGTGACAAAATATCAGACAACCTAAAATGCAGAGAAATCTATAAAGTGAAAAACCAATCTGTACTCTTCAAGAGTGTCAGAAACATGGATGAGAAGTAAACACCGAGGAATTACTTTAAATTATAGGGGACTAAGGAGAAATTGTAACTGAATGCAAGGCAAAATGCAGAATAGGATCCTGAAATATAAAAGGAGCTTTAGTGGAAAAACTGGTGAAAAGTGACTATGGTCTGTAGTTCAAATTACTATACTAATAGTGTTCATTCCTGGCTTTGACCATTGCACTATAATTATTTAACGTGTTAACATTAGTTGAAGTATGGTGAAAGAAGCCTTCTGTATTATTGTTGAAACATTTCTATAAATCTAAAATTACTTCAAAACACTAAGTTGAAAAATTTGGCAAGGACATCTGGACAGACAGTATCAGGTACAGATATTCTCAGTGATAACAAATATAAGTAAAACTACCTTGGAAAGCTACTCTATATTGGAAAAATATCAATTGGACAATAAATATTCACTTTGCCAAGTGCTTTCATCCTTTCAGAACAGGAACTTATTTAGGAAATGAAGTAGAACTATAAGTGCTGACTTGAAAAGACTTTGAGTGGGAGAAAAACACAACAAATTATATGTCAACATAGGTAAGATGATATGCATTATAATCTCACTTATAGATTGCATATGTAGGTGCATTGTTTGAAAGGACAGAAAGGAAATTCAACTTGTGATTAGCTCTTGGGTGTGAAAATGGGAAACTGAGCTATGAAAGGAGAAAATCACCTTTCATTCCACATCTCTATCTGCTGTTTGATTATTCAACATAAATATGTATTATCTTTATTATTTTTAATATTATATTTAAAAATTATTTTGTCATTTCTGTCACCAACAAAACCTTTGCCAAATCACTTAACCTTCTAGATTTCATATTTTTTCTTCCACAAAATGGAACTATCAACGTGTATCACTGACACTTTAACTGGAAAACTCTGGTGTAGCCTGCAAATACAGATTCTTGGGACCCACCTCAAGTCCCACCAAATCAGACTCCTCAGTCATGAGGTCCAGAAGTGAAATCTGTAGAAGGCCTCCTAATATGTTTGTTAGCCAATGATGGCTATATTTCTAAATTCCTTCCTGTACTTGTATTGTTTCTTCCTACATTCAGTCACTCAACAGTATCTTATGATGGTTTCCCATGGACATGATCATATTTATAGAGATAGAAGTAAAATATTCAGACCTGACATAGTTTTTAGTCTAGCAGGGAAAAGAAATTAATCAAAAAAGACCAGAATGTCCTAGAGCATGTAACACATGCCAGAAGATATCCATATCTTCTCATATCTAATCTGTACCCTTTCAATGGCTATAGAGGGCTACAAAATTAGATGCACTCTGGATTTTACAGTGCTCTAAGGCTGAGGAAAGGCTGCACATTAGATGTGAGAATATGCAGGTAGTATTCATTTCAAGTTGGTTCTCATCCTCTTTTCTTCTACTCCCTTCCAGCAGGGCAGCTGGATCTCTCTTATCAGCAGATATTTCCTGCTTCGTTCTTTTCTAGAGCCTGGAATCCTTAATGAAAGTATGCTAGAGATTCTTCATCTAGTGGGCACAGAGACAGAAGCTGTGTGATTAAGCAGTTGTTGTTGTTGTTGTTGTTGTTGTTGTTGTTGTTGTTGTTAGGTGCCATCAAGTCAGTGTCCGACTCACAGCGACCCTACGTACAACAGGTAAAACACTATTGTCAGTGCTTCTCTGCTGTTCATAGTGTTTTCAACGGCAGAATGATATTTGGGAGTGGGTTGCCAGGTCCATCTCCCATGTGATTAAGCAAAGAAACGGGAAATTCACCCAACCTCTAACTAGGTCTTCTCGTCACAGGCTGCTGCAGTCTGTGTATGGCTGGGCTGGGTACTGTTCATCTGACAGCAGCATCTCAGAGGGGATGCCTCCAAGTACTTTAGGAATGTTAGACCTAGGCTGCAGTCCTCCAGCCTTGGCAAAGATGTCTGTGCCTCAAAGTGGCACAGAAATGACAAAAGACAAGCTCTGGAGGGAACATGCAGACTGAAATAAAATAGTATCTTGTAGGTAAACAGTATTGACTGATGACTGTAAGAAACTAGCCCTTTTTTTCCTCTCTGTGTCAACTGGATGCTGTGCTGACACTGCACTCTTTGTGCAGTGCTGGTGAATGTGGGTAGAAGAGTGGAGAGACAGGGAAGAAGAGAACAGGAAAGAGAGGAAGGGCATTTTCATAATTATTGACATATAATTTTCCTTGTACAAGGGGCAAGTTGGAATTTTAGAGTCACACTTAAGTTGATCTAAGGAAAATAAATAAATATGAAATATACACACTGGCACTTTTGGACTAGATTCAGATAAGGTGTTAGATTTTGGAGAAGAAAATATACAAATGTACAAATAGTTGTCCCTCCATAGTCATACCTCCAGCCATACCACCCTGATGTCAGATCTCATCAGATCTCAGAAGCTAAGCAGAGTTGGTTAGTCCTTGGATGGGAGACTGCCTGGGAATACCAGGTACGGCAGGCAAGGGAGAAGGACCTGGCAGCCCACTCCTGAAACAAGCAACCATTCAAAACCCTATAAATAGCAGTGCAGCACTGACCACGGTGCCGTGTATGGCACAGTATCAGGTAGTGTTTTGTCTGTCATACACAGGTCACTATGAGTAGGACCTGCCTCCAAAGGCACCTAACAAACAACCACCACCATATTCACAGGATCTGCATCCACAGATTCAATCAACCATGGATTAAAAATATTCTTTTAAAATTGCACCTGTACTGAACACACACACACATTTTGTGCTCATCAGTATTGCCTAAATGGTACAGGGAAACAGCTATTTACATTGACTTTACATTGTATTATATATGATAAATAAACTAGAGATGATCTAATAAAGCAGGAAGATATGCATAGGTTATCTGCAAATACTATGCAATTTTACATAAAGGTTTTAAGCATCTTCAGATTTTGGAATCCATCGGGGGAGTGTTGAAACCATTCCCCTGTGAACATTGAGGGGTAACTGTACACACACACACACACACACACACACACACACACACACACACACACACACGGGTCCTACTGCTCTCATAACTAGAAGAATCCTGACTAATACAAAGTGCTTTAGGGTTTAGCAATGCTACAGCATTTAACAACATTCTCTTTCTTATCAAAGATAGCTGCCTAGGGATAACCTCAAATCCTTGGTTGTGTTCTATTCCCCTTGCCAAGAATGGCTGTGCCTAGTCTACATAGTTTCAAGTATTTGAACACTGACTAACTGATACTAGACATAGACAAGATTTCCCAAAGCCAAACTGTGGAGCTCAACATTTCTAGACACTGAATGTTCACAGTAGAACATGGAAAGACTCCTTCCATGGGCAAGATTTCCAAGTTAGAGATAGAAGTAGCAGAAGTAGACTAAAATTTTCCAATACCCGCCTCCTTCTTTTTCTTCTTCTTCTTCATGCTGACTGTTGAGTAGTAACTAAAATTTAAATATACTCCCATTGTCATGGGAGAAGGATTATTTCTCTTTCTTATATTAGGCTGATATTGATATTATATATCACCTATTTTATTTTTAGAAAGAGGCTCCTGTTCTACCAGATGTCATGCAATCTATTAAATCTCCAAAGATCATGTGAGCAGGCTTATTCTTTGTTTTGTTTCAATTATCCAACAATTCCAAATGCCCACGGCTACTGAAAAAGGACCTGTAGCCATAACACTGTGGTGTCCAATCCCGTCACATCTTGGAATCTAAGCAAGGTCAAGCCTGGTTAGTACTTGGATGGGAGACCGCATGGGAACGCCAGGTGCTGTAGGCTTGGGAGAAGGACCCTGTAGCCCACTCCCAAAAAACAATCAGCCATTGAAAACCCTATGAATAGCAGAGAAGCACTAACAATAGTGTTTTGTCTGTTGTACGTAGACTTGCTATGAATCAGACACCAACTCGACAGCACCTAACAACAACTAAAAAAGGAGCCTGTGTCCACAACAGTTCATATCTCAAGGAAATGAAAATGCAGGTCAGTCAAGTGTCCACTTTAAGATCTTTACTTTGTCAGAGAACTAGAGCCATTAGTGGTTGGAATCAGTTGACTGGCATGTGTGGTACGTTAGAGTTTTGTTGTCAAATCTCAATTCCTCCTTATATTACAGTTTTATGTCCACATCCCTTTCATATGACTTTTTTTGTTGCCCTGTATGCCTGTGGGTATCCCCTATAACAAACCCAAGGATTTCAACTCAAAGTACCCAAGTTATTCTGTATGCTTCAAAGTTACAGTTTTTAGATGGGATAAAAAGAGGCGGTCCAAATAGAGAATTCAAACAAATGCTACCATACAGAATCATAAAGAGACTGAAAAGCCTAGAGGGACATCCTGGGCTTTAAGCTTTGCTAAGGAAGAAGGTATGACTTTTCTCAGTGGAGGGATATGATCAGCAATAGCCAGACCTGAATGGTCAGGGTTGATAGAATAGATTAATTTGATTTGACTAAAAGGATGGAAAAGAGGGAACATAGAAGGTCTATCAAATGTTCAATTTAGGGCCTTTACTTTGTCAAAGAGATAGAGCCAATTGATGGCTGGGATCTGTTGCCTGGCATATGTATGGGTAGGCTGGAACTTTATTGTCAATTCTTACTTCCTTTTTATATTAAAATGTTATATATAGCTATATTTCTTTCCACTTGACTTTACCCTGTCTTCCAGGAGAACAAAAATAGCATACTCATCATGCCTGCCACTTTCCTTGACTGAGGAAATCTTAGCTCTGTTCATATCAGCAAAGATGTTAAAGCTCCATAGTGGATTGTCTTGCTTGCATCTCTTTCTTTAGACATGAGAGGAACATACACCATGTAACAGATGATCCAAAAAGAAGAAGAAAAAAAGAAAAAAAAAGAGGCTACGTGGAGAAGATTGAATTCAACATGTCAGAATAAAGTCAAGCATAGGCCATCCTGGCTGGGATTTAGCTCAGTTGGTAGAGCACTGCGCTGCAGTCTCTGAGGTCCCAAGTTCAATTCCCAGCATCCCCAAAATGGGAGAAGGACCTGGCAATCCACTCCCAAGGCAATCCCGAAACAGTCAGCCATTGAAAACCCTGTGAGGGTCGCTATGAGTCGGATACCGACTCGAGGGCACCTAACAACAACAACAACATAGGCCATCATAGCTGATCCCTGCAAAACCACTATCGGGGAGAAATACATGTTTATTACTGTATCCCACTAAGATTTGGGGATGTTTGTTACACAATCTTGCTATAGCAGGAAATATTAAAATGAAAGGAAGAATTTTGGAGACATCAGCCCACAATCTAATGATAGATTAAGTTGTGAATAAACTGAAACCAGAAGACAATTCAGAGGATTATTGTAGATATTTCAGAGATTTTTGCTGTTGTTGTTCCTCTGATATAACCAATAACTCTAAAACACAACAACTCCCTAAACATATAACATTTAGGATAGTTGTTCTAGCTACCTGGCTTCTAAAGTGAAGAGAGAGACATGAAGCAAATCCCCTCTCTAATCCACACCATCTACATAATGTGAGCAAAAAAATAAACCTTTGTTTTTACAAGCCACTGAGATTTAGAGGTCTCTTATTTCATCAGCATACCATATTTCAGAAAGTCCTGGCTATTACATGAAAGGAATTTTAGGATTCACTCAATAGTAGTTCTATGATGCCAGGGACCACTGAATTGTCCCACTTTCCATTTTTCCTTCTTCTGGAGCCCACTGATGTCTTTCCTTATTGTTTCAAGGAGGTTGCAGCAGATCCAAGCCAGGACCAGGTCATGGCCATGTGTGGCTATAAAAGAAGCTAGGAAAACAAGTATTTTGCCTTTTCTTTGTATATATTGGAAGACAGGTTCTGCCAGCCATAGAGAAAGTAGGAGGAACAGCTGCTGAGTAGGCAGCCAATGGGTTCTTGAAATGTAACACAAGCTACTACCTACCCTGCGGAGTCTACAATTTATTAAACCCTTACTCTAAGTCAGTCGCTTTTCATAACTGATAGACATTATTCCCATGCACATCCCCCATTGACAGTTGAGAAACTGGGACTCAGGGCAGCTAATTGAGGATCACAAAGAAAAAGCACCGTGTTTAAGATCACCCAGATCAGATCGTAGGTGGCAGAGTAAGAGCTTGACCCCAGGCCTGACAGCTATGAAAGGTTTTTGTTGTTGTTGTTGTTGTTATTGTTGTTGTTGTTTTTCCACACAAACACCCTTCCTGGTGTCTCATGTGCCTCTCTCAGTTCTGCAGTACTTCAGGACAGCCACCGATTCTGCTTGCATGATTCCCTCTACTACAAAAGAGGCGCCCGACACAGGCACAACAACAAAGTCCCTCCCTGGGGGTCTGCGATAGCCAAGAAGAGGCAGATGGTGACTTTTTGAATGCCAAAGCCCATTCCAGAGAAACGAGCGCCTGCTATCCCATGACTTATAACACCAAGCAATGTTCAGACTCCGCCGGGCTCCGGAGGAGGGAGGCCAAGTCTGTTTGCAATTTCGCAGCCCAGAGCATGCCTGTCAGAGGCGTTCCATTCACTTTCCCTGACGCACCCCCGGTCTTTTGAAGGTTTTGCCACTCTGGAAGCCAAGCATCCGGAGTCCCGGAGGCTGGCAGAGCTCTTGATGGCATTGTCCGCGTCCCCATCTCTCCCTTGGCTTTCTCTAAAGGAAGGACATCTTGGTACAACTCAAAAAGCAGCAAGCTGAAAACTCACTGGGAGGCTGGGCAGCCAGTTGCTGGTGTTGCTCATCTCCAGAGCATTGTTTCTCCCTTAATCACCAGCGCGCTGGACTCCGAGGCTCTTGCTCTCTGGACAGCGGTCTATCTTGATCTCTCTGGGAGAGGCCACCGAGCAGCTGGGGGAGAATCCGACGCCACGTTCATGGCATGGGAGTTTCTTCAGACTCCCATGTGGAAGGGCTTCCTCCTGGGTGGCCTTGCATGCAGACCAGAGCGGTCCCTCTGCCCAGAAAGGCAGCTGTGCTGTGCAGCTGGGGCATCTCAGGGAAGCAAAGCACATCCTCTCTGGGGCAGAATCACCCCAGATTTTTCCACATTGGAAGGAAAGAGACTAGGCTTTTTTTTTTTTTCTGAGAGTGCTGATGATATTACTGTCAAACCAATGGACTCTTCGCCTCTGTGCACCCTTCCCATGCCGAGAGTGAAATTTTGAAAAGGGAGAGGAGAGAGCATGGACAGAAGGAACCAATAAGGGTTTTCTGCCGGTGTGGTAGGCAAAATTCTAAGACTGACCCTTGGTGGCCTTCATCCTTGTGTAATGCAATCCCCTGATCTTCGAGGGGGTGTGGAACATGTCAGCATGAGGACAGGTAATAGGGCAAGAGAGAGATTGACCGGTTGGCCTAAATTAATCAGATGAGGCCTTTAAAAGCAGAGAGGTTCCTCAAAATCATAGCAGAAGTAGGGAAGTTTTGAAGCTCCAGGGAAGTTGTAGGGATGTTTTGAAAGTGTAAACTGCAGTGTTGTGAGAGGCTGAGAAAGCCCTTGACAAAGACCTGTGAGAGGTCTCTGTTGTTGTTGTTGGGTGCTATCAAGTCAGTTCCAACTCCTAGTGACTCTAGGTACAGCAGAAGGAAACATTCCTGGACACTGTGCTATGCACGTAATTGTTTTATGTTTGAGCCCATTGTTGGGGCTACTGTGTTTCTTCTCAATTTGAGTCATGCCACATCAGCAAAAGGAGGTTCGAAGAGCTTTACTTGATTCCTATAATTAAGGTGAACTCTACTTTGAGGGCCTGCAGCCGTACCACTGTAGCATCCTATACCATCACATCTCTTAAGCAAAGCAGGGTCTGGCCCGGTTAGTACTTGGATGGGTGACTGCCTGGGAATACCACATATTGTAGGCTTGGGAAAAGGACCCAGCAACCCACTCACAGAAACAATCAGCCATTGAGAACCCTATGAATAGCAGAGAAGCACTGACAATAATGTTTTGCCTATCATACATAGGGTCACTATGAGTTGGACACCAACTCAACAGCACCTAACAACAATAACAACTACTACTTTCAGGAGGCAACTCTTCCTCAGTCCTTTCTTAGATGCCTTCCAGTCTGGGGGACTCATTTTCCAGAACTATATTTGACAGTGCTTCTCTGCTAGTCATAGAGTTTTCAATGGCTGGTTGTTTTGGGAATGAGCTGCCAGGTTCTTTTCCCTCATCTGTCTCAGTCTGGAAGCTCAGCTAAAACCTGTCCACCATGGGTGGCCCTGCTGGTATCCAAAATACCAGTGGCATGGCTTCCACCAAAACAGCAACATGTAAGCCCCCACAGCAAAATAAGCTGACAGACACATAGGGGCAAGGGTTTTCTAGGGTCTGAAAAAGAACCCCAGTTAATATCCAGGAAAGAAATGGTAATCTCCGTTCTATAGCAGCAAGGAACTAGATTTTTCCAATGGTCTTAATAAGCCTGGAAATGGATTGATAACTAGAGTCTCCAGGGAAGAGCCCAGGCCAACCTTGAATTCTCTCTTCAGTGACTGAGCATAGAACCAAGGCAGGCCCATCTGACCTTTTGACCTACAGATCTATAAGGTGATAAATGGGTGTTGTTTCATGCTGTGAGTTTGCAGTAATTTGTCATACAGTAATAGAAAATTAATACTACCTCTTCTTCCCATTCTCTCCTGCTGTCATTTGGATATTAAATGTCCCCTAAATACTCGTGGGTTGAAGGCTGGGTCTGTAGTTTGACTCTTTCTGGAGGTGGTGGAAACTTTAAGAGGTGGGAGGTGGTAGGAGGTCTGTGGGTCATTGGTGGTTTGCTCTCAGAGGAGATTGTGGGATCCCAGTCTCTGCCTCTCTTTCACTTCCCAGTTATGTGTTGAGTTGTTTTGCTCTGCCACGTTTCTGCTATGATTTGGTGTCACAGACCCAAAGCAAACAAAGACAACCCATCATGGACTAGAACCTCCAGCCATGTAAGGCAAAATAAATCTTTTCTCTTTATAAGTTATTGCCTCAGGTGTTTGTTATAGTGCCAGAAAGCTTACTAGCACACTTATAAATTTCACCCCTCAAGCTACAACAAACTGCCATTTAATTCAAGTATGGTCTGTAACTCCAATGGGTCATGTTCATCACATATTCTCCAGAATCCATTGTGAATAGCAGATTTGAAATTAATATTTGTTGAATGAACAAATGAGACAGTACTTATAAGCCCATGCATTAGTAAAGAAATGAGTCCAGAATCCAGCTTAGTTATCTAATAGCTCCCCAATCCAGAAGGAGTCCTTTAAACTCTGTGACCTTAACAGGTATCACATTTGTAACAAAAGGGAGTAAGACCAATACAGGCCACATACTCCTTGATTGTCATCATGGCATGACACAGCCCACTGTAGCCTCCTTTTTGAAATCCTCCAGTGGATTTGACAACACTAAGCTGTCTTGATTCTCCACCTGCATCTCAGACTCTTTCCTTTCAGTCTCTTCTAAGAGATATTTCCCCTCCATCTGTCCCTTACATGTTGGGTTTCATCAAGGTTTGTGTCAAATGCCTCATCTCATCCTCTTATTTCCCTTCATGGGAATTTACTGCATAAAATTTGATAGCTTCAAATACCATATTCTTACCAACATTTTTCAACATTGGAAATCTACATTGCTCCTATTCTTCAGGACCCCAAGTCCCAAATCCATGTATAATGTTCCCCAAGAGTTCCAATTGTGTCTTATTGGTTTCTCAAACAAACACCACCAACAAAGAGCCCTTTTGAATTCATGACCTCCCTCCCCACCCCAGTGACTCCTCCTCTAATGTTTTCAATCTCCACACATGGCTCTACCATTCACTCCTACTGGAAACTAGGAAGATTCCCTGAACAAGTGTTATTCCTCCATCATTCACATTCAATACAACACCAAGGCTCATCAATTATAGTCCTTAACAATGTTCCTCACCATCTTGCCAGGTGTGGCTGTAATCCTACTGCTTGGGAGGCTGAGGTGGTAGGATCACAAATTCAAGGCAAGCCAGAACTACATAACAAGACCCTGTCTCAAAAAAAATTTTTTTTCTCTCATCTTCCCCTTCTCTCCACCTCCACTACTACTGTTACTCCAGTCCAAGTCACTATGTTTTCATTAGGCTATCATTAGACACTAATGATAGAAGAGTTGTAACATAACATCAAAGATATCATTCATGAGGAAAGCAAAAGGTTATTAAAAAGACAGGAAAAAAAAAACCAAATTACATGTCAAAAGAGATGCTAAAATTTGCCCTTGAATGTCCAGCAGCTAAAGTAAAAGGAAGATAAGATGAAGTTAAGGAACTAAACAGAAGATTTCAAAGGGCAGCTGAAGAAGAAAAAAATCAAATATTATAATGACATGTGCAAAGAGATGGAGATAGAAAACTAAAAGGGAAGGACATATTCTATTTTTCCCAAGATTAAAGAATTAAAGGAAAAAGTCAAGCCTTGAGTGGCAATAGTGAAGGATTCTATAGGGAAAATATTATATGATGCAGGAAACGTCAAAAGAAGATGGAAGGAATACATAGAGTCATTATACCAGAAAGAATTGGTGGATGACCAATCATTTAAAGAGATTGCGTATGGTTAGGAACCAATGGTATTGAAGGAAGACATGAAAGCTTCTTGAAGAAACTGGTGAAACAAAAGGCTCCAGAAATTAATGGGATATCAATCAAGATGTTTCAACAAACTGATGCAGCACTGGAGGTGCTAACATGTTTATGCCAAGAGATTTGAAAAATAGCTACCTGACCAACCAATTGGAAGAGATCCATGTTTGTGCCTATTCCCAAGAAAGGGAATGCAACTGAAGGTGGAACTTATCAAATACCACTAATACCACAAACAAGCAAAATTTTGCTGATCATCATTCAAAAGCAGTATAATGACAGGGAGCGTCCAAAAAATCAAGCTGGATTCAGAAGATGGCATGAAACTAGGGCCATCATTGCTAATGTCAGGTGGATATTAGCTGAAAGCAGAGAATACCAAAAAGATGTCTATCTCTGTTTTATTGACTATACAAAGGCATTTGTCTATATGGATCATAACAAATTATGGATAACATTATGAAGAATGGAAATAACAGAGCACCTAATTATACCCATGAGGAATCTATACATGGATCAGGAGGCAGTTTAAACAGAACAAAGAAACCCTGCCTGGTTTAAAGTCAAAAAAGGTATGTGTCAGGGCTGTATCTTTAACCATACTCATTCAATTTCTATGCTGAGCAAATATTACAAGAAGCTGGACTTTATGCAAAAGAATGTGGCATTATGATCGGAGGAGGACTCATTAAAAACTTGCATTACACAGATGACCCGGCTCTACTTGCTGAAAGTGAAGAAGATTTGAAATATTTACTGGTAATGATCAAAGAATACAGCCTTCAATATGGATTACACCTCAACATCAACAAAACAAAAATCCTTACAACTGAGTGAATAGGCAGCTTCATGACAAATGAAGAAGAGATTGAGGTTGTCCAAAACTTTGATTTACTTCGTTCTATAATCAACACTTATGGAAGCAGCAGTCAAGAAATCAAAAGACACATTTCATTGAGAAAAGCTGTTGCAAGAGACCCCTTTACAGTGTTGAAAAGTAGAGACGTCACAATGAAGATGAAGGTATGCCTGACTCATGCCATGGTATGTTCAGTCATATCATATGGTTGTGAAAGCTGGATGTTGAATAGGGGAGACAGGAAAAGAATTGATGTTTTTGAATTAGGGTGCTGGAGATGAACATTAAATATACCATGGACTGCCAAAAGAACTAACAGATCTGTCTTAAAAGTGTAATCAGAGTGCTCCTTGCAAGCAAGGATGGCTAGACTGTGTCTTATGTATTTTGGACATATCATCAGGAGGGACCAATCCTTGGAGAAGGACATTATGTTTAGGAGACTGGCAGGTCAACAACAAAAAAAAAGGAAAACCCTCAACTAGGTGGACTGACCCACTGGCTGCAACAATTGGCTTTAACATAAAAAAGATCATATGTGTGGTACAAAATCGAGGAATGTTTTGTTGTGTTGTACATAGGGTCACTATGATTCAGACCCCACTTGATGGCACCACCACCAACAACAACAACATGACAACAGCATCTAAACTATATCCCACATTCACCCTCATTTTTCATAACCCACTCTTAACACTGTGCCAATATGATCTTAATGAAAAGAAAATGTAAGCATATCACTGCTCACATTAACATTTTGCCATCTCATATTATGCTCAAGATAAACTATTCACTGCAGATTAATTCAAATTAATTAAGTTGTTAATCAAAGAGCAATGACTAGTCATTCTTTAATTTCAACACAACAAATAAAATATTTGGGAGGTCTGCACAGCCCATTCCTCATTATTTGGAAATGCCTTCACAAATTTTGTTGAAAGAGTTGTTTTCTTTTCCACCTGGTGACTCTGGCCAGAGTAACTAGACAGGAGAGAGGGGAGAGACGGAGACAGAGACAGAGAAGTGTCTGATATGCTTATAGTTCCCATGAGGCCAGAAGTATTTCCCACAGTTGGGTTTCATGAAATTCCCTTTGCCCTTATAATAAATTTCCTTTTGGCTAACATGAATTTTTTAATGTTTTGTTTGTTTGTTTGTTGCAACCAGATAACCCTAAATAGAATGAAAATTCACCTTTTGCTTTTCTTCTCAACATAATCTAAAACTCACATGCAAATTTCAATTTTCAAAGTTATCATATTTGAAAAGTACTGGTGGATTTCTCATGTCAAGGATCCACTTGCTGAGTTCTTCACTAGCCAGCAATTTCCTGCCAATGGAAACAAAAGTTGCCCAGATTAGTGATATATTTGTAACTTTTTACTTGGAAATAACTTCAAATTACAGATAAATTGTGGATATAAAAATAGTAGGAAAATATCCATATACCAGTTAGTCAGATTTACCTATCTTCAGCATTTTACCCCATTTGTCCTATCATTAGTACTATTTATCTATTTAGCTACCTTATTTTTGTTGTTAGGTGTGGTCAAGTTGGGTCTGACTCATAGCAACCCTATGTACAACAGATGAAACATTACCTGTTACTGTGCCATGCCTGGCACTATTGTCAGTGCTTCTCTGCCATTCATAGTGTTTTCAATGGCTGATTGTTTTGGGGAGAACGAGCTACCAGTTCTTTCTCCAAAGCCTACAGCACCTGGTGTTCACAGGCGGTCTCCTATCCAAGTACTAAGCAGGCCCAACCCTAATTAGCTTCTGAGATCTGGAGGGATCAGATGCCAGGGTGGTAGAGCTTCAGGCATCTAGATTACAAGCTATCTAAATTTTCCTTAACCATAGGATGATAAATTAAGTATATCATGGCCTTTGACATGTAAATACCTCAGGATATACTTTCTAAGAGTGGGAATGCTGTATTTTATAACCAAAGAGTAGCCAAAATTAGCAAATTTAATATCCTCAAATGTTGTTCTCAAATCTACACTTTGTATTCCATTTTTGTCACTTGATCAAACAGTATCAAATGCCAAATTTCTCTACCTCTACTCCAGTACATTATTTGGCCTAAAGTCAGACATTGTATTTACTTGTGATATTCCTTTGACCTTTTTAAAAAATTATTTTGTATTGTTATTAACTATAGTCATCATGCTCATGCTGTGCAAAAATCTTTTTAACTTATTCATCCTGTCTAATCAAAATTTTATATCCTTTGACAAACATCTCTCAAATCCTCTCTCCTCCAATCCTTGATACCAACTATCCTATTCTCTGCTTCCATGAGTTCAACTTTTTCAGATTCCATACATAAGTAAGAAAATGTGGTATTTGTATATATGTGCCTAGTTTATTTCACTTAACATAATGACTTCTAGATCCATCCACATTGTTGGAAATAACAGGTTTTTCTTCTTTTTTAAAACTGAGCAGTATTTCATTGTATATATAAAACACATTTTTTTTGTCCATCATCCATTGATGGACACAAGTTGATTCCCCATCTTGGCAATTGTGAATATGCTGCAATAAACAAAGTAGTGAAGATGTCTCTTCAACATGTTGATTTCATTTTCTTTGGATATATACTCAGAAATGGATTTGCTGACCATATGGTACTTCTGTTTTAATTTTTTGAGGAACCCTCATACTATTTCCCATAATGGTGGTACTAATTTACATTTCCACCAACAGCATGCAATGGCTCCCTTCTCTCCAAAACTACACCAACCCTTATGGTTTGTCTTTGTTTTTGACCTCTTTTAATCTGAAACATTTGCATAGTTTTGCCTTTTACAACATTGAGGTTTTGGAAGAATACAATCTCCCTTTTGTTTACTAGAAAGTTCTTCCTTTCAGTTTTGTTTGATATATCCTCCTGATTATACTGAGGATGTGTACTCTCAGCTAGAATCCTCCACACATGAACAGTGTTTTTTCTGGAGTGCCTCACCTGGAAGCACACCATGTCCATCCACCCGTTGTGGGCAATGCTGACTGGGATCACCAGTCAAAGTACGATATGCTTCTCCATTGCATAATCACTATATATTTTTTATCTCCCTTATAACAGATAGGGAGAAGGACCTGACAACCCACTCCCAAAAATCAATCCACCATCAAAACCCCTATGAATAGCAGAGAAGCACTGACAATAGTGTTTCGCCTATTGTGCGTAGGGTTGCTATGAGTTGGATTCTGACTTGACAGCTCCTAACAACAACAACAACAACAACAACAACAACAACATAACAGATAAGTACAGCCAGACACATTAAAATCATATAGATATATACATATATATACATATATATATATCCTGTTCCACATCGAAATTTCTTTGAATATTTAGAATCCACTGATCATAATTACCTGATTTAAATCGTGCCTCAATGGTGCAAAATGATATTTCCAACTCCAGTGCTCCCCCGAAACTTACCAGTTAGCCTTCAGAATTCTATTAGCAGGAGCCCTCCTTTCTCTCCTATTTATTTATCTATTTATTTTGGTGTGAATTCATGAGTTCCTTTTTCTGTTGTTGTTGCTGTTGTTGTTGTTGTTGTTGTTGTTGTTAGGTGCTGTCCAGTCAGTATCCAACTCATAGTGACCCTCATAGGGTTTTCAATGGCTGACCATTTTGTGCTTGCCTTGGGAGTGGATTGCCAGGTCCTTCTCCCATTCCTTTTTCTAGTGATTTGTTATTTATTATTGTACCTTATAATGAGGAATTTAGATGCTCAAATTGTTCTAGAGTTGGCTAGGGATACCCTCTTCAAGCTGGATCTTGAATCCTTATGACAAGCAGCTATATACACATATAGACTCGTGTGTGTATAGTTTTGTGTGTGTGTGTGTGTGTGTGTGTGTGTGTGTGTGTGTAGTGCTTCCTTACTTTATGGCATAAGATGTTTCAAGTTAACTTGTACCCATCTTGAAATCAGCCATTTTCTCAGTTATTTTAAAATTGAAGTATTATACTTAAAATTGGGCACATTTATATCTGTCTCATCCTTTATACTTTATACTTAAAATTGGGCACATTTATATCTGTCTCATCCTTTATCAAATTATTTCAGTAATACATAAGGGCAAAACAAAGAAGTTTCAATGGAAAATTCTTCTAATGGTTTATTCCCCCTCCATTCCTTGGATAGGAATACAGACTACAATATGGGTTGAATTCTATTTTTTGAAAATCAATGTATTATTACCCTAATCTGAGAGCCCAGGCTTGGCAGATTTCCCCAAAATTTTATTATGAGTTACAATGCTGGTGATCTACTAATCCAATAAATTGCTCAGTTCCTCCAGTTCACTTAGACCAAATATGATTGCCCTGTAAAAATCACAAGCTTGTTGGAATCCATTTCTTCATCTACAAGTATAATGATTTTGACTAATTTTACACAAAAATATTGCCATGTGTGAGCTCCATAAATCTGTCTTATTTTGTTACTTGTTACTCTCCCCAGCTGCTTTGAACTTAGCAGAAAATTACCAAATCAAAAAATAAGCTGCCATGTGCTGTAATTTCCTTTTGGGGGGCATTTTTAACGTTTGTCATTATATAGCTTATACTTTAAAATTTATTAAGCACATCTGATCCTGTGCCCAGGAAACAATTATTTCCACTTTTAAAAACAGAATTGAGAATTCAGAGGGAGGTATCAGAACTTGAATATTGCTTAGATTTTATGTGACAAGTGTCAGTTCTTCATCTAATTACAGTTGTTATATTTTTCACCTTTAGGAACAAAATGTTAATGAAAACTCAAAACACTGAAATGACTGGCCTATATATTTATGCCAAGTGAAACTCTACATTTCTTTGAATGGTGTGCAGTTAGAATGATGCGATAGGTTTAGTCAGTGTGAGTCAGGCACATTCAACAGGATGTAATACAATAACCAAGAAACATGCAATGGAATGCCAATAGCTAACAGTTTAAGTTGATCAGAGTTGGTACGTGGGCTTCTATGACATAATCCAGAATATTGTTTGTTCTATTAAAATTTAGGACTCAGAAGAGGGGAAATGTAGGGAGATGCTTTTTAAAATAACAGCTGTGTCAAAATATAATTTACATACAATAAAATTCACTCTTTGAATGTGCACAATTCACAAGTTGTTAGTGTACTCACAAAGTTGTATATTGGTCACCACTATTTAAGTACAGAACATTTTCTTCAATTAAAAATGAAACTCCATGGACATTAACTCCTCCTCCCCACAACCCCTCAGCCCCTGCCACCACTAATCTACTTCCTCTTGTATAGATATGCCTATTCTGAACATCTCATATAAAAGGAATTAGACAAGATGTAGTAGGTTTTTACCTGACTCCTCTTACTGAACCTAATGTTTTCAAAGCTCCTTCATGTTGCCCCAGGTATCTGTGCTTCATTTTTGTTGTGGGCAAATAATATCCCAATATTTATATACATTATAAACATTTTGCTTATCCATTCATCAGCTGATAGTTTGGTTATTTTCAAATTTTCACTATAATAATGCTGTTAGGAATATTCATGTATAAGTATATATTTGGACACATGTTTTCAGTTCCATGGGAGTAGAGTTACTAGATCATAGAGTAACTCTATGTTTAACTTTTGACAAACTCCCAAGCTGTTAAACAAAGTAAATGCACCATTTTACAGCCCCATCACATAAATATGAAAAAGCCAGTTCCTCCATAGACACATCAACACATTTTTAAAACTCTCGTTTTTCATTATAACCATGCTATTATGTATAAGCCTGCAACCATACCACTGTGGCATCTGATCCCATCAGCTCTTGGAAGCTAAGCAGAATCAGGCCTGGTTATTACTTGGATGAAAGATCACCTGTGAACACCAGGTGGTGTAGGCTTAAGAGAAGGACCCAGCAAGCTATTCCCAAAAAACAATCAGCCATTGAAAACCCTATCAATAGCAGAGAAACATTAACAATAGTGTTTTGCCCTGTTTCACATAGGGTCGTTATGAGTCAGATACTGACTCAACAGCACCTAACAACAACAATATGTACAAGGGACTGGGGTTTAACTCAATTGGTAGAATGCTGCTTCATACTCTCTGAGGACTCGGGTTCAATCCCCCGCACCACAACAATGGGAGAAGGATGTAGCAATCCTCTCTTGAAGGGATCCTGAAACAATCAGCCATTGAAAACCATATGAGTGTTGCTATGAGTTGGAACCAACTCAATGGCACCTAACACCACCAAAAAAAAAAAAAAATGTATAAAATGATAGTTCAATGTGGTTTTGATTTTCATTTTTAATGACTAATAATGTTGAGAATCATTTCATATGTTTATTGATCATTTGTGTATTTTCTTTAGAAGAAGGTCTATTCAAATCCTCACTGTAATTTAAATAAGGTTGCTCTTTATATTGAGTTCTAAGTTCTTTATATATTTTGGATATGAGTCCATTATCAGATTTGCAAATGTTTTCTCCCCATCTGTGAATTGTTCTTTTTAGTGATTGTGTCCTTTGAATCACAAAAGTTTTTAATTTTGACTAAGCCAAGTTAGTCTATTTTTTCTTTTGTTACTTGTGTCTTTGGTGTTATGTTTGAGAAACTATGGCTTAATGTGATGTTATAAAGATTTCCATTTTTTTTCCTACTAAGAAGAATTGAATTATTTAATCAAATTTGTGTTTTTACCCATTTCAATGTAATTTTTGTGTATGGTATATATATATTAGTCAGCTCATCCTCACTGTGACAGAAAAATCACCAAAAAACTTATATATGAAGAGATGACTTATTGGGGGGCTCACAATTAGAGGATCAGCCTATAATGGCAGCAAGGCAGGCAGCAAGGCCCATGGCAAACAAGCTCACAGCATGGTGGATCAGGAGACAAAGAACAGAGCCTTACTGGAACTGGGGCTCCAGGTAAAAGCCTCCAAAGGTCCACCCCCAGATCCATTTCCATAAAGCTAGATACCCACCTCCCAAAGTTCCATAACTTCTCAGAACAGGGCCATAAGCTGGAAACCCAACATTCAAGCATATGACCTTTGGAGGACATTCAGATCCAAACCACAACAATATTGGATAGAAATCTAGTTTCCTTCTTTCACATATGGATACTCGGTTGAGCCAACTTATCGTTCACTTTTATTTTCGCATTGTGACTTACATCACATGGACACTATTTTGCTCTTTCTCACTAGCTTATGTTAATAAAGCCAGATTCTGTTGTTAGCTACCCTATAAAGAGGCTAAGAGTTAAATAACAAAAGCCCTTAATCCAACAGGCAGCCAGGAACTGAATTCTGACAACAGTCTTTTGAGTAAGCTTGGAAGCAGATGCTGCCCCAGTTAAACCTTGAGATGACCACAGCCCTGGCAATACCTTGATTGCAGGCTTGTAAGAATCCCAAAGCTGGAGGACCCAGATAAGTTATTCCCAGATTCCTGATCCACAAAAACTGGGAAAATATAAGTTCTTGCTTTAAGCCACTAGGTTTTGGAGTGATTTATTATAGGTTGTTGTTGTTGATTAATACATGCTAACTTGATTTTTCTATTGTTTTATATTCTGTGCTACAGCTCTTCAAGAAATGGAAAGGTTTTGAAATTCTTTCTTTTAGCTGTATCTTTTCATCCTCTTGCTCCTTTTCAATTATTGGACCATTCAAGCCCTACTCAATACACCATAGTCTCATTTCCACTACCTCATCTGGAAGTTCATTGTCTTACCAATAAATTGTACCTTCTTATTCACAAACTCCTTCAATTTCATGGTGTTAACAAAAGCCAGACTTTTTCAAAACCACATCAATGCTTTCTTCAATGGAAGAAACTCCTGCTCACATCCCCCACTCCACCAGCATACTGCTCTGTGTTTCTGCCATTTATTGGTGATGGGATCTTCAACCAACTACATGAGCCCTCAAAGCCTCAATATCCTAATTTCTTAAATGGAAATAATACCTGCATCATAGGATTGTTGAGAAATTGGTAAAAATGATGCTGGGAAAAGTGCCTGAATGTTTCTCACTTAACATTGTTTTCTAGACTAATTAGAATTAATCTCAACATCATCCAGCTAGGCACATTGTGGGTCTGAGGAAGGCAGCATGAGATTACATATTGAAAGAAGTATATTCCTAAGGATTAGCAGTAGTCAGGGGAGTTCTTCTGGGATACGAATTTGAGGGTGATTGATTAAGGTAGCTGGAATATAAGGCTGGATAAACAAGATTTCATTGAATTAGAGGTATCTTCTTTAATGAGGTTGACCATTATGGCAAGGAACTAAGGAAACAGGACAAACTTTGTTGCTGGCATGGCTCTTAGAAGCCTGGAAAACACAGTGGTCAACTTTCAGCAATGTAGCATTTGCCTGAGATACCCTGGCAGATAGTAAAGAAAAAGTGAAGAGGTTGAGAGTTATGGGAGTACTTGAATGGGTAAATTATGTAAGTCTAGAAGATCCACTAAAGAAGCATATTCCAGGGAAAGTCCAGATATACAGATGTCATTTCCCAAGGCCATCAGGAATGTACTGATAACAGAGCATAGACCACTAGCACTAAGAAGTTTGCAGAACAGAGATGACAGGAAGTAAGGTGTCACACAGCATGCCTTGTTAGTATCCATAGGAGGATGAGGCTGTGTTGATGAGTATGTTATCACATTCTATAATAAGATTTTGTAGCTGATCTCTAGTTTTAGGAATAAGGCTTTCATGAAGCTGATTTTAACCTCTCAATAAGTAACATAAGAAAAAGTCTACATTTCACCAACTCTTAAGTAATTCACTACTCTATTCACTTCAGCAAAATTTTTGTAACACATTCTAAAGCCTCTCTGAGATTCAGAAGTGTTTGCAAATAAAAACTGTGGAACTATAAATACAATGTAAATGGTCTCCTTAAATAGAAAATAAGGTATCTGGAAATACTTAATGCAATTCTGCACTTTAATCATCCTTTTCTTTGTTAAGGATTGTGTGTTTAAGTAGCAAGCAGCAAAAACTAATCTTTGGCAGTCAAATATTACTTTCTATAGCCAGACTGTAACCAATCCATACAAATGTTTTGGCAGTTAAGTAGTATGTAATCACAATATACTGGCTTGACATTTCATGTCTCATCACAGAGTATTCCTACTTGCAGTGCTCTCATCAGCAAAAGAAGCTGAGATGATGGACACTTTATCTGGCCCAGAGGTACCAAGGTAGCAGTATTGAGAGGTGGGGTCTTTGCATGGCATTAATGTCCTTACCACAAGACTGGATCAATTCTCATGGGGATAGGTTAGTTATTGGAAGAATGGGTAGGTATAAAGCAAGTCAGCTGTTTTGTCTCCTTTTCTACTTTGAAGGTGGCTGCTCAACACTCTCATGTGGGCTTCTGACACGTGATTCCACCTGCCATGTTAGGACACAGCTTGAGACCCTCGCAAAATGTGGCCTCTGGATGTTAAACTTCCCAGCTTTCAGAATCATGAGCCAAAATAAACCTTTTTCTTTTTTAAATTACCCCATATCAGCTGTTCTGTTATAGCAATAGAAAAATGAACTAAGACAACAAAAGAACAAAGAACCATCTGGCCCAAATATCACTGGTGCCAAGGTTGAGAAACTATGGTCACTCCATAACTTAGCTATGAATACATGATAAAGAAAAGTGAGGAGGGGTATAACATTATATCAAAAAAAAAAAAAGAATGTCACATTATAGAAAAAGAAAGCTAACATAGACATGACCTTTGTCAGAGCAAAAGTTGGGACCTCAGAATGTGGAGCAAAAAGCCTTTGAAATGCAATAAGGAAAGATACATTTAAAACATGCTACAAAAACTAATTCGAAAGATAGCAGAACAGTGTCCTAATGCTGCCAAGTATTTTGTTATGATGGTGACCTCATGGACACACAAGCACTACTCCAGGAATACAGAAATAGGTTTATTTAATCCCTGACTCTTCTTGAGTACTGGCAACAGATGGGTTCTATGGGCCAAATCCTACCCATAGAAAACTGATGGGGATTGCACACAATTATCCAAGAACACAAATTGGCTTGTGGTTTCTCGTTGCATTTGGCTAACTTAAGTAGCTGAGACACAAATAGATGCTGAGGCAGATGGCTGTAGGCAATATGCTATAACATCTCCATACAAATGTGCAGTCATGCAGTAATAGGTAACCTCTCAGTGAGCGGGGACTAACATGGTATTTTTTTGCGATCCCTAGAGCTTCCACTATAGTCCTGGATTTAGCTGGGATTCAATAGCACTGGCTTACTATTTGATGAACCACCTCATAATCTATCCAAACTGACAGATCCTCAAATCTTTGTAATACAGAAACAGATGCAAATAGCTTAGGTATGGAGTAATTACTATATACCAAATACTGCTCTGGAAGCCAAAAATACCATGATAAATGAGCACATTGCCTACCATTTTTGAGCTTATTTTCTCCTCTGTGAGGTTATTTGTGGTTATTCCTACTTAAACAAGGCTGAAACCCATTCCTATGACAGAAATGAAGTTGGAGTTCTCAACTCATTGCTTCTTCAATGAAGTTCTCCATCACTACCTTGTACCAAATTGGAACAAGGGTCCACGAATGTCTATGTTGGTTGAGTGTGGGAGCTGGGGAGAATGATGAAAGAGGGGTAACAAAGAATGGTGTACCTTTTTAGAAGAAATTCTCTCCAGCAGGCACCTTTGGTGGTAGGGAGAAGTGTAGGTGAAATTGTAATATGCACTTATAAACTGCCTTTACTGAAAAGCATTTTCTCCTCACTTGAGCCCACAAGTGTCCTGTTCCAGACCCCGAGAGGCATATAAAGATGAACAGTCTTTGTCCAAAACTTGCAGCAATGATAGACAGCTTCCTGAAAACACCCTGCAAAAATAGAACTGAAATCACACTCTGAGCAAAGCTGCTGAATTATGCATACTCCTTGCCCCTGCCCCCAAACCCTCCTCTACTTAAAGCTAAAACTCATGTAAGTTCCCCAAAGATGGACTTAGTGTTGCAAGACTCTTTTACCTGTTCTTCTTTCCAATGTGCACACTGATCAAATCTCTTTTTGTCTGCTTTTCACTGTTACTTGTGTCTTTAATCAGCATACTAGGGACAGGTGGCCGAGCCTAATTCTAGGAATTGGGGCTTCACCCTAATTCTGGTAATAATAGGTAATAGAATGGCAGTGAACAGATGTAGAAATACTAACCTGGGTCAGCCAGCCCTACGTCAAAGATTCTAATGGTTCTGAGATGAATGGAGAAAAGAAGTTGATAATCCATCTGCCAGCCTGTTACTACTTGGAAATTAATTAGGACCAACATTTTACCAGGCAGGAAAGAAAGAAGAGAAGAAAGGAAGTAAGGAAGAAAGGAAGAAGGAAAGAAAGAAAGAAAGAAAAGACAGGGAGGGAGGAAAAGAGGGAAAGAGGGGAAAGAAAGAGAGAGAAAGAGGAAATGAAAGAGAGGAACAGAGGGAACAGAGGGAAGGAGAGAGAAAGAATAAAAAAGAAACTAAAAAGAAAAGAAAAAAGAAAAAAGAAAGGAAAAAATCAATAGCTATTCTTTTTCCTTATGCAATAAACCCTGCAGAACTTTAGATGTATGTATAAATACTATGTTCCATATCATTCAGGATAGTTGGAAATATTAATTTAATGAATTTTCCATTTTAACATGGTTGTATTATTTTCAATAAAATGAATCTATTAAACACATATAAATGTGATTTTATATTTCCATCTATAAGACACCTTCTACAAGCATTCACAATGCAGAACACTGTCAGACTGTAATATTCTGATTTAAGTGCGTCATCTTCTACTTATAAGATTCATGTATCCTATGCTGTGGCTAAGCCACATGATGACTTGAGCAGAAGATGTGACTAGAAATCCATAGATGTCCTACTTCTATTCAACCTGTCTCACTGACACAGCCCACACTGCCCTCTCCTGTACTGCAGGACTTCAAAGCCTGGTTTGACATTCCTGTATTCTCATTTATATTTTGGTCTTCCTACCAGAGCAGTTTTATTTCCTAGCAGGCACTACAGTTTATGAAAGCCAATGCTATTGGGAAAATATTCCAAATGCACAGGTTGTGTGGTTGGTGGAAAATAGGCATTAATGGAAAAGAGACTGAAACCAAGGTCTCTTCCGATTGCTATTTTGGAACTTCTGGTTTTCCTGTGGAATTCCAAGTCGGTGGTGACTGCAAAAACAAAAAGACCAAACAGAATATTAGAAAAGCAAAAGACCAGGAGGAGTCTATTTGGAAACTATATAAATACAAATTCACCTTTGTAGGTTATCATTTTTAAGTCATAAAAATGGGTGATATTAGACAGTCCGTGAGTAATGCAGTGGAACTTCTGTATTTTTCCTTTGTTTCAAGTCAGTCTCCCTGTATCTATGATCGGACTCCTTAGAAAAGTTTCACATCTGCATCCTTTGGACACAGGGCATGTTCTGACATGTAGAGATTTATCTTGTGCTGCCTGTGGCAGCCAGCGCCACCTAGCTTCTACGTTTCCTCAACTCAACAATTTTCCAAAATGTTAAATGAGTCCTCCATCAGGGCCCAGTATCAGGCTCACAGATTTTAAATGATAAAGGTTGGGATGGGAGTTGAAACAGCCAAACTGCTTTGAATGGCTGTCGGGGGAAAGACATGTTTTCTAACTCTGAAGAATTTTAGGTAGGATTGACATGGCTTCTCAATGCATTGCCTGTCTGTCTTGTATTGTGACAAATCTCTGCCTGCCAGTCAGTTAGATAATATGCACAGAGGCCTGGCTTGTGAATTTTAGCTACTATGTTCTAAGTAGGAAGGATTTCTAAGAGAATCTTTGCTAGGCTTACACTCAGGGATTGCTTTCCAATGAAGGAAATCAGAATGTGTCACCCATAATACGTCACTTTGTTTCAGGATTATTTTGAGCTAAGAGCAATTGAGAAGAAGTAGAAACAGAAGAGTTCTCTGCCTTCCTCCATCTGCATAGACACAGAGGATAAATTTTCCTTTATGCAGGTGTCCCTCCACCCCACATACACACCAGGAAGAAGAGAAAAGCTCTTATCAGCAGAAACAGAAACAGCATTACTAGAAGTCTGTATTCAGTTCCTCCTTATCCATGGTTATGCTTTCTACAGTTTCAGTGATCTGTAGTCAACCATGGTTCAAAATTATTAAATGGAAAATTCCAGAAATAAACAATTTATAAAAGCTTCAACTTGTGTCCTGTGTTAGCTTTCCTTCATTGTGATAAAATGCCTAAGATAAACAACTCAGAAGGAGGCAAATCTTATTTGGCTCATAGTTTCAAAAGTTTCAGTCCATGGTCATTTGGCTCCACTGTGTCTGGGCCTGTAGCAAGACAGAACATCATGGCAGGGAGTGCATAGTGGAGAAAATTTTACCTCATGGTAGCCAGGAAGCAAAGAGAGAGAGAGGAATGGGAAGGGGCAAGATATAGACCTTGAGGTCCTACTTCTTCCACCTAGGCTCTACCTGTGAAGAGCCAGCTCATTAAGCTGTGAAGTCATCAATAGATTAATCCATTGATGAGGATAGAACCATCATGATCCAATCATTTCTCAAGGCCCCTCCTCTGAACACTGCTGCATTGGGGATCAAGTCTTCAATGTAGGATTCTTTGGAGGATCTTTCACATCCAAACCATAACATGTGTCATTCTAAGTACGGTAATGATATCCCATGCAATCCCATTCTATCCGGCCTGAGATGCAAATCATCCTTTGACCAGTGAATCCACACTGCATACACCACCCATCCATTGGTCATTTAGTAGCCTTCTCAATGATCAGGTCAACTGTCACAGTATTGAAATGATTGTGTACAAGTAGTCCTTATTGTACTTAAAAAGGACCTCAAAGCACAAGAGTAGTGATCCAGGCAATTTATGACAGAATATTGTTATAATTTATCTATTTTATTATTAATTACTATTGCTAACTTCTTCCTGTGCCTAATTTATAAATTAACTTTAATCATAGACACATATGTGTAGGAAAAACCATAACAAATATAGCATCCGGTACTATTCGTGGTTTTAGGCATTCACTAGGATGTTGGAATATATTCCTCGTGGTCAAAAGGGGACTACTATGTAAACCCTCATTTACCACTTATTTTCTTCATACATTTATCTTCCCATAAATTACCACTCCTTGAAGCCCAAACTCTCTTCCCTTTACCTAGTCACTGCTCCACAATTTACAGGTCTTTGTTAAAGTGATATACAAGCCTCCAAGTCTAACAACTTCTCTGGTTTTGTGCACTTATTTTCTATGATACCACTGTGCATATGAAAATGTTAACATCAAAATCAGATGATTTTCTTTTATTAACCTATCTGTCTGTTTAATTTACAGGTCCAGCCACAGAGTGTAAGAGGATGGAGATAAAGTCTTCTCTCCCACACACTTAAACCCAGAGAGTAATTTGTTACTAAACATGAAAAAAGTCAGACTGTCTAGGAAAAATAGCATGAGGTAACTTGCCCTATCTTAGAATGTACTTCATCTTTCTGATGCCAAATATGAATGAAGGTTATGATTCTCATTTTCTTAAGAGAAAACAATGATCTCATTGAAACATCATACTCTATCATAACTTACTATGATAATGTAAGAAGGTGATCTGATATGTTTTAGAGTCAACAGGCATTTAGAGTATATAAATAAAATTGACACAGAAATGCAGGGGGCAAGCAAATAGCCTACTTCGATTTTCTAGAAGATCTTTCTTTTTGTTTTGTTTTGGAAGTCAGGACAACACAGGCATACCACAGGCATGTGCTCACCTCAGGTTGTTGTGTCATATTACAGTACTTTTTGCAATATTTCAAATTTTTCATTGCATATTTAGATGATATAGGCAGAGATAGAGATGGTAGAGATAAAGATAAAGATGCATCTAAATAAATAACCTATGATCAGTGAGTTTTGATGTTACTAGTCTAATTATTTTAGGACACCACAAACTGAAATCATGTAAGACAGTAAACTTAATAAATAAATGAGTTTGTTTTGATCCACTGACTGGCCTTCCTCCATCTCTCTCCCTCTCTTCAGAACTTTCTATTCCATGACACATAACAATATTGAAACGAGGCCTACCTAGTAACCCTTCAATGGTGTCTAAGTTTTAAAATGAATGAAAAAATAGTATAGCTCTCCATTTAAGCTAGAAATGATTAAGGTTGGTGTAGAAGAAATGTCAGAAGCCCAGGCAAGATGAAATCTAAGTCTCTTATGCCAAACAGCCAAGTTATGAATACTACTTAACTCTAATAGAATATATAAATGCTAAGAGAGCGAAACAACGTTATTACTAATGCGGAGAATGTTTTAGGGTCTGGATAGAAGATTACACACTTGAACCACAGACTAATCTAGAGCAAAGACCCAACTCTCTTCAATTCTGACACAGGTAAGGAAGCTGCAGAAGGACAGGCTGAAGCTAGCAGAGGTTGCTTTGTGAGGTTTAAGGACAGAACACACCTCTATCATATACAAGCACAAAAGGAAGGAGCAAATGCTGGTGTAGACACTGCAGTAAGTTATCCAGAAGATATGACTAGGATACTTGATAAAAGCCAGCTACACTAAACAGCATATTTTTAATGTAGATAAAACACTCATACATTATAAAATGCCATTCCAGGCTTTCATAGCTAGAGAGAAGAAGTCAATACCTAGCTTCAAAATTACAAAGGGCAGGCTAACTCACATGTTAGGGGCTGATGCAGCTGATGACTTTATGTGGAAGTCAATGCTCATTTGCCATTCTGAAAATCCTGACATTCTTAGGAATGATACTCAGTCTTCCCTTCCTATGCTGTGTAAGTGAAATAGCAAAGTCTGGATAGCAGAATATTTGTTTACTACATGTTGTTGCTGTTAGGTAACTGAATATGTTACCACTGTTGAAACTTAGGGTTCAGGAAAAATGGATTGCCTTCAAAATATTATGGCTCATCAGTAATGCACCTGGTCACCCAAGAGCTCTGATGGAGATTCCTATTGTTGTCATGAGTGCTAACACAACATCCACTCTCTACCCCAGGAAACAAGAAGTAATTTCAATTGTCTAGTCTTATTTCATAAAGCTATATATTTCATAAGGCTATTGCTGCCATAGACAGTGAGTTCTCACTGAGCAATCAATCTGAGCAAAGAGCATTGCAAACCCTCTGGAAAGGATTCACCATTCTCAATGGCCTGAAGGATACTTGTGACTCATGAGAGGAGAAAGCAACGAATCAACATTAACAGGACTTTGGAGGAAGTTAATTCCAGTTGACCCTCATAGACTGACTTTGAGGAACTCAAGACTTCAGAAGTAATGCAAATGTGCCAAAAAAGCAAGAAAACTTGAATCAGAAGGTGGAACCTGAAGACATGACAGAATTGCTACAGTCTCATGATCAGCAATGATTTTGGTTTCTTTGGGTGAAAAACCTTCTGGTGAAGATGCTGTAACATTGTTGAAATGACAACAAAAGATTCAGAATATTACATAAAGTTAGATGCTAAAGCAGAAACAGGGTGTGGGAGGACCAACTCTAATTTTGAAAGAAGTTCTAATGTAGGTAAAGTCTACCAAACAGCATCACCTCCTATGGAGAAACTTTGTGAGAAAAACAACAGATGTGGCAAACTTTATTGTTGTCTTATTTTAAGACATTACCACAGCCACCCCAGCCTTCAACCACCACCCCATGAGTCAGCAGCCAGCAACTCCAAACCAAGACCCTCCACCAGCAAAAAGATTAAAACTCACTGAAGGCTCAGATGATTGTTAGCACTTTTAAGCAATAAAGCATTTTTAAAATAAAGGTATGTACCTTGATTTTTTTAGATATAATGCTATAGCACACATAACAGATGATTGTTGTTATGGTTAGATGCCATGGAGTCAGATCTGACTCATAGCAATCTTATGTACAACAAAACAAAACACTCCCTGACACTGTGCCGTGCCCGGCACTATGTAAGTGCCAGTCTTCTATTCATAGGGTTTTCAGTGGCTGATTGTTTGGGGATTTTTTTCAGGAGTGGATTGCCATGTCCTTCTCCCATTTTTGCAATGCTGGGGCTCAAAGACAGGGCCTCAGAAAGTACAGAGCAACGTTCTACCAAATGAGCTAAACCCCAGCCCTAATAGGTGATAGTATAGTGTAAACATCTCTTTTAAGTACTAGGATTCTTTATGTATGACTTACTTTAATGTAATATTTGTTTTATTGCAGGGATCTAGAATCAAACCCACAATATCCCCAAGGTATGCCTGTATGATTGCCAACTATTAGTTTGCTGAAGAGCTTTTCCAGATGGTGATGATGATAATGATGATCAAGATATTGAAGCTGTTCAATATTCAAAGGAAGAATATTAACTCTTAATGAAATAGACTCCCTGTTGCCTCCTGTAGACTTGGACTGCTTTAAAAAACAATTAAAAGTATTATAGTTTCCAGTGGTAACAATTGGAAGAAGAAAGAAATTGCTTCTACGAGCCTACAAGCTGTCTTCCTTTCAATGGAAAAGCAACTTAACCTGTCCAAGTTCATATATGTTACCTTGACAGGTAAAATTCTATCATTCTAACATACTGGGTGAGTTCTCCTACTCCAACAGTAATCTTTTATTAATAATATACATTTATGTTAGAAAAGACAATTGGGGTCTAGTAACAATATCAAGTTCCAAGACAGCCACACTTTGCTGATAAAAGAAGCAAAGATAAAAGCTCAGCATAAAGTCCATGGAATTTCCATTCCTGCTCCCTTTGAGTTTGGAGTCGTTGGAACTCTCCAAACAACCCACACAGAGATCTCAGGGGCCAGTGTATTTTCTAACTTTGCTCAAGGTAGCCATCTGAGGGATGGTAATGGATTTCACACAAGCAGTTGCTGATAGTAAACCATAATAGAAAACATCGATTTTTAATATTGCTGACCAAGGGGTCTTTCCAGATATAACTAAGAATCTCAGGTGAGTTCATGGTGGATGAGAGTGGTTCAGATTCCTCTGTCAAGATCCTGATAAGAAGAGGAAGAAACACAGACATAAAGAATGAGGCATGTGAAGATCCAGCCAGAGATAGAAGTTCTGCTGCCTTAAGCCAACAAACACCTGGAGGCATCAGAAGCTAAAGGAGACAATTCTCCTCTAGCATTTTTAGAGGAAGTTGTCCCAACCAACATCTTAATTTTAGATTTCTGACCTCCAGAATTGTGAGAGAATAAATTTCTTGTTTTAAGCCACCAAGTATGTGGAAATTTGTTACAACACCCTAGGGAACTGATGCACTCAAATATCACAGTAAAACAATCAGGTAGGAGGAATGAATGTGTTAAAAACAAATCCTTCTCCACTGATCAGTGCAGGAAGTCCTTCCTACTGCCCATGTTTCACACTCACCAGCATGGAAGCTGAAGTAAGAAAGTTTACAGCTTTTAGAGTAGTCAAAGTTGGGAAGTATAAGAATCAAAGAAAGTGTAGGAAAAAAAAAAACATTCACTGCTCTTCCACATGCCTTGTTCTATAACCCTTCTATCTTTGCAAATGCTGTTCCCTCAGGCTGGGATGCTCTTCCCTACATGTAAAACTCCTGCACAACGTTTAAGATGTAGGGCAATAAGTTGTACATTACAAGTTTCCAATAAAAAAGAAGATGCAGGGCAGTGTCACCTTCTCCTTGAAGCTATCTTTTATACAGTCACACATACTTGTACACACACACCACAACCAAGGTTGTTGTTTGTTGTTGTTAGGTGCCATCCAGTCGTGTCCGACTCATAGCAACCTTCACAAGGTTTTCAATGGCTGATTGTTTCAGGATTGCCTCAGGAGTGGATTGCCACATCCTTCTCCCATTTTGGCAGTACTGGGAATCGAACCTGGGACCTCAGAGATTGCAGAACAGCACTCTACCAACTGAGCTAAATCCCAGTGCACACACAAGGTTATTCACTCTTTATTCTGACCTCTACAGCACTTTTTTTTTTACCTCTCCTGCAACACCATTATAACGTTTGCAGGTTTGGGTTTATAGAATTATCTCCTACTAAGTGGTGAGGTCTATAAGGACAGCTATGTGACCCATAGCTGTGCATGGTCTGTAATCACTCAGTGGTCTAGCCTGGAACTCCTTAGGGTATAGTGGCTCTGTTCTAAGTTGTAGAAAGCCAAAGCTGCCAGTTTTCCTAAGGCCTGGACTCCAAAGTCCTGGAAATTCATTCTTCTTTCATCTTGCTGGCCAAAACAAGCTATGAGGCCATCTCTGACTCAAACAGTGGGGAAATAATTTTCACCTCTTGAAGCAGAGAACAACAGGCCTAAGAAGGAAGGGGAGGAACTGATGATAGTCATATTTGGAGACTCCCTTGCCCTACCGGGTTCTAATCTCACCACCATCTCTTACTAAGACTATGCCCTTGGCCACAGATATTTCACTTCGACACTGAAACATGCTTTTCTATAAGATTAGGACAACACTGTCTACTTGATATGAGTGTTAAAAAGAGTAAAGAAGATATTACAATTTACTTAGTGCACATAGTAACCTTCTATGAAATGAACACTTCTCATAAAGGCAGAGGCATTAGAAAATTAGAAAAGAGTAAGTCAGCAAGTGGCTAAAAGTGGAAATACAAAAGGAAACCTCCATGGGGGAAAAAAGGTATAAGAACAGTAAAGACAATGTTAATTAACTTCAATCAATTTTGTTAAGGGCTAATCTCATTACTGTTACACCATTATAGAAGAAACAACCAAACCTGTAAAAAAAAAAAGAACAAGAACAAGAACAAGAAGAAGCAGCAGCAGCAGCAGCACTTTGGATGCTCATCAGCTAAGACTGATCTTGTTTAGAAAACCTCATAGATAACTTTCAGGGACATTTATTTTTAAAAGTGTCCTTTCTAAAATAACTTGTTTCTGATTAGTAGAGAAATACAGACTCATTGAGAATATTTTAGGTAATATAAAATGTACTAGGAAGAAAGAGTAATTAGTCATAATGCTACCACAAAAGGTAACAACTTAATATCTGAACATATTTTCTTATAGTTATTTTACCCTCAAAATGCTTATGCAGGGTTAGCGTCATGAATGTACAAGCTGTGCAGTCTCACAGGGCCCTCCACTCAAAAGGACCTCATTCTTGGTTTAATGTGTTCCTCTCTTGTCACCATCTTGAAATTCTGGTTTATTTCCTTATTTTTGGTTTATTTTTTTCAGTGTTGTTGTTGTTGTTCTTGTCGTTCTTGTTGGTACTAGGAGGTTAAACCCAGGGCCTTGCACATACTTTGCCAGGCCTCTACCACTGGGCTGCACATTTTTAATTTTTTATTTTGAGTCAGGGTCTAGCTAAGTTATGCAGGCTGCCTCTGGCCTTGAACTTGCAATCCTCCTGCCTCTGTCTCCCAAGTCACTGGGATTACAAGCATGTGCCACCATATCCAGCAATTGAAATTCTTAATAATTATTGGATGTGGAGTCTTAAATTTCCATTTTGCACAAAACTCTGCAATTACATATCCAGGCATGGCTGTATCTGTATGTTTGCCAGTCTGTGTTTGTATATAAAAATATGGATATAGCTATATATGTATACATGCAGTAATATTTCAAGCATATTTACAACTACATTGTTTATCAGATTTTAACTTAGAACATCATATAATTGTTCTCCTACACTATTAACATACTTTGTAAATATTATTTTAATGGTTACATATATTTCACCCACAGGTGTTTCAATTATAGATCTCATTCTTATTCAATTTATAAGCTATTTACATTTCTATTCATATAAATGATTTTGTAGCACATATCTTTCTACATGCATTTTTCTTCATCTTTTATGTATTTCTATAAGGAACTACTCTAGAACTGGAATTACTGGATCAAAGAGTATGAATATTTCTAGTTTTTGAAATGTATTCTCAAGTTGATATTTTTAGTAAAACTTTTCTGATTTATGGTCAAAAGAGAAGTCAAAAAGAGTACTTTGGCATGTTTGTAAAAGACTACTAACAGAGACTTCATTTATAGAAGCAAAATGTGCAAAGGTTTAGAGCATGGGATTTGAAGTCATCGTTCATCTATAATATCCTTAGCATTTACTAACCAGGTAGGGATTTCACACAACTTTTATGTGCCTAAGGTTCCTTATCTCATAGAGGTGCAGTGGAGACGAACTTGCATCATTCAAGAAGCATGAACTTCCACTACCTCAGGACCAGGCATTCTATTAAGCCCAGAGGACATGGCAGCCAGCAAGACAAACAAGTTGCTGCACCCCTAGAGCTGATGTTTGGGGAGGGAAGTGAGAAACAAAGCAGGAAATGTAATAAAAGTGTCATGGATATTACAAAAGAAGAAGAAACAAAGCTTTTTAAGAGTATATCGCTATGGCCAGAGGCCTCTCCAAAGACTGGTGTGGCTCTCAGACCTAAAAAATGGCGGTGGGGTGAGGAATGACCGAATAAAAGTTAAGTGAGTGGAAAGGAGTGTTGAAGACAGAGTAAAATGCATGAAACAGGGCCCAGAAACATTTGTTAAGTTCAAAAAAAAACAAAAAACAAATAGAGTCTCAGGTGGCCAAGATGACCAGAAGCCCCAGATAAATCAGACCATCCCTGTTTAAACCAACTGGTATGGCATAATAACCAAAGAGTCTCTCTCCACCTCAAAAGTGTTCTGGTTCAGAAGATAAATAGTATAGTCATGCTACAGCAAGAAAGTCAAGAACAAGAGGGAAAATAGCAAGAGACAGGTCAGGGCAGACTTTGGAGGAACTTCATATTATGTTAAGATGGTTCATCTATTCAGGATTTAAGAATCATTGGAAGATTTCCCTCAGGGCATTCAAATAACACCATGTGCCTCTTTACAGATAGATTCAACAGCCTCAGAAGGAATGGTTTTGGTTGAGTGAAGATGAGCATTCACAAAGAATTTGGATAAGTTTTCAATGTTTAAAATGGATGAGAAATTATTATCTAGATTTCTTTAGAAATTCTTAGAAATCAGAAATGAAACAATGTAGAAAATTCAATAGATAAAGGATTTAAATAGGTGCTTCCCATAATAAGAAATCTAAATAGGTAAAAAGTATATGAAAAGATGCTTGCCCTCAAAAAATGAACAGAAGGATGCAAATTAAAACAATAAGATGCCATCTTATGACCATCAGGCAAAAATAGAAAATTCAACGTATCAATTGCTTCATCCAGTAAATATTTGCTGAGAACCTATCACACATCAGCCACTGTGGTGGGCACTGAGAATACAGCAGTAAAAAGAAAAAGAAAAACCAGACAAAATTTCTGCCCTGACAACTAGAGAAAAAATAAACAATAAATAAGACAAATAAGGGTAATGTATAGCACTTTAAATGGTGAGAAGTACTAATTAGATGGAAAAGGAATAACAATACCAAAGGAAAGGGGCTACAATTGTAAATATAGTTATGTAGAGAATCCTCACTAAGGAATTCACACTTAACTGAAGACCTAAAGAGAAAAGTTTTCATGCATCTGGAGGCAGAATATTTCAGGTCCAAAAAACAAAAGCAATGGAGTTGTGGACATATTCAAGTGAATGTTAATCTATGGAAGTTGGATTGGGAGGACTTGTTGTTGTTGTTGTTGTTGTTAGGTACCCTTGAGTTGCGTCCAACTCAGGGTTTTTGATGGCTGCTTGTTTTGGTATTGTTTCAGGAGTGGACTGCCATATCTTTCCCCCATTTTTGTGGTGCTGGGGATTGAACATGGGTCCTTAGAGAGTGCAAAACAGTGCTCTACCATTAGGCTATTGCCTGTGCCAAGAAGAGTTGAGGATAAAGCATGAAGGAAGATGGGAGAAATAACTAAATATCATAAATAAAATTAAAGAAAGGAGGATCATTCCATACATTAATATGTGGGCTAAAAATTCAGTCCCATGGACATGAAGTCAAGCAGCAATGCAACAACAAGCAAAGCAAGGGTATCTGGTTATTGGCAAAAGAAGTGAAGAAAGAAATGGAACATGGAATATAAACTAGGTAGGAGGGGAAGTAAAGACCAGAGGAAGCTGAGACAGAAACTAGAGAAGTGCAAAGGAACAGAGGTCGCAATAAAATCAAAGATCACATGCAATAGGAGCACTTGTAGGAGTCAGCCAGAAGATGAGTTTTGAGCATCCAAGAGGGGGAACTCTACATTTCTGAAGTGGAACAACTTGAATTGACAACATCGTCCAAGGTAGAGCTATTGAAAGTAATGTAGAGCAAGTTGTTGTGATGATGATATCATCAAAATTAACAGCTAGAGCAATGGACTGGTTAGCTACGTGTAGCTGACATTAAAGTTGGCCAGTACAATAGCAAGTTTACTCCACGTACTTAACACTGTTCAGAATACATATAAGAACTCAACAACTGGTAGATATTTTCATTTTTGCTATTACTAAAAATCATCACCCCAGGCTTAAGAGCTAAAACAAATACAGAAAACTACATGTAGAAGGGAATCAGACTATTAGAAAATCAGCTAAATATTAACTTACAGAAGTAACATCAAAGTACTGTTGTCCCCAAAGATGGTTCCTATTCAACTCTCTGGTATCTAAAAGAAGAGAGAGAGAGAGAACAGGAAGTCAGATGCAGCACTGATTAAATGTTTCTCACCTTGTTGTTTTATGTCAAATGCATCTTGATCTTTAAACACTTATTTGTTGCTCATGTATTTCATCAGAAAAACTTCAGAAAGGAAGCAAGAAAATTAGAATCATGGGGCTATCCTAGCTGAGAAAGTAGAAAGGAGAAGGAAAAGGTAAATATCTTACAGGAAGATGGTCAAATAGCCCATACACATCTGTTCTATACATACACTGGGAGATCTAGGCAGCTAACATTAAATAAAAAGGGATTAGCCTTCCCACCATTTCTCCTTTATCTTATACTAAGCAATCTAGTCACGTAATAACCAGGATGCTTTTTATTCAGAGTAATTTCCTGTTATCATATAATATATAACACAACAGCCTTTGGAATGTGTTTGACCAAATATCTGAAGTTTTCTTCAATGCTTAAACCTTATTGAGGAACTTAAAATTCCAATATTTTTCCTTGAATTTAATCTTATTCTACCAATGAAAAACATAAATAACAGGTGAACCTCATTTACCTATCAGTGTTTCTCATTCTTTGCTTAACCTCTGTTCCCCAGAACCTAACCCTGGAAGAAGCAAGAGAGTAAGAGAGTTTAAACAAAACATTTAAGATATGTTCCTGGCTCCACCTGACAACGTGTTTGGGACAAGTGGAAAGAAGTGCATTTCAGTGCTGGGCATCTGTAATCCCAGCAACTGGGGAGGCTGAGGCAGGAGGATCACAAGTTTAGGGCCAGTGGAAGCCTGTGCAATTTAGCAAGACTTTTGTCTCAAAATAAAAAGTAAATAAATAAAAAGGGGTCATGGGTACAGGTCAGTGGTAAAAAGAAAAAAAAAAGTATTCCACGGGAAAAGTCCAGCCTAAGGGTAGCCTTACACAAGTGACAGAAGGGTGGGTGTGGCAGCCAAAACAAGGAAGATGGGAGACTGGGTATGATTCAGTTACTAACTCTGCAGCTTGGGAAAATATGAGTTCTTGTGAGTAAGCCCTGCCCAAGATAATGAAAGTATAAAAATATATTTACACAATAGTCATTGAAGTCGAGTGTTTTTCATCTTGTTTTCTAGTCTCCTGACTAAACAGGAAGTTTTTTACAGGATGCTCCAATATCCTCTGCTCAGAGTAACAACTTTAGCACTTTGCTTTCCTTTTCTCCCACGAACCACTTAATGTTTCCGCTCTAGGTCCTGGATTGGTCGCAGATTTCCTGCAGGCAGCGAAGGTTCCTTAACTCTTTGTAAGGCTCAAATTCCGTGTAAAAGTTACAAGGGAACTTTTGTAGGTAGACTCCATTTACTGGCATGCCTCGGGGAAGGTCAGAGTTGGTGAGTTAATGAAACTTAGCATTAGGTGACCAGCAGTCTATGTCAGTGGCCACATTTGCTGGAAGCTGGTACTTAAGATAATTCCTGGTCATAAGTAGAAGGATAAATAATTCACTCAGGTTAGTTATGAAAGGAAGCTCTTCCTTCTGGCCTCCTCTTGCCACCTGGAAATCATTACAATGGCTAAATGCTATTGTTATCTAAAGATGATGATGAAAATAAAAGTAAGCCAAAAGGAGCTGGCCATGTTGAATTAACATCCAGAATGATTTTATCAACATCTGCCAATTTTCTTTTAAACCAATCTCCTATTCATCTGGTCACATTTAATGTTCAATTCTGTCCTTCTGATTCAGTAAAGCAGGATGATTGAGAATATATACTTCAAATAATGGGGTCCTGGGTTCAAATCCCAGCACCGACACTTTTATCTTTTGAGGAAATCTGTCTGTTCTTTAGGTTTGTGTATTTATTCCTCTTTAAAATACTAATTGCATTTGGTTGAGTCATAAAATGATTCATTTCTGTCGATTAAAACTTACATATGGGTTTTTTTGGTAAAGATTAAGGAATTAATGCCTGTAAGGTGCTGAGTGTTCTAATAATGCCTATTAAAATTTAACTGAGCAATTATATTTTTATTATCGTGTTACATTGCTTTTCTTTCAGTCTATAAGGGGTGATCAAAAAATAGTGACTGTTTACATAAAAATTTTGAGGGATTAATGGAAATGTGTCTTTTACTGCAATTTTTTTAAATTTAACCATTCACCATATTTTTATATATAATTTTATATATAATTATATATATAACCTTATATAATTAATGAGTATATAAAAAATGGATCACTTAATAACACTCTAGAAAGTAAGATCCTAGAGAACGAGATTTTTATCTATTTGTTCACTTCTGCACTCATCCCTGGGACAATGTCTGTACTCAATAAATATTTGCTATATGAATGAGCACATTAATAAGATGAAGTTGACTATGACAAAGTAGAGTTTACCATTAGCCTGAAAATCCTGAGCTATTTTCTCTAATTTTTTAAAGTGAAATGAGCTATTAGTTAAAATAGCAACTTTTCATTTAGCCAAGGTGGACAGGTACATTTTCAAGATGGCAGGATAGATCTACTTCTGAAATCCTTAATATCTAGACATTTCATGTCTTCCCAAAAATATCAGTGGCAATCCAACTGAAGAAACAGCTAAAGCCCTAAAAAGGGTTGTGTCAGTCAGGAACTGGCATGGATGACCAGCTTATTGCTCCCTATGCCAAGGCAAAAAGATGCATTTAACTTTGATATTTATGATCTCAAATTGCTTTCTGCCTAGTTTCTTTCTCTTGCAATAAATAAGGAGCATATAGAGAAGTTCTAAAGTAGAGATGTTTTCCTTAATAACATATAGCACAAAAGGTCATAGACCTGATATTTTAAACTGTGTACTGGCATTGATTGCCATTAGAAATAATTTTTTTAAAACGGCTTTCAGCATGAAATTTCATTGGTATTTTGAATCTACAACTAATGAGACCTTGGTGATTTAAGTAAACAAAATTAACATATGAATCATGACTTTTCACTTACCAATTCCAGAGTCTTTAAGGAAGCATATGAACATAAAGCAATGCCTATTAAAAAGTAAGAATATTATTGTTGTTGTTGTTGTTAAGTGCCCTCAAGTTGGATCCAACTCATAGAGACCCTCATGGGGTTTTCAATGGCTGATTGTTTCAGGATTGTTTCGGGAGTGGATTGCCACATCCTTCTCCCATTTTTGCAGTGCTGGGGATCAAAATCAGGTCCTCAGAAAGTACAGAGCAGCACTCTACCAACTAAGCTAAACCCCAGCCCAAGAATATTATGGATAGACTAAAAGTTTAAGAGACAACTGAGCTAGCTCTGAACTACATTACCTGGATTCCAATCTTGGAGCAATTAAATATGAGCAGTGAGGCACTAGCAGAGCCATCTTACCTCTGTCTGCATAAGTTTCCCACTGTATCAAATGAGCTAATACACATGAAGCACCTTGCACTCTGCCAGGAATGGTGAGCACAATACAAATCACCTTTTGCTATTAATATGGGGTTTCATAAAGATAACATCTACTGTGGAAGAAATGCTTTCAGGAAGACAGGATCCTCCAAGCCTTTTCTTCTTTTTGCTTTGTTCCTGTTTACATCATTTCCCTTAATATAGTGTCAATGCTGAGATAGCTAAATTTTTATTCTGCTAAAAACAGTCCAGCACTGCAGATATGGCATGGTTGGTCAGACTCATGCACTTAAAAATAAAAGATCAACAACAACAAAAACTTTTTGATGATGTTCACGGAAATACTGAAACTTTCTTCCTCGTCTTGACCATCTTCCTGTTTCAGTCAAGATTCTCATGAGACTCTTGGCAGAACAGAGTCAAACACACTTGGGAGGGAGCTGAGCACGCGCTTGTGTCTGGAGGATGTTGTTTATATTTTAGATCCTGTTTTTGTCCTAGATGAAGTGCCACTGTTACCAGGTGCTTCTCCCTGTGTTATCGGCTCGTCCTCGGGCTCAGTCTGCTGGAAGCCTCTTCCTGCAGCTTCTGTGTGAAACTAGGTGCTAAAGAATAGAAGAGAGCCTGTCAAAGGTTATCTTCCACCTGGTTGTTAGATACCAAGGTTGCTGCTGGTCTAGTAAGGCCATTTAAACAATGTGCCATAGGCCACATAAAAGAGACAGAGTTCTCGCTGGTGGGGAGCACAGAAAGAAAAACAGAGCAAGGGATGGGCACCTGAGATGCTAAAGGGAATTTGCACAGCCAGATGCTGCAGACATCAATCAATGTACAATGCCTGACTCTTCTGGGGAAAGCAATGAGCACGTGACATTCCACATAATGACCTCTAAATTACTTTGTGCGTGTCCAGTGGCCATGCTGATTCCGAGAACAACTTGGGTTTTGTCGTTGTTGTTGTTGTTAGGTTTAGGTATCCAAAAAAAGAAATTACTTTTTGAAGGTTACCTCAAAGGAAACACATTGTTACCTTCTCCAAGAATTCATTAATCTCTCAAACAGACAAGATGGACCAATTTTACTCCAGGACTCAATAGCAACTACAATTTATTAGGTAATCAGAATGTGAGGACAGTTAATTAGTCACATAAACCTCCTGATTCAGTGCTGCCAGCCACAGAACCAGAAGGAACATCAATCTCTGCCCAATTCTTCACCCACACTGGGGAGGTTAGCAGGTGGGCAGAGGTCACAGAGGTACAAACACTGGCAATCTGGAAGTCCTCCTCAAGTCCAGTTAGACATTTAAGTGTCCACCAACAAATAAGCAGCCCTTTTCTCTAAGTCACTTGCCAAAGGAAATGAATTACTCAGGTTGTATCCTCTGAGTTATTAGTTATTGACCGTAACAGCAAAGACTCAGTTTAGGAATAGGGAAAATATCACTCTTTACACTTCCTCTAAGCTAGGTTTAGCTACTTCCTCTTCACTATTCATGGCTTCCTTCCAGGCACAATCTCCACCAACAGCTCTTTAATTCCCAAACAATCCCATTTGACTCCAGCTCGTTGGTTTCAAGGGCAAATCACAAATGAGAATCATCCTGGCAAAATGCAAAGCATGAGCAGTAATTTTCCCCTTGTTGGCAAATTAGTGGGGGAAGAGAGAGAGGAAGAAGGGTGTTGGATGAAGAGATATGATTTCTTAGAATCATTATTATGACTACTTTTTACATATTTCAGAAAATAAGGATTTAGAAAATACATAGAACCGCTTTTAAACTGAATCAGTTGTTCTGGATTCATGTAAAGATCTTTCCCTAATCGCAAAGAATAATTATTTTCCAGTATTCAGATAAAACTAAGAAGTTCCTAGACCACAAGGGAATTTGGAACTCCTTCTGCTAAGCCAGAACTAGTATATGTCTAGGGAGAAACATGTTTCCTATAAAGAGATTTTAGAGTCTCAAAAGTCATTGAGAAAAATAAATGATTAAAAAACAAGTAAGTCTCACTACTCTTAAATTATTAATAAAAAAGAGAAAATTATCATGGTTTCTTCTCACACTGGCTATAATATTTGAAGGAGACTGAAGCTCTAGTCCAAAATGTCTAACACAGTGTCTAACACTACACATTTACAGATTTATTCCTTTGAATCAAGACTGGCATTCAGAAAACATTTATTGAGTGCCTAATATTTCCAGTAACTATGCTAAGCCATGGCTGTACAGAGATGTTAAGAGCACAGTGCCTACCCCCTAGTGTCTCAAGTTACACCTCCTAATGAATTACTGTTAAAAGTAAAGGTCCAACACCCATGGAAGCAGAAGTCAAGAAATCAAAAGACGCATTGCTCTAGGAAAAGCTGTGGCAAAGATTTCTTTAGAGTATTGAAAAGTAAAGATGTCATATTGAAGATGAAGATGCGCCTGACTCATGCCATGGTATTTTCAGTCACATCACATGGTTGTGAAAGCAGGACATTGAACAAGGGAGACAGGAGAAGAATTGATGTTTTTGAATTATGATGCTGGAGATGATTATTGAATATACCATGGACTACCAAAAGAACCAACAGATCTGTCCTAGAAGAAGTGCAACCAGAGTGCTCCTTGGAAGCAAGGATGGCTAGACTATGTCTTACGTATTTTGGATATGTAGTCAGGAGTGACCAATCCCTGGAGAAAGACATCATGTTTCGGAGAATGGCAGGTCAATGAAAAAAAAGGAAAACCTTCCACAGATGGATTGACACAATGTCTGCAACAATGGGTTTAAACATAAATAAGATTGTGTGCCTGGCACAGAATGGGGGAGTGTTTTGTTCCAATGTACATAGGGCCGCTATGAGTTGGACTTGACTCAATGGCACCTAACAACAACAACAACAACAAAATTTAAAATCCATGTGAAAAGGAAGAAAAGTAAAGGAAAGAAAGAGAAAATAAAAGAAAGAAGAAAAAGGAGGAGAAGTAGAAATAAAATCTCTTCCTCACAATAAAATTCTAACTAATAAATGTAGAATTAGCCATTGAAAACCCTGTGAGGGTCACTATGAGTCAGACATGACCAAATGGCACCTAGCAACAACAACAATTATTGTAGAGGAATCAAGGAATTTGAAAACTCACTTTTGGCACCCACCATAGTAATAATTATTACAGAGATGAATTATTAGTGAATGTCAAAACTACTGGGTAAAAGTTTGATAAGAAAAAAAGATTTACATAGACTCAAAATATTTTCCCACATGACACTTATTAAGTATAAAGGAAAACATAGTAATTTTATAGCAGAAAAATCCCTCATAGATACCACCTTAACCAAATGAATGATAATGAATATCACCAATAGTGAGAAAGACAGACATTATGTGCCTCTTGCTAGGTTGTACTGAGAAAGATACAACATTATATCTGGAATGTTTGTGCCAAAAATGCTAACAATGAGGAAAGTTCATACAAATCGAAACTCAGCTGGGATGTACAAAATAAATGGCCTGCATGTATTAAAAGTATCAGGGTCTTGCACAATAAAGACCAAATAACTATTTTATGGAGAAGTGTAATAATATATATATCATGTGTGATCCTTGGGTAAAATACCAAACTAGATTTTTTCTTCAGCAATAAAAGATATTATAGATAAATGATGAAGTTTGATAAGATCTATCAGTTAGATCAAAGATGATTTTTTTCTCTAAAAGATCAGATAGTAAATATTTTCAGCTCTGTAAGATATATGGTATCTGTCACAATTATTCAACTCTGCCATTGTAGGGAAAGGCAGTGAGACAATCCATAAAAACACACATGGCTGTGTTTCAATAAAACTTTATTTACAAACATAGATGGAAAGCCATATTTAACTACTGATGGTCTACCTGATAATATTAGATCAATGTTGCTGAATGCTGTGGTATATGTCTGTAATTCCAGCAACTCGGGAGGTTGCAGAGAGAGGATCATGCATTCAAGGCCAGAGGCACCCTATACAATTTAGTGAGACCTAGTCTCAAAATAAAAAGTACAAAATGGGCCGTGAGTGCAGCTCAGTGGTGGAGCACTTGCCTAGCATATGTGAGGCCCTGGGTTCAACCTCCCAGTACCACCCCCTTCAGAAAGAAAGAAAAAAAAGGAAAGGAAAAAGAAAAAAGAAAAGAAAATCAATATTAATTTCATAATTTGTTGCTTGTACTATGATTATATGAGAATCCTTGTTTTTAGGAAAAGTACAAAAGCATTTCAGGGTAAAAGTCATCATGTCAGCAACTAACCCTCAAAAAGTTCAGAAAAAAACAAATCATAAATAAATGTGAAATTTTAATACTTGGGGAACCCAGTAAAGGGTATAAAGGAACCCTTTTTACTGTTTTGCAAGTTTTCTGAAATGATTTTTTGAAAAAAACAAATGATTAAACAAAAAAAAAAGTAAAAGGAAACACATGCCCATGAGATAGGGTAAGCTTAGGGCTCACCCACAATTACAGCGTTGCAACCAGGTGTATAGAAGGTTCCCGGGTAAAGTTTGATGAGCAAAGGAATGAATCAATTCACTTGTCAATTAGTCTGTTAAGTATTTACTGAAGGAATGAAACCTATAACAGTTACATTTGAAGAAGGTAAAGAAAAAAATGAATTGTGGTGGAATCCCATTTGGAATAATTCCATGTAGACAAAGACAACAGCTTGAGAATTAGGAGTGTGATTGTAAGTACCAAGAACTGCCCCCCCCCCCAAAAAAAAAGACCATGGGGAGAGATAATGGGAACAAAGTTTCCTCAAGGGCTTTCTTTCAAAGACCAACTTGCACTAAATCGATTTCCACTTTCTTATAGGCCATAACTATAAATGATGTCCCTAAAGCACAATTTTTGATTTTCATAAATGTTCCTCCTACCGTGCATTCTGTACAAAATTCATAACTCTGCAGGGAAATGCTTCTGCATTTTCCCCTCAGCTCTCATATCATTGGGGCTCTCTGGGCACTTCAAAATCCACAGGAATACTTTGCATAACTGAAAGAGCTGCCAAAATAATATAACCAAAGCTCTTCCAGATATATGGATAAATTACTGGAATAAGAATGATGACATTACAGAAATTTAAAAACAAATTTACATCTAGGATAGTTTCCAAGGCAATTATTGGAACAATGATTAAGATTTGGATAATCATTCTAGTATTTTTAAATTTTCAAAAATGTAAAATAATTTAACCGACATGTAGGTAACAATGAAAACCCTAAATACAGATAGATGTACACTACAAAAATTAACTTCTTGTTCATGCCAAATCCAGTGCAGAATTTTCTCTAGGAAAATTTTCTCTATGGTCCATTTGCCTTTATGAAGCCAATATTTTACTATCTCAGCTCCTCCTGCTTCTGCCGCACTGGAGGAGAGACGTGAAGAGTCATAGAGTCATTTTTGGCCAGGTGTGAAGGTAACAGACATCGCTTCTGTTCATATTTCATTTCTCAGAACTAGTCAACAAATCCAAGTAAATATGAGCAAAGCCCGGGAAACTGAGGCAAGGAAGGATTGATATTTCATAAAACCTAATTTTCTCTGCTGGGGCTGGGATTTAGCTCAGTTGGTAGAGAGCTTCTCTGCAGTCTCTGAGGTCCCAAGTTCAATTCCCAGCACTGAAAAAGTGGGAAAAGGATGTGGCAATCCACTCCCATGGCAATCCCAAAACACTCAGCATTGAAAACCCTATGAGGGTGACGATGAGTCAGACACCGACTCCACAGCACTTAACAACAACAACAATTTTCTCTGCCATTAAATATCCTCTAGCTTTTTGTTTAGTAAAAATCCTATAATCACCTATCAAGATTACTGTTTAGTAGAGAATGGAATTGGACAGGTGCCCAGGCTACTCCATGACACAGCTACTCAACCAATTGTTTATGGCATTCACTTGCCTATTATTAATCTAAAGCAAATCCTGTAAATGCCCTAATGCATCTTGATATTAAATCTCTAGCCCCTAAGAAGGTTCATGCCATTTTTTTAAATCACAGACGTGATTACAAGAGTTGATTTTGATGTACTTGATGATCGTGGGTGGTAGGAGGAGGAAGGGGGAGGGTTGCCTTTTTATTTTTATTGTCACTGAGTTTGGAAAACTACTCAGCAACAAGTAAACAGAATGCCACTGTAACCATAATAATATTTTAAGAGAAAAACATCTCCACAAGAAAGAAGTTAATAAATTTGACATTCTAAGGTGTGAAAGGAAGTAATCTGACATCTGAAAGCCGGAGAAAAACAGTTTCTTGGCCCATTCCAACTATACACACTAAGGTCACCTAGTAAGTTATCGGGGCTCGAAAATAAATGAAATTAAAACTCTATTTTACATGATGTCCTGTATCCAAAAGTTGCAAACAACCACATGAAGACGAGCATTTTCTCTCCCTTGCCAGTCCTCAGGGACAGTGTACTATGCTGAGACAGTTGTTGAATTCAGGCAAACACTAGAATTGATGATTTTCAGACAAACACACTGCCCATGGTATATAATGGAAACCATACAAGGAAAATCCTGGGAAGGTTGTTTACTCAGAGACACAAAAATGGGAAGTCATTACTCAAGAAAAATTAGATTAACTGCAAGGAAAATCCTTACTAATGTCATAATGAAGCAAAGGAAGTAAAAAAAAAAAAAGCTTTGTCTTGAAAGTCAAATGTTCCTATAGTACATGTGATTTATACCTCCAGAAGAAATTATGGGCCTGCAATGTTAAACTTTTATTAAATAAAAGTCCAGATTACCTTATGATTCATAGTCTCAGATGGTTTCTCTACACTAGCTGAGAGCACGTTTGTTGAAACTCCATCATTTGATATTTCTTTTTCAGTGAAATCTTCACCTTTGTAGGTAAATAATTTCTCTCTTTCTCACTCTCTTTCTCTCTCATGCAGAAATACTCCTATGCTGGAGTGCTATCTCATCACATCATGGGTGAGGAATTCATTGGAATATGTTTTTAATATATAATTGATGAGGCAAATGGGAAAGGCTATAGAAATAATTCAAAGGGAGTGATACTGATAAAAGTAGAAAAAATCAGAAAACCACACTACTGGTGAAACAATGAGAAGATATGAAAAGGTAGACAATGTTCTAGCGTATCTTCTATTGTACCTTCTTTTGTCATTTATTAGTTCTGTGATCTGAGATAAACTACATTATTCCTCTGAGCCTCTTGTTGATCTTCCATAACATGGGGGTGATAGTATGGATTCCATAGACACAGAAGTATGAAGTAATATGTGTAATGTGGTACAATTGTTATTGGGTACCATCAAGTCGGGTCCGACTCAGTGACCCTATGCACAACAGAACAAAACACACCCCAATTCTGTGTCAGGAACATGGTCTTACTTATGTTTAAGCCCACTGTTGTAGACACTGTGCCAATCTATTAAGCTTACAGTTTTCCTTTTTTTTTTTTTTTTTTTTTCATTGACCTGCCTATGTCTCAAACATGATGTCCTTCTCTGGGTATTGGTCCCTCCTGACAACATGTTCAAAATATGTAAAACGCAGTCTAGCCATCCTTGCTTCCAAGGGGCATTCTGGTTGCACTTCGTCCAGGACAGATTTGATGGTTCTGTTTGCAGTCCGTGGTATATTCAATATTCATCTCTAGTACCCTAACTCAAAAGCATCAGTTCTTCTCCTGTCTCCCTTATTCAAGGTCCAGCTTTCACAACCATATGATGCAACTGAAAATACCATGGCATGAGTCAGGCACATCTTCATCTTCCATGTGACATCTTTACTTTTCAGAGGAATATTAGCCAAAAGCAGAGAATACCAGAAAGATGTCTATCTATATTTTATCACTTATGCAAAGGCATTTGACTGTGTGGATCATAACAAATGTGGTACAGAGATGACTGTTTTCTCTTTTCTTCCCTTAAGGATATATCATCAATATCATTGTGATCAAAAATTCTCCAACCACCCACAATGTGTTAAACAATAGATTTAAAGCAAGTACCAACTAAAATATACAGGATTTTGTAAAGAGTCATTGCCTGGTAAAGGTGTAAAGAACAAGTGAGGAAAATAAGATAGTAGGAAGGTTGTATTGGCATTTAGGAGGACAACCTAACCTCCATTCTATCAGTAGAATATTAAATGACTATAATAATCCATCTTTTCCAACCCAACTTCAAGCCATGAAATAGGAACCAATTGAAAAAATTTGCTAGCAATACAGTTTTAAATAATCCTTTAAGAATCTACAAATATGGGCACTTAAGACTCATAATCTTGGCAAGTTATTTGAATCTGTTCAGTCTTTCTCTCGTCATCTATACAGTGGTAATGATCACTGCAAAAATGAGAAGTTATATAGAGTAAGTTCCTGGAATGGTGCCTAGGAGAAGAAACTTCCTTGACTCCATCTTTTTCCTCAGTCCATATATCCAATTTCCTGAGGAATTCCTGTGATTGGCACATTTGACTCTCACCAAAGCCACTCCTTTCTCCCCATCTTCACTTTTGCCATTGTAGTCTTGCCTCTTTATGATATGTCTTTCCTACAATGTACTTGGGAGACGGACCCAGCAACCCACTTCTAAAAAAAAATCAATCTGCCATTGAAAACCCTATAAACAGCAGAGAAGTACTGACAATAGTGTTTCACCTGCTGTACATAGGGTTGCTATGAGTCGGACACCAACTCGAAGGTACCTAACAACAACAACAATAGTGTACTAGCCAAGGTTATCCAGAGAAATAGAGTAATCAGACTGTATGTATAAATTTAGAGAGAGAGAGATTTATTTTAAGGGATTGGCTCATATGGTTGCAGAAGCTTGCCCATGCCAAAATCTTCAGAGTAAGCCAGCAGGATGGAAACCAGGGGAAGAACTTATGCTGCAGCCTGAGTCCAGAGACAGAATTCTGGAACTTTAGAGACAGAATTCCCTCTTTCCAGGAGATATCAATCTATTCCTCATAAGGGCTTTAATTTTTTGAGTAAGACCTATTCATATTGTAGAGGATAATTTGCACTACTCAAAGGCTACAGATTTAAATAATCTCATCTAAAAAGTACCTTCATAACAACATATAGAGTTTAGCTGAATATCTGGGTGCCATTCTCTAGCCAAGATACCATCATGCATTCAACAGCCAAGCTTATTCCTACCTCAGGGTCTTTGCACTGACTTTTCTCTGCCTGGAAAACCCATCCTCAGGTCTGCATGTGCTTCATCACTCACATCCTTAGCACAAATATCATCTCTTCAGAGAGACTTTCCTTATCCAACCTGTGTATTGCAGTTCCTCTACCACTTTCCTAACTACAATACAGTCACGTGCCTCTTCTCATTTTATTTTATTTACATATATATATGTTGTTTGTTGTTAGGTGTCAAGTCAGATCTGACTCATAGAAACCCCAACGGAACAAAACATTCCCCAACATCGTGCCATGTCCAGAACTGTCAGTGCTTCTCTGCTATTGATAGGGTTTTCAATGGCTGATTATTTTGATATTGCTTCAGGAGTGGATTGCCACATTTTTCTCCCATTTTTGCAGTGCTGTGGCTCAAACCCAGGGCCTCAGACAGTGCAGAGCACCACTCTGCCAACTGAGCTAAACCATTCATATTTATATACTTTCACCTAAAATAATCTTATCTCTGTATTTTTCTGTTTTCTACATCATCCCTCAGGAGTTCTAGGATAATTGGCCTTGTGTCTGCAAGGATCTTATCTGCTTCGTACTCTATACTTAGTGAAAAAAAAAACCTTATCTAAAACATGGGCGGTATTCAATAAATCTTTGTTGAATCAATCAATCAGTGCATCATTCTGGGCTTTCCAAAATTATCTGAATATTATTTTCTAACAGTGAGTTTATATAGTTGATGATGACAATGATGATTACTGCTCCAGCCTTTTAAAACTACACCATCCCATCTCTGGATTACTTTTATTGATAAATTCTGAATTTATCCTTAATTACACCATAGTGATGGTTTTGAATAAGTTTGTAAAATGTAAAGTCTATAAGGAGCAAGAGATAGATTATTAAAGAATTAGAAACAAGAGTCATTTTATAGAGCTTTATATTAATGTGCTAGCTTGTCTAATTATGGATACAAAGAATAGAGCCCTAAAATAGACTATGCCTACACACCAAAATGACTTGAAAATGATTCAGTAATGATTTCTGTATAATTCACACTGAAATAATCATGTAGATTGTAGATGCTCTGGTAAGAAAGCCAAAGTGAGCTCTTATTTCTTGGATTACCTGGCTCACTGGCTGTATTTCCTCCATCACTTTGGGCACACAGACATTGAGGAGTCCTTCAAAAATTACACTTGGAAGAGAAAAGGAGTCTCTTTGTACGTTTCCTTTCATTGTAAAGAGGTGAAAGCCATGGACTCATTATTTATTGTTGTTGCTGGGTGCCATCAAGTCTGTGTCTGACTCATAGTGACCCTACATACAACAGGTAAAACACTATTATCAGGCTTCTCTGCTATTCGTAGGGTTTTCAATGGCAGATTGTTTTTGTTTGTTCGTTTGTTTGTTTGTTTTTGAGAGTGGGTTGCCAGGTCCTTCTCCCAAGCCTACAGCACCCGGTGTTCCCAGGCAATCTCCCATCCAAGTACTAACCAGGTCCAACCCTGCTTAGCTTCTGAGATCTGATGGGATCAGATGCCACAGTGGTATGGCTGCAGGCCATTATTTATTGGAGAGAATGAAAACATGAAAGTATATCTTGGGTGCTGAAATAACAAAACCTCTTGATGGACCATATTTTCATATTTCATCCCTTCTTCATATTATGGAGCCAAAGTATAGGACACATTAATAAATTATGGCTGTTTTGCAGAACTTTTTAAAATAATGACTGAAGTTAGCTTTCATTAGCATAAAGGTAACCCTAGAAGTGATAAAGTGATAGCAAAGTCTCAAAAGCTTTCATCTACAGGAAGTTTCAATGAGACTCCTTCTTTTCTAAGAATCTCCTTAGCACCTCCACTTCCTCTTTTCTCTCTACTTAGATTGAGACCTTCATTCTGGCAGGTGAAATTTTTTTAGTTTTTAATGAGGAGATTTATTTTGTCATAAGACTGATTTTTTTTTCTAAAAATGTGTAATTTGATGAAGACACAGAGACAGAAATGACTACTTTTCAGATAACTATGTTAAAGCCAAAAACAGATCGTCAGTGCCTGGGTACCCACTTGGCATCCTGAAAACCAATTCTTTGCAGAGCATTTATGAAATGGAAACAATAGAGTGACAGGGACCTTCTCAGCCCTGTCATTCTCTTGTTTAGAAGATCTAAATCAAGTCAGTACTGAAGATGAGAAAGAAAAAGAACAGTAACAGCTTTTCCCTCCTAGACAAGCCCAGTGCTAAGCCCTTTACCGCTGTACCCCCTTCAACTCCTGAACATCATTATGAAACAGGCATCACCATCGCATTTACAGACCTCAGTCAATCTGGGACAGGAGGAAGGATTAACTTGTTCTGCTAGCTCCAAAGCCTGCCTA